>BSBN01001197.1:6600000-6948934 GCA_027924645.1 Cunninghamia lanceolata | reverse complement strand
ACTGCCAAAAGTTTTCATAGTCCAGTTAGACTTCTCTTCTACTAGGGAAGAATTAGGAAGGTCTACTTGCAAGATTCCTTTTAACATTGTAGGTTTGAACACTGATTTTACTTAGACCTAACATCTTGGTTCATTAAGACTAGGATCGGTGCAAAGCTAAGAGCTAGGCTTTGATTAGAATCACTGGGAATGAGGGGGAGAATGGTGATTGTGAATATGGGGAATCTTGATGGGCTCAAATATTGGCTTCTTTTATGTTATTTTTATATGCTTTCAGACTTTATGCCTATGATATTCCAGATACTTTTCTAAGACATTACCATCATAATATGTTGTCTTTTTATATATTATGCAAACCTTGAACCTATTCTGTCAATATGAAACATGGTGATAATATTTGTCAATTGAATGAGTTAGACATGAGTATGTATGCATATAGATGAGATTTTATAGTTCAATTATGAAGGTTATTTGCATGCATATGTTTTATGGATTAACCTTTGTGCAGTAGCGAGTATGTGGCATTGAGGAAAGGAGAATTCATAGCACATTGCAAAACAGGGCATTAAAGGAAGTCACAGTCAAGCACTAATTGAAGCTGAACGTGATCATTATGGAAGAATAAATACAAAAGAAGAATCTTAACTTGTTCTAGGATTACAATCACAGCTTATGTGTTTCATATATGAGCCATTGTATAGGAATTTATGCTTGAATAGGACTCTGCTTCCTCTGTTCAGTTAGATTAATAAATTGATCTAAAACTTGTACCCTGATATCTAGGGATCGATTGATGATCAAAGTTAGTTGGTAGTTGCATAAAACTCTCCCATTTTTGTATAAGTTAGGAGGGATGAGTTCAATGTCAAGTTAGTTTTTCTAATTTACTTTATTTTATAGTTGCTCAGTGATTACTCTATTTTTCTATGTTGGAAGATCCAGACATGTTTTATTGAATACAATGTGAAAAGATCATGTTTATGATATGAATTGAATACAATTATGTGTTATGAGAATGCGTGAGAATCTAAAGTGTATTTGATTTCCAGTTAAGTGAGATAGTTCCCTGAGTTGGCCACTAAAGGTACTGATCTTCACTTCATGTATTTCCTTATTTATTTATGCATTTCTAGTTAAAGTTGTTTCACTGCTATTTCATAAATTACATTGTGAGTCAAGTAAAATATCCTAATTGTTATTTCCAGTAGTTGTGTTTCACAAATAAGTGCATGCTTTGTCTATTTTGAGTCCTCCAGAGGTTAGTGTTAGTTCTTTTATCATTTTGGACATTTTGAGTTAATTCTGTAATTCCTTGTTGAATACAATTATCTACAACTTATGCTACAAGTACCCGTAGCCACTGGGTTTTGTAGTTGTTTTTACTATTTTTGTATTTCTAAGAATTCCAGCCAAGTAGAATACTCTGGGTAGGTTTGAATAAGATAGTTTAGGATAGATATGAGTCTTGAAGGCACATACAGTGCAGTGCCATCATAAGCTTATGCTCCTTGGTTGATAATTTAATGTAGGAATGCAATGATAGAGTGGACTGTTCATATAGGTTTACCCATGAATTACGTTAAGTCTACAACACATTAGTTTTCCTCTACATTTTTGGCACCGTTGCTAGGGATGGCACTACCTTCTTAGACTCATTTTACATGCTTTCATAGTTTAAATTTTGATTCCAGCATTAGAGTTTAATAAATTCACTTTTCAAGAAACAACAGACATTATACTAACTTTGTGCAGGACCGCTGGAATATAAAGCCAAATTCACTATATGCGGAGGCAGAGAGATAACTGAGGCAGATTCCTCCCTTCAATTTTTTAGGATAGTGAAGAAATAGCTAACTTTATCAATTATACTATAGAAAGTGTTGAGGAAGAATTTCATCTTACATCTTCATCAACACCTTCTACATCTTCATCAACTTCTTCCACAACTACAGAAGGGACCTTTAGAACCATGGCAGATGTTGCGGTGGAGGATCCTCTAGGACAAGCAACGTTTGAGTTCCCTATCCCAAACAAAGCACGGGCTGCTACTCTAAAAAATATACCACCTTCTGCATTGCCTATTTTCTACGGCTTGGTGACTGAAGATCCTAACACTTTCTTGTTCAAGTTTGATGTCTTGTGTAGGAGTTATGACTACACCACTGATCCTTACATGCTCAAGCTATTCCCTACCACATTAAAAAATGTTGCTTTGATATGGTTTATGGGGTTGGGGAAAGATGTCATTGTAGACTGGGATACCATGAAGACAAAGTTCCTCACAAAATATAAAGACTACTGTAGAGGACATGATAGGAGAGACAACATATTTGGGGTGTCACATAAAGATGATGAGCCACTAGAAGATTATGTTGAAAGATTCTAGTTTGCCTTGAAGAAAAACCCTTAAAATAGATTGTCTGAACAATCACTGAAGCTGGTCTTTTTGAGGGGGGTTAATGATGACTGCATGGATGCTCTCAATCTCATTGGAACAGAGGATATATCTCAACTTCCCTTTGAGGATGTCTGCAGAACTTGTAGAAATTATTCAAGAACCTTTACCAAAAGACCAAGGGGAGAAAGAGTAGCCATCATAAGCAAGGCGACCAATGGGGTTTCAAGAATGGAGATTAGTAACTTGCTGACCAACATGAAAGAGGATATCATTAGCCATATGGATACACAACTAGACACTCTTCACATCAAGAAGAAATAGGAAGAGGTAGATGCAATGCTTACTGAATACTACCCCAACTATAGGCAGAGGAAGGCCAATTGTAAATGGAAGAGGGTAGCCAGTAGCCAGCAAGAGAAGATTGAAAGGCCAGAATTATAGCCATTTGAAGGGAAGGATGGGAAACTCTTCTTCATAGCTCAAAGGAGACCTTGGTAGCAAAGACAAGGTATGCCCTCTGATCCACTTAATTTTAATTCACCCTTTCCTACTGCAAACTAGAATTTCTCTGCTTGGAATACTCAACAATGGCCTGGAAATCCAAATGCATGGCAAAACCCATAATGGCTTACTCCACAAACTAATTGGAACCAACAGCAACCAAACCCATGGCATCAAAAAAATTTCCAAGGTCCCAACTATAACCCCCAATGGCTACTCAGCAGCAGCAATGGCAACCTCAATGGAACAAGGGCCAACAATGGCAACAAAATATACATTTCCAACAACCTATGATTCCATCTCAACCACAACATCCAAGCATAATGCTGCCATCAACACCTCAAAATCCACCTCCTAGACCTACCCAAATCCCTGCCCAACCTGCACCTAACCCTAACAACAAGCCTGTTCAGCAGACTTATACTAATGAGGTGATGCAATATCCTACCTATGGGGTGGAAGTGAGTAATGGTCATCTCAGATTAGGGAAGCAACTTGCAGGTCCTTCATCCCCCCAAATTACAGAACTTGAAGATGAAGAACCCACATAAGAGGCCTTAGATAAACCACCTATGGAACCTAAATCAACTCAGGAACCTCAGACCATTTCACATCCTAAGCCTCCTTTCCCTAAATGCTTGGCTATGTAGAAACAACCAGTGCAGTCTAAAAATGACCTCATAGGCCAGTTACAAGACATAAGCATAAGAGTTCCTTAATCCAAGCCATCAAAGATATTCCCATCTACAGTAAGACTATCTGAGATCTCTGCATCAAGAAACTAGGAAGAAAGAGAATAGACCCAAAGACAGTTCATGTTTTGGGCAACCTAGCTGACATAATGTTGGGGAACATAATTGTTCCCAAATATATAGATCCAGGTAGTCCAATGTTGGATGTCAAAATCAATGGAACTCTGATTAAAAATACTCTGATAGATTTAGGTGCTACAATTAATGTAATGACCAAGGAGACAATGCAGACACTTCAATTGAACAATCTTAGGCCTACTCAGACAGTCTTGCAATTAGCTGATAGGTCTATAGTCAAACCTGAAGGATTCATTGAGGATTTGGTCATTACATTAGATTCTTGGGAATACCCTGTTGATTTCATAGTCCTGCAGCCAAAGGTTAATCTTGCTGGTTATCCTCTTATACTAGGAAGACCATGGCTTATCACTGCTGATGCATTTATAGGTTGCAGGTTTGGTAACATGATCATATCCAATCAAACTGTGGCCAAGAAATTGGTTTTATATCTGCCAACCCAACCATACCATGAGCTTGAGCAGACCATTTGGCCTACCCTAAAAGATGAGGACAACTATTCCCTGTAAACCTTGATGACTATTGAACACAACCCCTTATTGGATATTCAAGATGAAGATGAGTTAATCGCTCACATTATACAAAATGACTGTGGGAGGCACCCACAGCAACAAGATTGTCTATCATGCTTACAAGACCCTTTGAGCAACATAATACCCAGTAGTTCCTCAGAGGAGGTATCCCAAATATTTCATGCTTTATCACCCCAACAATGCTTACCAATATTACCTAGCCTTGATTTGTCTTTTGTACAAGAACTGTCCAAACAATTAGAAATCAAGCCAGGGAAGATGTTGACTATTAACAATGCATTGACTGATGAACAACAACAATCCCTGCATGAAGTATTGCAGACACACTCAACAACATTTGCATGGGATTACAGTGACATGAAAGGCATTGATCCTACCTTATGCATGCACAAAATATACATTGATGATGGCTATAGACCTATCAGGCAGCAACAGAGGTGCATTAACCCCGCTCTCAGAGAGTGAAAACTGAGCTTCAAAAGCTTTTGGATGCAGGCTTTATATACTGCATTTCAGAGAGTGAATGGGTTTCATCATTGGTCATAGTGCCCAAGAAAGGTGGCAAATGGAGAGTTTGTGTTGATTACAGAGAACTAAATAATGCTACCAGAAAAGATCACTTTCCATTGCCATTTATTGACCAAGTTCTTGGCTCTTTGGCAGGCAAGAAATATTTTTCCTTTCTTGATGGTTTTAGTGGCTATAACTAAATCAAGATTGCACCAGAGGATCAGGATAAGACAACGTTTACTTGCCCTTAAGTGACCTATGCATATTATGTCTTACCCTTTGGTCTATGCAACGCTCCAGCCACATTTCAAAGAGCAGTCCTTAGTATTTTCTCTGATTTTGCCCATGACAGCGTGGAAATTTATATGGATGACTTCACCACATATGGTGACACATATGATGAAGCTTTACACAACTTAGAGAAAGTTTTAAAGAGATGCACAAAGCATAACCTATCTTTGAGTAATGAAAAGTGTTTTTTGATGATGACACAAGGAATAGTTTTGGAACATTTTATCTCAAGTGCAGGCATACAAGTTGACCCAAAGAAGATTGAAATTATCTCTACCCTGCCTATTCCATAGAAATAGAAGGATGTAAGGAGCTTCTTGGGACATGTAGGTTATTACAGGAGGTTCATTCAGGATTTTAGCAAAATTGTTGCACCTCTGTTTACTCTATTGACAAAGGACAGTGAATTTGAATGGACACCAGATTGTCAGACTTCCTTTGAAATGCGAAAATCATCCTTGACACAAGCTCTAGTTCTTAGAGGTCCAAATTGGACACTACCTTTTCACATCCACACAGATGCATCAGACTTTGTCATTGGAGCAGTTTTTGGCCAGCAAGAAGGAACTAAGGAGTATGCAATATACTATGTAAGAAAAAATCTGCAGGGAGCTGAGTTGAACTACACTATGATAGAAAAAGAGATGTTGGCAGTTGTTTATGCCATTAACAAATTAAGACACTACATTACTAGTTATAAAGTGTTCATACACACAGATCATGCAACAATTAGATATGGCAATGTGGCCAAATTCTTGTATGAGGACATCTTCACTAGATATGGTGTGCCAAGGGAGATAATGACTGATCAAGGCCCACAATTCACATCATATTTAATCACTAAACTGGTAGAGGAATATCAGATTAGACACAAGAAGTCCATGTAGCCATTTCATAGTTGAGTATATTGTCTTTTCATTGATGCCAAAATGATCTTCATCAGTGAATGGTCTTCATCAGGGACATGGTCTTCATCAATGGCAATGATTTCAGTGATATGGTTTTTCAGTTCAGTGATGTGGTCTTTAGTGATATGGTTTTTCAGTTCAGTTATGTGGTCTTTAGTGAATAGTTTTTCAATTAAATGGTGTGGATATGTGACATGTCCTATGTCAAGTCATATAATTACAATTATATAAAGAGATTGTTGTGACATATATGATATCTCATTTATATGTGGTCAGGTTATATGTCAAGTCATATACTCACCTGTAGTTAGCATATGTGGTCAGGTTAAGCACTTAAAAAAAATTAAATCATATGGTGAAAAGATCAACATGTCACATTTGATTATTACATAGTATAAAGGTTTACAAAATCCAAATCTAAGAGTGAAAAATCAAAAGAACTAAACGTCATTGTTTTTTGTTTTAACTCCCTGTTGACCTGTTCAAGTGGTGAATGTCACTTAAGTGACAACTTAAGGGCTATATTGTTGTGAGTTTTACCGGCCCCATCACCTAGGGTATCCGGTCACAAGGTAGTGGAGGTTCTAAACTGGCGGGAAGCTTAGATCGACGCTCTTCATTTAAATCTGCAGTGGCGGGCACCGCACATCGGAGGATCATGATTTAAATAGAAAGTTTTTACAAACGGTCAGTTAGCTCCATTAAACTTGACGTCCTCCTTGTTCTAAAAGGCAATAAAGCTTCTATTTCTATCATCTCTCACCGAAGATGAAGAGACATTAAAATTGGAATTTTTGTGTGAAGGAAAGAGTGAAGTTTAGTATGTTTCTAATTGAAGAGAAGATGAAAAGGCAGAGTTCTTCGAAGGGAATTCATTTTTTCTTGTTTTGTTTTTTTGATTTTGATGAGAGAATATGATAAGATTTTTAAAGAAGAAAATTAAGAGATGAAGCTGAACCGGTTACAAGAGAATGGGAAGATGAATGTTTGTAATCTTTTTGTATGTGTGTAGATATGTTTTCAAGGAGGATATATAAGATCTAATGGAAGTGTGAAAAAGTTTTTGAGCAGAGAGGAAGAATGGGATTATTTGTTGAAAGACAAATTTTTGTTAATTGCAGATATATTTTGACATGAAGAGATAATTTTGAAAGAGAGATTTGTTCAGTTTTGGAGATGTGTTGGTGAAATCAAGGATGGAGATTTTTTATCAGAATTGAACAATATTTTCTCAGAGAAGGATAAAGCTTTGAAAAATGTTTTTGGAGAAGGTTAAAAGTTTTTCAATATTGCAGTGAAAGAATCTATGAATTTGCAGAGTATGAATTGATTTGTTTTGAGATTGATTTGCAGAGACAGAGGTATGAAATATTTTAAAGATCAAATTTGATTGATTGTTGTAAAGATGATATGATAACAGTTGAAGGTTGATTACAGAAAATATACATTTGATTGTTTTTGAAAAGGAGAAATAAGGTTTTGATTTTATTGAAATAGGAAAACCCCTGTGTTGTACTGGTCATTGAATTTTAGATGTTGTAATGTCAGTGAGACATGCAGAGAGATGCAATATGCCAGTGAGGCAGAATTGTAATGTCAGTGAGACAATTGTAATCTGATTTTTGTGTTAAGCCAGTGAGGCAGTTGAGTGGTTTTTATACCCCAGGAGGGTTTTCCACTCGGGAAATTTCTTATGTCAAATCTTTGTGTTGATACTCTGTATATTTACTTTGTTTCTTCTGAAGAATTCTAAATTGTGAAATTAAATTAATCAAAAGGAGTAAAAAGTGTTAAAATTGTTAACAACACTGATTCACCCCCGCCTCTCAGTGTTGTGTGTATTCCTACAGTCCACCCTACCATTCTCAGGCTAATGATCAGGTCAAAGTCACAAACCGAGAAATTGAGAACATCTTGACAAAGACAGTACAACTTCACAAAAGAGATTGGGTTTCTAGGCTACCAGAAGTTGTTTGGGCACATAGAACTACGTAGAAGACAACTACAAGGTTTACACCTTATGAATTGGTCTATGACAAGACAACAATCCTACCTATATAATTTGAATATGAAACCCTGAGGACAATAGTCAAATTAGGGATGGATTTGATAGCAACTCAACAGGATAGACTACAACATTTAAATGCTCTAGATGAAATCTGATTAGAAGTGATCCATCACACAGAGGTCATAGGGAAACAAAGAGTCAAATGGCATGACAAATACATCAAGACTAAAGAATTTACTATTGGTGATTGGGCACTCCTCTATGATTCGAGATACAAGGACTTCAAGGGCAAGCTTTAGTCTCATTGGTTGGGACCCTATGAGATTAAACAAGTCTTTCCTAATGGTACAGTCCAATTACAGACCATTGATGAGGTTTAATTTTCATTGCTAGTAAATGGACCCAGGCTAAAACTGTATAAGAAGCCACTTTAGAAGGATGACTTTCTTGTTTCTCTAGCTACTCAGTATGGTACTCCTAGCACTATTGATGAAGGTTCTGTACCACCAGCTAATACATCGTCAGAAGATGATCCACCAATCCTGTCTAGTGATGCAAAGGTTGAGTTGCAATACTCAACCCTTGTCGCTGAGACGTAACTTTTCATGCTTTATAATTCACCTACACACACAACACATTATCCATGATGACCACAATCAACTTCAGAGGGACCTGTTTTTCACTCTCAGAGGGACCTATTTTTAACATGCAGTAGGGACCTGTTGCAGTTGGGACCTGGTATAATGTTTCTGTACACA
The DNA here is from genome assembly GCA_027924645.1 of Cunninghamia lanceolata. Lineage (NCBI taxonomy): Eukaryota > Viridiplantae > Streptophyta > Pinopsida > Cupressales > Cupressaceae > Cunninghamia > Cunninghamia lanceolata. Next base: position 6,940,197 of record BSBN01001197.1, on the reverse strand, counting down.
TTCAGTTGGGACATGTACTGCAGGTACCTATAGCAACAAGTGTCTGCTGAAATTTTCAACACTTTGGCAAAATTCCATTCTTCTTCTCGCACATTTCATTCTTTCTACATGTGTTTCATCCATTTTCAATAAACCAATGATTGCGACATGGCTTGTTCAAATCACATTCACAAGCTGTCGTATCAACTGTTGCGATCTGTCACATCTCACCAATTCTGACGTACCCACCACTCTCCCATCTACTCTATTCATATCACTCTGCTCGTGCCTAATAAATGCCAAGTACGCGATCTCTAGTTCCAAGGTGCACTGCTCAATGCTCTCCATAACAAATGCACATAAGGTAACTTTTAATGATTAACTTAAATTTTCTATTTATATTTATTATTACTTATTGTTTATTTCACGCATGCAGAAATATATCACCCTTTCCATTTAATCATTACTCTTTCATCCTTGCAAATTCATTCGTGAAGTGTGGTCACTTCACCTTTTATTTGGGGGGAGGGGTATATGGTTAGTTATTTTTTGTTTTTTTTTGCCACCAAGTTTTTAGAAGTTGTCAAGGTTTTCATGTGCCATTTTCCATAATAGTCGACCTACCCTAAATTGTGAGCTTGTTGTTTCCCTGTGAATGATTTGAAATTTAAAAAAAAATCATACCAAAGAGCTCTAAAAGCTACAGTTGGGGGGGGAGAATTGAAAGGCAGCCTTCTGAAGGTGGTAGAATTGAAATTAGGCAGAATTAAGAATTGATGAGAGTGCAGAATACAAGTGCAATGGGGGGTGATGTTATTAGAAGAGAGCCATCGGTGCATAAGGAGATATTAGAGGATGTATTGGTTCTGCCACTCTTTACCAGAATGGGTTGGTTAGATTACTTTATGAAATTAACAGAGTATGATAATGAAATGGTAAGGGATTTTGCAACAACGTTGCAGTATGACGAAGCAACAGTCAGGGGATTGGTTGTGGATGCCTCTGAAACAACCATTGCCCAAGTCACCAGATTACCATATACAAGGTTTGAGTATCCAGCTCATGCTAATGCAGCTACGACAAGGGAAGAATTTTGTGAGCATGGGGAGAACCTAGACTCGACCACACAAGGTACAAAAAGATTATCCCTTCCATTCTTTTGGGGGTAATGTGCCTCATATATTATCAAATATATTACCTATGATGGTCGACATAATTTGTTGTATACTACACATTTTAAGTCATTGAATCACCTGTGTCATGACAAGCTGGTTAATGTTCCCAATTATCTTTATAATATGTTGAAAAGAATGGCATTTGAGTATCAGAAAAGGCAAACAGAGACTACATTGTCCCATCATTGTTTAATAGCTCTGTTGGTTAAAAGGAGTTTGAGAATTCAACACCCACAGGTTGATTGGGATGCTTTTAAATAATGCATGGATATTTCATAATTATTGGAAGTAGATGAACCTCAACAGGAGCCATAACCAGATGTTGAACCTGAACAGGAAAAGCCACATGAGGAAATTCCTCCAGAAACTAGGCCGGTGACAGTATAAAAAACCTCACCTCCTAACCCTAAACCTATGAGAGGAGCTATGATAAGTAATGCTTCTACTTTTTCTAAGAAGACAAAGAGTAAGAAGAATGTAGAGAAGCATAAGGGCGTTGAGAAAGAGAAGGGTGCAGGGGAGAGGAAGAAGAGGGGAAGTAAGAAAAAGAGAAAAAGTGAAGAGAAGCCAGAAACTGTCACACCTAGGTGTTCAAGAAGGCTAAGTAGGCAGAATGTGGGAAAAAGAGTTGATAAGGAACAAGGGAAAGTAGAAGAGGAAGAAGCACGACAACAATAAGATCCAACACTGTTGGACACAGCTTCAGAAAAGGAAGGAAATGCTCCTACTAATGCCAGTATACCTGTTAAGCGAAGAAGGTATGTTTCTTCATCATCTGGTTCTGGTTCAAAAGACATTTTGATTGCAAAGAAGATGGGAAAATCAATTCCTAGTAGCCATGCTAAAGAAAATTTTGATGTTACTAGGAATAAGGATGAAAGTTTTGATTTTGGAAAACAAAAAGAGTTGTTGGAAGATGGGAATATAAGGCAAGAACTTCAAGAAGCCCTTGATAGGGTAAAACAATTAGAAGAACAAGTGAAATAGTATGAGGAAAAGGATAGGGGAAAAAGAGATAAGAATACAAGAGTTGGAGGAGGAAATTAAACATATGGTCATGGAACCAATATGGATCTATTAGCATAGGTGGTTGAGAGTAAAATGGAAAATGAGGGAAGAGAAGCACCAATTTTGTAGCCTCCTGTAATAATGCCTCCAACATGTCTCACTATTCTATCTTTGGGTTTTGAATTGATTCAAAGTTCAATAACAAATTCAAGCAAGAAAAGGAAAACTGGGAGAAAGAGAAACATATTCTTAATGCATCATTAGAAAGTAAAAATTATGAATTGAAAAGGTTGGAAGGGAAGCTGACAGAGGTAATTGATAGAGCAATTCAAATCATTGATTGTAGACCTTCACCTAGAGTTTATGCATTGTTTCTTAAAGAAAAATTTCTCAATTTTCATTTAATAGATTCATTAATGATCAGCCTATTTATATCTATTCAAGGCATAATTTTTTCTAGTTATTTCAAGAAGTTAGTGTGGAGGAACAAGATTAGTTGTGTGAATATTGTTTGCACAATTACTTGATGGCAGAAGATACAGATTAGAACCCCTTGATTTATGTTGGGGATTTTCAAGTTAGAGCATTGTTATCATACTTCAGGAATGAGCAGGTCAGAGGGGAACTAATGGATAGGTATGAGGAACAAGACAAGAAAGTGCCACTGCAGATTAGGAAAGAATCCTTATATTCTAATGTGATCTTGACCCAATGGTTAACACTCCTCTCTCATAAGGGTTGAGGTAAAGTAATTATGATTTGAGACTCAGGGATTATAGAAGGATACAACGGTTAACAATATCTATTATTCAGAACTGCCAGAGGTATGTGCACAACAGATGGGATAGTCTGACCCCAGAATTGCAAAAGAAAGAGCCTCACTCTTTCCACAATTTTATGAATATGTTTGAGAGATTATGCAGGTACATCCAGATCTCAGAGCAAAGAGGAGTGGCATGGCTATCCCTTGCTTATCACCCTTCTATTCTCCTTTATCCAGTACCATACTGGGCGGGAGGAAGAAGTGATGAGTGTAGGAGTGCATAATCAATCAGAATGGATAGACTTGCATGCTATAATGGTTTTTATCTCAAGTAGGGATAGGGGGTCAAAGAGGTTATGGACCTTAGGCTGATTACTTTGCATTATAATCTTTTCCCCTAGGTGTTTAATTGAGTGTTTTGCTTGAGGTCAAGCAAAAGTCTAGTTGCGGGGAAATGATGGGCTCAAATATTGGCTTCTTTTATGTTATTTTTATATGCTTTCAGACTTTATGTCTATGATATTCCAGATACTTTTCCAAGACATTACCATCATAATATGTTGTCTTTTTATATATTCTACAAACCTTTAACCTATTCTGTCAATATGAAACATGGTGATAATATTTGTCAATTGAATGAGTTAGACATGAGTATGTATGCATGCATATAGATGAGATTTTATAGTTTAATTATGAAGGTTATTTGCATGCATATGTTCTATGGATTAACCCCTATGCAACAACGAGTATGTGGTGTAGACACCCTAAAATGACCATGTCTTCAACTCACTTGCATTTTCATCAAATCTGTCTATTCACTTGCATTTCAACGTTAATCAAATAATCTAATTATTTAGTTAATTTCATCAAATTCTTCCAAATCACATATTTTCAACATTAATTAAATAAATCCTCTTTATTTAATTAATTTTGTTAAATTCCTCTAGATTCTTCCAAAATTAAATAATTTTAATTATTTAATTAAATCATTATCTTCTTCCAAAAATCAAATCCACATCAATTGAATAAATTAATTATTTAATTAATTTATCATCCAAATCCTCTTATCTACAATTAAATAATTTCTAATTTATTTAATTAGCTCAATCATTCTTCCAAATTTAAATAAATCATTCAAGTTTATTTAAATTGAATCTCTCTTCTAAAAATAAAATAAAATAAAATATTTTATTTATCCTTCATCATGCAAAATAAATTAAATCAATTTATTTGTTTAATTTATTTAAATCTTCAAATCTATTCTATGTCCTCTATCATGCACAAACAATTAAATAAATTTTATTTATTTAATTTGCTTTATCTTCTAAATTCCTTTAAAAATAAATCTTGTTCATCATGCACACAAAATTAAATAATTTATTATTTAATTTATCTCAAATCATGCAAAAAAGCAAATTACAAGTTGAGTTAATTGACTTAATCAATATTGTTTTTATCACCAACTCATAAATTAGAAAAAGCATTTCTATTTTTATGAAATCTAAAAATATGTCCGTTCCATGTCTTTTTATGCCAAATCAAGCAATTAACTCAAACAAAAATATATTTTTGTGTGATACATGTCAGGTGCACATTCATCATGAGTTATTTGATTTATCTCAACCATCCATTTCATGGATTTATTTCGTCCATTGATCAATCATGTTTGAAATCTATATAAACCCCCCTCATCTCCATCACAAATCCTCTTCGATCGTTGAATCTCTTTGATCATTTAAGCTTTTGCATCCATACAACGCATTGAGCACATATCGCATCATTGAGCACTTCTACCTTTTGAGCACAGACACAATCTACATCTGCTTGTTGCAAACATGGTTTTGCAATTTGAAGAGCAATCTACATTCAACCAAAAAATCCAAACAATCTAGGTGATAGCTTCTTTGTTCGTAATTTGATTTATTCATTGATTTGGTTATTGCTTAGATAGATATTTTTGATGTTATGGGTAATTGATTTGTTATTATCATTACCTTGTGATCTTATCATTCAACCTCTCGACTTTTCCTATACACATTCTAGCACGCCGGTGGGACCCACTAATCGCTCTTTTTCTTGAAAGAAATTAATCTTTTTGAAGTACAGTACGAAACAATGCATATGAACATAGAAAAGTGCTTTTGGTAGAGCAGTACAACACTTTTGGGTGATCCTGCAGCACCTTTGGTAGCACAGTACCGTGCTTTTGGTATAATAGTAAAGTGCACTTGGTATAACAGTAAAACACACTTGGTATAACAGTAAAGCACATTTGGCATAATAGTAAAGCGCACTTGGTATAATAGTAAAGCACTTTTGGATGGGATAACAGGCTTGCAAACTTCAAAACCCTATAACTTTCTCAAAACTTAACGAAATTCAATGTTTTTTTTAAATTGCATAGAAAATCATAACGAATCCATTGGTGATATTTAATCTTTTGTATCTCATCATAATTGTCACGAATTTTCTAGATTTCACTTTGGTTTTCTAGGGTTTCTAACTTATTGTTAGGGTTTTGACTTGATTTCTGACATCTTGTTGTTTTCTTTGGAACTAGTATCACTTGTTGCAACGTCTTATCACTTATAAACATCCTAGATCATCACTCAATCATTCAATCATCCTTCGATCTAGTTTTCTTGATGAAATATTGTTTTTTTATAGTGCCTTGCCTTTGGTATTACAATACCTTGCATTTGGTATTACAATGCCTTGCTTTTGGTATTGCAGTGCCTTGCTTTTGGTATTACAGTGCCTCACCTTTGGTATTACAGTGCCTTGCCTTTGGTATTACAGTGCCTTGCCTTTGGTATTATAGTGCCTTGCTTTTGGTATTACAGTGCATCACCTTTGGTATTACAGTAGCTCACTTCTGGTACCATGGTGCCACACTTCCGATAGCATAGTGGATCACTTTTGGATCTGTAGTGCCTCGCCTTTGGTAACACAGTAAAGTGCTTTTGGTCAAATTTATTTATTTTTGCTAACTATTGAGTGTGTGTGGAACTAATCAACTTTTTGCAGCTTCTTAGTACTCACACATAGCAAATGGGTTTCTCTAACATGTTCTTGTAGGACGAGTGTTGAAGAATCTCAATCTATCACACTAAGTCTTAGAAACATATTGCTTTCTTAAGGGACAATTGAACCAATCATCTTTTTCAATCTTAGGAACATATTACTTTCTTAAGGGACAAAACATCTTTTTTGCAATCTAAGTCTTATGACCATATTGCTTTCTTAAAGGACAATTGACATGAATGCATAAAACACTTCAATTTCTTAAGGGACGATTGACATGAATGTAAAACACTTCAATTTCTTAAGGGACAATTGACAACTACAATCGCGTGTGTGCCTAATCTAGTTGCACCTTATTTTTCTTATAATGGGACAATTGAACCTTTGTTTGACATGCATGAACTTCACTTTTAGTTATTCCTTTAGAAGGGCCTACTTTTGGATTGCACTTCATCCAAAAGGGACGACCCTAAGTGGAGTTTTCCTTTGAACCACTATATAAGAGGGATAAGGCGAAAGCCAAGTCCTAACCGATGTCAGCCTTACCTTGTGGTGCCAAATTGAAAAGAGGTGTACTAGCACTTTGTGGAAATGATTTTCACATTGTGCAAAGTGTTTGATACTCTTAGTAGGATTGGTTAAAGATTTTAGCAGCTTGTCACATTACTCATAAGGCGTTGGTCCCTCAAAGCTACTAAGAACCAATCTATATAGTGACTACCCGTTTCACCTCCGAACGTTGTGGTAATCATCAGTGCAAGGGGAATCAATTGAAGCGTCCAAGATACTCACCATTGCCTCCCTTGAGAAGAGATAGTATTCCCTCGGCCATAAATCTCTTGTGACCTACTTGAGCTTCCTAAGGGGAGGGTGATATATCCCTACCTATCGTCTCTCGCAAAGATACAAATGTACGACACCTATATGGAATGACATTTGTGTTGGCAAGAGACATTGTGTGCTTCATGAGTGTTTTCATTAATGGCAACAAAGTCCATCCCACTCATTCGCAGCACATAGTATGTCTTTACCGGAAGTCAGATTGAAGAAAGTTTTGGTTCGGTGAATAAGAATAGAGCATGCAGCAAGGTCCAACAATCAGGTCTGGATCTCTCAAAGGAAGTATCTCAGCAAAGTACGGACTTGGGGAAGTTAGTAGGAGTACTATGACTTCTACATTCCAGAGATTGAGCCTCCGGTGATGAAAGAGAGAAAAGATATGAGCATCTAAGTGTTGGGTTCCTGATAGGTAGAGCAAACTAAGGAAGAACCAACCGACAGAGCATCAGACTTTAATCCGGATGAGAAATTGGTGGTGATCAAGCTACTTGAGGGATCATTCATGATTGGCTGGCTGACATGATTGATGACTTTTATGTCTATGTCCTTGATACACATCACATAGTAAGCATGGATTCAACTGACAGATTAGTATGTTGGGAAAATTTTGAGTATTCTAGATGCTGACTAGAAAGATGTTGAGATCCTTGATGCGGATATATATACTAGATCAATTTCAGTATGAAGGTGTGTGTGGTGTGTGATAGTGTGCGAAGAAAGGTAGAGATAGGTGTGGAAGCAATAATACAAGTCTGGTATGTGATAGAACAACAACACTAGAGCAGAGGAAGAATGAAGTGCAGTAGATCACTTTATTGAGCCTAACCAGAACTGAACCTTAGCATATGTGGATGCCTCTGATCAGTTCAAATGCCTGGTTACTTTCTTTATACCTTGTAGATAGTGAGTCTCTTGTAGGCAGTGAGCCTCTTGTGAGCAGTGTGCTCAGGCAGTGAGCCCTAATTGGCAAGTGCCATTTTGTACTTCTATTCTTTTAATAGAGAATACAATCTTGTGTTAGTCACCCCGTGGTTTTTCCCTTAACAGGGTTTTCCACGTAAAAATCCTTGTGTTATGTGTGTTGATTTATCTTCTGCTCTCATGTTCATGTATGCTCATATGTTTTGATACTGCACTAATTGTTAAAGAAGAAAAGAAAGTTAAATAATTAAGATAACTGATTCACCCCCCCTCTCAGTTATCCACCTTGTTTCCAACAATTGGTATCAGAGTTAAGTTCCTCCAAACAGAGCCTAACAACTTGAGGAAGATCTGGGAATCTCAATGGATATGTATGGTATGAGGGAACAACTTCAGTCTCCCCTAAATGATCTTGAGCAATCTCACTCTGAAGTCAATATATTGAGGGAAAGACTCAAACAAGCTGATGATTTCATAAATGAACTAAAAGAGAAACTGAGTATCTTTGTGAAAAAGAGAAAGGAACTACTTCAACAATTAGCAAGTCAAAGTGAAGCCAATGACACTAATGAAGATCTGAATGAGAAGAACAAGTTATGTGAGAAGCTATCAAAAGAGGTCATTATGGTAAGACATGAAATGGAATTAGGGGTTATGAAATTCACCCAAGAAATGAAAGAGAAGAGAAAAATTGAAGATAATCTAAAACAATCTCTCAAGGAGAAGTCAGAAGACTGCCACAAAATGGATAGAATAATCAGGCATCTGGAATCTGATCTTGAAGAAGTGAGATAATGAAGAACAACTTGAGAGTCAGATAGACACTCTCAAAAGGGATCTTCAAACAACAAATGAATACAAAGAGAAATTCAAGATAAGCTCTGCTCAACTTGAAGTTCTTCTTGAAAGCCAAAAGAGGGTAGATGACAAGCAAGGCTTGGGGTATGAGAAAGGTGAAAGCTTCTGATCCGGTCAAAAGAACTCTAGATCAGGAAATCCAAGGAACAGGCCTAGAAGATCTTCAGTAAGGCAACCAAATGCTCAAAGATATCCATCCTTCAATGGATATTGCTACAATTGCAATAACTTTAGTCATAAAGCAAATTAGTGCAGAAGAAGAATGAATCAGACTAATTCATCCTTCTCCAGTCAGTGTTTTAACTGCAAAAGGTATGGTCACAAATCTCATGAATGTAGAAATATGCAAATAAACAATTCATTCAATGGTAGATGCTTTGCATGCAATAGAATGGGACATATGCCTAATCAATACAGATCAAGAGGATATCAGTCAAATTTGTAAAAAAATGTTGTTTGCTATAATTGCAATAGATCCGGTCATGTTGCCAAATTCTATAGAGGTAAGAATCAGGATAAAAGGGGTCTGGTGCATCATAATCAAAATCAAGACAAAGGAAAAGCAAAAGTGAATGCGGATGAAGTTCAAAGGGAGATGAACAAGATTTGGGTGAAGAGAAGTACAGAAAATGTCAGGGATGGATCCGCACCAGAATCTGGTGCTGATATTGCTTCTGGAAACTAAATAAATGAACTCTGGCTCAGGGGGAGTCATAAAGGAAAATAAATTCCCCCAGCCAGTCAATTAGTGCCTAAAATTGACACATGGAGTATTGCAGATTGAAGAGCTCTCAAAGAGATATCTAAATAATCCTTGGCAAAAGTGAGAAAGATCCGTAAGAAGATTTGAAGAGTCTAATCATCCAAGATTGATCCGGTTTGACAGCCTTCTAGTAAAAGTAGGACTTTCACAATTGGACCCAGTATGATTCTAAATTGAAATATCTTGATTTGCGGATAAATGGGATGATTTAAGGAAGGGAGATACATTGTAAGTTATCATTCTAAGTGCATCTCAGTGATTCGGAAGGGTCTCTCTCAGAATAAGGAGAACAAGAACAAGGAGAACAAGACAACCAAAATGACTTAAGTTGTGCATTTATTGCAATATGGAATTAGGGTTTGCGCAAAAATAAAAGGGTTCTTTTGTTCATCATCTACACATTTCCATTCGAGAAGAAGAAAGAAAGATCTCTGCAACAAGATTGCTTCAACCCTCTTTTCGGCTCTTATCGTGAACCCTAGAAGAGTAAAAAGGCATTTCCACTCTTGAATATCTCTCTCTGAATCTTTTGAAAGATGGCTACTCTGAATGCTGTTAAGATCACTGATAGGCCGCGCCCTAAGTTCAAGAAACATCCTTACAAATCCCTAGAAGTTGATCCCCTAGGCGCATTCTCTAGCATTCTGCATGGGGTTTTGCATGTAGAAGATGTTAGGGTATACATTCACACCAACATTGAGGAATTTGGGGAATCCAAGCTGATGGATATCTATCACAAGGAATTAATAGATGAAACATTTGAAATTAAACCCCAATACAAGGCCATCCAAGATAAGCATTTTAGACATTACATCCATGTCCCTTGCTTTGCAGAAGATGAATGGGTCCGGTATGTTCTGAGAAGAATGCATGACAATTTCATGTGGTTGATGAGGCCATTTAAGATCACAAAAGATGGCATTAGGGTGGTAACCAGATTGCACTGATCCGATGGGTTGCCTACTCTCAAATTAGTCAAAAACTAAATTGTAAGTGAGGCTACCGGATCAAAATTTGACAAGAGGGCAATGACAATAGAAGACATCATAGATCCGAATATCAAATTTGCCTCTATGATAATTGGTTGCAAAATCTATCACTCCAGCAGGGAGAATTCAGTATCCGAAACTACTATATATACTGCATATGAAATGCTAAGGAAAAATGCTGACTATGATCTTTGTGAGCTTCTCCTGAACCAACTGTTAGAGAATTTATAGAAAATAAAAAAGGATAAGAAGAATTCATTTAAGTATGGTGGCTTAATACTATGTCTATTCTTCTACTATATGAATGAGCTACCCGGAACTAGTGGCTGGATATGGCAAAATGACAGACTTGTTGCCATACAAATTAGAGATTATATATACGGGCTTGGTGATGCCAAGGCTCAAAGCACAGCTCTCTGGGGATATTTCAAGAATTTCCAAGGTATGATGCAGGCCAGAGAAAGAATTCCTCAGACATTAGTTGAAAAATATAAAGATATAGTGTGTTTTATGGTAGACATTGATCAGTGCCTAATGGAGGCAGTAGAGCCCAGAACAGTCTGGATTATGCCAATGGGCTATGAAGTAGATGTGAAAATCTTGGAACTGCATTTCCAACACTTGCTAAGCCAGCCCAAGGACCCTGAGGCAGAAAGGTTTGGAACCTTTCAAGAGTTGAGTGTAAAAATTCACGTTGAACTAAGACAGCCCGAGATCAAGAGAAAGGTGAGAAGGGAAGTAGAAGAAGTTGCCAAGAGATATGGGATATCAAAGGAGGTAGTTGTTGCTAATAGAGAGAAAATAGAAAGAGCAAAGAAAGAGAGACAAGAAGCAGAAAAAGAAAGTGATCCGGTGCAAGCCCCCTCTCGGACTAGATCCTCTAAGGGCTCTACACCTGCCACTTCTAAGAGCCCAAAAGCCTCAAAACTAGAAGCAAAGACATTAGGAAAAGGAGAAAAAAGAACAAAGACAAAGGCCACAAGGTCATACATAAGTCAAAAGGATGATGAAGAGACAGAGACTGATGAGGAGGTCGAGAAAATGAAGAAGAAAAAGAAAACATCTATGGAATCCTCTATCGGTAAACATATAGAAGAAAAGGTAGAATAATTTTTTGAAAGGCCTACTCTCTCCACTGATGATGTCATCAAGGCAGTCACTATGGATGGAAATCTGCAACCAATGACAGAATTGTATGATGAATATAGTGAAGCTGACCAGAAGATCTTGCAAGATGCTACAGTTAGGTATCTAAACATCTATAATAAAGCATTCATTGAAATCATATCTCTAATTCCCAAAAGCCTAGAGAAGGAACTTGAAATGAGAAAGAACAATGCTAAGGAAAAGGACCTAGAGATCCGAGAATAGATTGCTATTCAACTCTATCCTTCCATTACCTCTCAACAAATGAACATGATCTTCAAGGACTGCAAGGATGAGTTCCGGAGCAAAGCAAGAATGAACTAGCTTATACTTGGAGAGACTAATAGGGTGGCAAAAGAAACTGAATACATCCTCTGGAATGCCTTCATGAGATTCAATCTCCCTATTATAGAGGACATAAATCAAGTGCCCTCTACCATGGACATTGAGGGGTTAAGTATTTCAAAAGAAGAAACTTCTGAGAAAAATGTAGAAAGGCAAAAAGAGATGGATGAAGAAAAGACTAAGGACTTGGATTCCTCTGTTCCGGAAGAGGAAGCCCATGAAGAAGTTAACATCTCTCTTTTGGATCCCCCTGCAGACTCCGAAATTGAAGAAGGAAGAAATGAGGAGAAATTTGGTCAAAAAGAAGAGGTAAAGGGAAGAAAAGAAGATCAAATAGACAAGATTCCAGATGATAGTTTTGAGGTGGCAAAAGGAAAGAAGATTCAGTCTCCGGCAAGAGACACTGCTGAGGTAGTAAAGATCTTCTTGAACAAAGAAATGTTAGAGATAGATGAACCGGAATTATTCCAAGTACCACTCAATTTTGATTCTCTCTCTCCGGTACAGATAATGAAGATATCATCTTTTGCTCAAGCTAAAGCAAAAGAAAAACTTCTGAAGTCTCACATGGAAGACTGTGAGTTGATAAAGATTGCATCCAGTGTACTAGAAAAGATCATGCCATCCTTTCAGAAGGATCTTATGACCTCTTCATCTGGTAATCTGAAATCTCTTGTCAATTCTGTTAGCACACATTTTGATTCTTTGGAGAAATCAGCAGAAGAGAAAGTCTGGAAATATTTTTTGGGTAAGAGATTCTCCGAAGTATAGGGACTCATAGCAAATGATAGGAGAAATCTAGATATTGGGATAAAGAGCCTAGAAAATGCTCTTAAAGATGGTGGAGAAATATATAAATTTTGTCTATCTTGGTCCACAGTGACAACAAACATTGCCAAGAAGGTGGAAGAACAAGAGGGTAAATTGTTAAGTTTATCTCAAAATTTTGATCCTCTCACCTCATTCATAATGAATCAAGAATGTCAGGCTATTGCCATGATGAATGAGATAAAGAGGCTTGAGAAGGAGAAGAAGAATAGAATAAGCAGAATGAGTGAACTAAGAGGGATAATTATCCCTAAGTTAGAGGCAATGCATGGGCTCTAACTGATGCTCAGACTACAGCCCGGACTAGTGATCCGGTAGACTTAAAAAGGGCAGAAGCTTTTGCATTTTTGTTGAGTGGCCACATTTCAATTTTGGACAGGATGAAGCAGAGTTGGGCAATAGAATTTGTCCAGTTGAAAACCACTTTTTTCGGATATACTGAAGCATATGTAAGTATAACTTGTATATATACTTATGCGGCTATGTATAGGCTAATTTTTGGAAATTTTGGTGTGCAGATTCTACCCATTTGCAATTGATGTCAAAGGGGGAGTGAGGAGTAGTGAAAATGTAGAATCTAGATAAGGGGGAGCTCCGGTAAAAGTGTACATAAGATAGAGCATCAGCCAAGGGGGAGTTTGTTATAACACTTAGTCATTTTTCACTAAGTGTTGCCATCAATGCCAAATGAGGAGATTGTTGGAAAGAGACACTGTGTGGCTTCATGAGTGTTTTCATTGATGGCAACAAAGTCCATCCCACTCATCCGCAGCACATAGTATGTCTTTACCGAAAGTCAGATTGAAGAATGTTTTGGTTTGGTGAACAAGAAAAGAGCATGCAGCAAGGTCCAACAATCAGGTCCGGATCTCTCAGAGGAAGTATCTCAGCAAAGTGCAAACTTGGGGAAGTCAGTAGGAGTACCATGACTGCTATATTCTAGAGATTAAGCCTTCGGTGATGAAAGAGAGAAAAGACATGAGCATCTAAGTGTTGGGTTCCTAACAGGTAGAGCAAACTAAGGAAGAACCAACCGGTAGAGCATCAGATTTTAATCCGGATGAGAAATTGGTGGTGATCAAGCTACTTGAGGGATCATTCACGATTGGCTGACATGATTGATAACTTTTATGTCTATTTCCTTGATACGCATCACATAGTAAGCATGGATTCAGCCGACAGATCAATATGTTGGGAAAATTTTGAGTATTTCGGATGCCGACTAGAAAGATGTTGAGATCCTTGATGCGGATATATATACTAGATAGATTTTGGTATGAAGATGTGTGTGGTGTGTGATAGTGTGCGAAGAAAGTTAGAGATAGGTGTGGAAGCAATAATACAAGTCTAGTATGTGACAGAATAGCAGCACTAAAGCAGAGGAAGAATGAAGTGCAGTAGATCAGTTTATTGAGCCTAACCAGAACTGAATCTCAACATATGTGGATGCCTCTGATTAGTTCAAACACCTGGTTATTTTTTTATACCTTGTAGACAGTGAGTCTCTTGTAGGCAGTGAGCCCTAATTGGCAAGTGCCATTTTGTACTTCTATTCTTTTAACAAAGAATACAATCTTGGGTTAGTCACCCTGTGGTTTTTCCCTTAACAGAGTTTTTCACATAAAAATCCTTGTGTTATGTGTGTTGATTTCTCTTCTACTCTCATGTTCATGTATGCTCATATGTTTTGATACTACACTAATTGTTAAAGAAGAAAAGAAAGTTAAATAATTAAGATAACTGATTCACCCCCCTCTCAGTTATCCACCTTGTTTCCAACAATTTGGTCGATAGAGAATTAAGTTGTGATCTGATCTACCACAATGAAACCATGTCTCTAGGGATAAAAAGTGCTTGAATTGTTTGCAATTGTCTTATACCCATGGAAACATTGGGCTTTTTCATGAGCCTTGAACATACACTATCTGTTGTGTCAGTCCTCTTTGGTACTTTGTTTGATGTGTTTTCTCTTGCCAAAGCAAATCCAATCAAAATGAAACCTAGATCTATCAAAATTTACCTTATAAACATCACTGACACTACTTCAACGCTTTTGGTATAACAATAGCTTGCCTTTGGTAGCGTGGTCCAGCGCCTTTGGCATAACAGTTTAGCACCTTCGACGGCATAGTCCAACGCCTTTGGTAACATAGTAGCTCGCCTTTGGTAACATAGTCCCACGCCTTTAGTCCAAAAAAACTATTCATCAAACTACCTCAGCAAAATACCAGCAAAATCTCAAACATATTGTCTTAGTGTATCCATGGTAACCACTAGACTCCAACAATCTATGAAGGCTAAACAAGTTGCCTCAAGGAAGCGCAAATTGCCTCCTCATACACCTCAACCAAGCCAATCCAACATGACTCCAAAGGGTACTCCAAAAACACCAATGGAAAGACCAACCAACTTTCAAAACAGGCCGCAACATGACCAACCAAACAATCCTCAAGAAGGTAATGCCCCTTTGTTAGATGTAACTCAATTCACTACCGTCATGCCTCATGATTTTTCTACACCCGGTTATACCATGGTTCAAGTCACATCTCAAGAAGAGTGACTCTTTGAAGAAGGTCAATCCTCTCAAGAAGAGAGACAAGACCTTGATGAAATCATGCAAGATCCTAGAGCCATAGCCACCTTTGACAAAATCCTTAGTGAGAACCAAGATCATTTCTTTCACTTACTAGAAGAACAATGATCTAAGTTACCCCAAGATTTTGATCTATCCAATCTTAAAGAGCAAAACAAATCCCATAACACTATAATTGTTGTCCAAACTATGTCAATCATGACCACTCTCGTACCTGAACAAAGCTCACAAGGGAGAATGCCTACACCTTTTACTGCTCAATATGAGAATCCTCTTTATCAAAATCTAATAGCGAAAAGACCCATATCACCCTCCTAACTCCATGGAGATCTATACACACCAACAAGAGACTCTCCAACATCAAGCAGAACTAGCAAGACAGGCTGCTCTAGCAAAATCAAACACACAGCAACCTCCTAAAATATCCACACCAATCACAAGTGGAAAATTGGCTACCCCATCATGAGAAGGTTTCCCAACAAGTTAAAATCTGAGAAACACTTACGTAGCCATGCAACAAGGGTTTCAATTGACACCACCCCCAACTTCATCAACCCTCCGTATCATTAACCCCAACAATGTCATGCAACCCCAACCATCACAAAATGTCAACACCACCTATGTCCCTCCACCACAACATTCTTCCACACTCAATCTTATATATCCCCATCTTAATCAACCCCTACCATCACAAAACCCATCTACCTATGTCCCTCTGCCACAACGATCATCTACACTAAACTTTTTCAACACAAATCTCAATCAACCCCAACCGTCACAAAACCCATCTACCTATGTCCCTCCACCACAAAGATCATCCATGCTCAACCTAACCCACACCTATCTTAATCCTCAAAACTCCCAAAACCAAACTTCCCATAGCTATGTTCCACCACCACAACCAAACCCAACAAACTTTAGCTTTCCTCCACCAAAATCTTTCTTCACACCACCTCCGCAATATCAACGACAAAACTCTTATCAACAACCATCACAAAGCCTACATTCTTACCTAGCACCTCCCCAAAATCAAAACACCCAAATCGAACCCAATCCAAACCCAGCATACAACACATACGACCACAACCAATCATATGACCCTTATAACACCAATGCCCATGGCTTCCAATACAATCTTCCATATGGGCAACAACAACCACCTCTAGGACAACAGGAGGTATTTCCAACCCCTCCCACAACTATGGGGCTGAGGTTCAACAACAACTATCTGATATTACATTTGGCCACACCAAGAAAACCTTCTCTTTGGAAGAAGTTTGTCCTTATCCATTTGATCGGTCATTACCCATGATCCCTTTTCCTCACAAATTCACTATTCCCAAATTTTGATAAATACAAAGGAAAAGGAGACCCAAAAGACCATCTTAAAGAATTCTATCTCGCTTGCTTCGAGGTCTCACATAACGACATAGATCTTATGCACCTCTTTCCTCGCAAGCTTGGAGGTCAAGCTATAGAATGGTTCTCGCACCTACCCAGGGGTATCAAATATTTTAACGAGCTTTCAGAGAAATTTGCCACCCATTTCCCCTACAACATAGAACATGAGGTCTCTATGACCAACCTATGCAACAATAAATAGAAAATGGGGAAACTCTCATCTCCTTCCTTCAAATATGGAGACAAATGGCTAGAAAATTCCCATTCAAGATACTTGAAAAGCAGCTTGTTAGCATATTTGTGCAGAACCTTAACCAAGAATTGGGTTTCCATTTGCAAATCCTTGGTGCTACAACCTTCGACGAAATTACCTACAAGGGTATCAACATTGAAAAGGCCCTCATCGCTAAAGGTGTGGTAAAAATCTTCAAAGAAACTAAAGACAATGCTCCTCAACAACAATCAAATGATAAGCCCAAGTTTGGAACAAAAATAAAAATGTGGTTAATGATTGTGTGGTAGATTCCAAACATGTCCAAACACTGCAAACACCCTTTCATCTTTCATCAAAACTAAGTCAACCTCCGCCTCAACAAAACCAACAATAACAAAGACAACCAAACCAAAATCAACGACAAAAAGAGCAACCTCAACAAGATTACCCTCTGTGACGTCAATTCACTCCCTTGGGAGAGCCTATAGAGTCTGTTTTACAAAAAAATTTACACAATAGACTCGTCACCTTACCAAATGGTCCCCCATATGGCAAACCTATTTACAAAATTGCATAGTACAAAGATAATGAATATTGTGAGTACCATAGGACCAAAGGACACAAAATCATACAATGCATGAAGCTGAAGCACATGATCCAAAACCTTATTGACAGAAAACAAATCACTTTTGATGATGAACCACCAACTCAAAACACCAATAAAGACCTCAACATGTACAAGGAGCCATTCCCTAACCATGGTCAAGGTCAAAATCTTGACAACGGTAAAGGTGTTAATAAAGCTTCTACTTCCTATGACTCTATTATGGGTCATTTTGAAGAGAGTCAGGTGTCTACCCTCACAATCAAAGGCAAATCTATGGATTGTGCAGTTACAACTCGTCATGGTTGTGTCACCCTTCATGGTTCTACACCAAGTCTCCCAAGTCAATCTGATTACAATCTTGTCTAACATCTAGGGAAAACCCCTGCACAAATCTCTATCTTGGACCTTCTATGGTCATCACCCACACATAAAGCTGTGCTAGAAAAAGCCTTACAAGAGTCTTTGGTTCCTAACAACATAGCGGTCACGGATTTCCAAGCTATAATAGGTAACATTGCCTCACCCTACAATGTGGACTTCTCTAAAAAATACCTCCCATCTCATGATCCATGTCACAACGATGCCCTTCACATTGAGGTTCTCATCCATAAATGCAAGATCAAATGCATAGTTATAGATGGTGGTGCCAGTCTCAATATCTGTTCTCTCAAGTTACTTAAACAGTTGGGATACTCTGAGGATCATGTCAACATTGATCATAGCATTACAATCAAGGGGTATGATGATGCTGAGCACTGTTCAGAAGGTGTTATCCACTTACCTATACAAGTAGGCCCTGTTATGCTTGAAATGAGGTGCCAAGTCGTCGACATTGAGCTACCTTATAACATTATCTTAGGATGCCCATGGATCCATGCCATGAAAGTTGTTCCCTCAATGTACCATCAGTCTCTCAAATTCCAATTTAATGGTACGGAGATAACTATCCCTGGAGATCCTAATCCCTTCAAATTCTGTTGTGTCTTGCAAGGCAGTTATAAGAATTGCAACCAAGTGCCCAATAATGACAAAGCCAGTGAATCCCCATTATATGTCAATTATGAAAATCTAACAAAAGCCTCTGTAACTGAACCTAATCCTCATCCTATTCCTAAAATCAAATCTCACATCTGTGATATAGGCTTTGGAGAATATGATATCTCAAAATCTTGTTGTGTAGGGCGGATGCCCTTATCCCCTAAATCCTATGGCCAACCGCCCATAGCCAAAGCAACTTAAAAAACAACTATTCCTCCCCCAGGATCTCTAACCCAATTCCAAGAGGGAAAATTATCGGTAGAGGAAACTATTGAAGACATCTCTTCTTGGCTCTACAAGGAGAAAGAACTAGTCACAATACTAGTCAAACAATATGGAAATGGCCTAAGAATTGTCAAAAACATGGGCTACAAAGGCAAAAGTGGTCTAGGGAAAAATAATCGAGGTGAAATGGAACCCATTATTGTGAAGAAGAAACTAGACAAGAAGGGGTTAGGATTTGGTAGGAAGGTACCACGTGCCTTGGACATCGAGGGTATTCTCGACGAGGTAGCACAAACTTCTCTAGAAGATTTGACGTCTAAAGAGGATAACATCGATGACTCTTACCTCCATATGATTGACCTATTCACTGAATCCTCTGTATTTATTCTATCATCCATATCCTTAACATCCACCACCAACACCCAGATTGTAACACTTGTCTACCCTGAACTTATTGATTGGGACCAACAAGGGGCCCCCGTTCTAGATGTTTTTTAGAATGACGAAGCTATTGTAGAGTTAATGGGACTCCGGGATGGTATCACTCTTAGCGATCACAAAGCTGGTTTTGTAATAGAACTAGAGCAAATGACTTATTTTGGTGAGAATGCCAAATCCTCTAGTCGCAAAAGTAAAACTAAAGAAAGATCTCTAGGTGAAACTGTGGCACCTCTTGATCACAAATTAGTAAAAACAAAGGACATATCCAAAGGTGAAAACCCAACTGTGGTACCTGATGATGGAGGATTTGACCTTCCCTTACCATCTAAGTATCAAGAGAAATCAACCCTCATAGTGGAAGATTCTACAGAGATAAATCTTGGCACAGAGATAAATCCTAAGACCACATTCCTTGCAGCATCATTATCAGAACAAGAGCACAAGTGATATTACAAACTTCTTACAAAGAACCATCAACTTTGCATGGACCTATGCTAATATGCCAGGGTTAGACCCTTTGCTAGTAGTTCACTATCTCATAGTTAATCCACAAGCTAAACCAGTCAAGCAAAAGCTAAGGAAGATGCATCCACGGATCGCTCTCTTGTGAAAGTGGAAATACAGAAATTATTAGATGCAAAGTTTATCAAGCCTATTGATTATCCAGAATGGGTCTTAAACATTGTACCTGTGGCTAAACCCAATGGGGGCATATGCATGTGTTTCGACTTCAGAGATCTTAACAAAGCATGTCCCAAAGATGACTTCCCACTGCCAAACACTGATCTCATAGTAGACTTGACTGTTGGTCATGAAATTCTTTCTCTAATGGATAGATTTTTTGACTACAATCAGATAATGATAGCGGAAGAAGATCAACATAAAACTGATTTCACTTGTCCATGGGGTACCTATTGTTGGTGCAGCATGTCCCAAGATGACTTCCCACTGCCAAACATTGATCTCATAGTAGACTTGACTGCTGGTCATGAAATGCTTTCTCTAATGGATGGATTTTTTGACTACAATTAGATAATGATAGTGGAAGAAGATCAACATAAAACTAATTTCACTTGTCCGTGGGGTACCTATTATTGGTGCATCATGCCATTTGGTCTTGGAAACGCAAGGGCAACCTATCAAAAAGCAATGTCAGTTATATTCCATGATCTCTTTCATCACATCATGGAGGACTATGTTGATGATATGCTAGCAAAATCTTCTAAGGTAGATCACATACAGGTTCTAGGACAAGTCTTTGACAAAATCAAAAAATATCAAGTAAGACTCAATCCAAAGAAGTGTGTCTTCGGGGTAACATTAGGAAAACTGTTGGGATACATTGTATCTTGCAGAGGCATTGAAGTAGCTATTGCTAAAGTCAAGGCTATAGTGGAAATGCCTCCACCAAAGAATCTGAAAGCATTAAGGAGCCTTTAGGGAAGGTTAAAATCCATTAGGTGGTTTATCTCACAGCTAGCAGATAAATGTCAACCATATCAACACTTGCTCTGAACGGATGTCTCATTTTGATGAGATGATAAGTGTCAAGCAACATTTGATCAGCTCAAAGAATATCTAGCTACACCTCCTATCTTGGTACCACTAGTTGCCAATAGGCCTTTGATCTTGTACATCTCAACTACAACTGCAGACCTAGGGGCTCTTCTAGCACAACATGATGAGTCAGGAAAAGATCATGCAATCTATTATATCAGTTGAACCTTGGTGGGTTATGAACTCAATTATTCACCTATGGAAAGAGCTTATTTAGCTTTAGTGTTCACTTCCCAAAAGTTACGGCATTACATGCCAAACCAACACACAAATCTAATAGCCAAAATTGATCCATTGAAGTATCTACTAGCAAACGTAGCTCTCACAAGTAGACTAGCTAAATGGGTCATGATCCTTAGTGAGTTTGACATTGAGTATGTGGATCGTAAAGCAATCAAGGGATAAGCCCTAGCAGATCAACTAGCAGAAGCACCCATGATAGATGTACATCCTATGGTATCTAACTTTCAAGATGAAAATCTCTTCACTCTTTCTACCTCAGTAATGTGGAAGTTGTATTTTGATGGTTCCTACAAACAACATGGATAAGGGGTTGGCATCCTTTTTATCACACCACAAAATGACTATATCCCCAAGTCATATTAGCTCGCATTTCCTTGCACCAACAACATAGCCGAGTATGAAGCACTTCTCATAGGTCTCAATACAATAGTCTAATGAGACATCAAAGAACTACAAGTATATGGAGACTCACAACTAGTCATTCGATAAGTCACTGATGAGTATCAAACAAAAGATGAAAAGTTGGTCCCATACAAGCAATTAGTGGATAACTATAAACCACACTTTTCTAGCATCACATTTGAGCAAATTCCAAGAGAGCATAACAAAGCTGTAGATTCTATGGCCTCTGTGGGGTCACTTATAGACATGCCTACAAACACACAGAAATGTGAGTTCTTGATTAAGCAATTGTTGATACCAACTGTAGATGTTCCAAGTACAGAAATCATCTGCGAACTTGTTGGTCCCAATTCCCCATGGTACGAAGATATCTATGAAT
Organism: Cunninghamia lanceolata; assembly: GCA_027924645.1. Lineage (NCBI taxonomy): Eukaryota > Viridiplantae > Streptophyta > Pinopsida > Cupressales > Cupressaceae > Cunninghamia > Cunninghamia lanceolata. Next base: position 6,918,458 of record BSBN01001197.1, on the reverse strand, counting down.
ACCTTAAACACAGTACCTTTCCCTTTGAGCTATCTTACCCCTGAATTATGTTAAGTCTACACTGCATTAGTTTTCCTCTACAAATCTCAGGACCTAAAAGGATCACATATACTTAGGCAACCTTAGACTCCTTATTGAGATGAAAATAATATAAGATCGTGTCATTCACTGTAATGCAAGGTGAATAGAATGATACTGAAATGCAAGAAACAAAACTCTTTTTGACATTTTTGATTTTTATAAATTTTTTTGTATTTTTAGAATATTTTATTTTTTTGTATTTTTAGGTTTTATGCTTTTTATGATTTTTAGACATAGTATTTCTTGAGGTGAAAGGCATTGACTGTTTCGCCAAATTCCTCTCCCTCAAGGCTTAAATTTGATAGTTGTATAGCTGTATTTGAAGATTTTAGCTGTAAAATACAATGAAAATAAATATTTGACTGTATTGATATACATGTAATTTATTTTAAAAACTGTAAATAAAACAATTAATATGAAAATATGACTGTATATATGTGTATACCTTTTACTTTTAAATTTTTTAATAGGAGTTATTATTTGTTTTTTAATATTCATTCTAAATTATATAATATATATATTTTCTTTTTATTTTTAGATTTTTAATAGGAACTTCTATTATTTAAGGAAAAAATTTCCAAATTTTTAGATTTGTTTTTTATAGAATATATTCATTCTAAATTTCTAATTTTTTCCTCTTATTTTTAAATGTTTTAATAGGAACTTCTATTATTTAAGAAAAAAAATTCCAAATTTTTAGATTTGTTTTTTAATCATTCTAAATTATATAATATATATATTTTCCTTTTATTTATAAATTTTTTAATAGGAATTTCTATTATTTAGGAAAAAAATTTCCAAATTTTTAGATTTGTTTTTTTATAGAATATATTCATTCTAAATTTCTAGGCTTTTCAACAAAACTCTCTAAGCTTTATATATATATTCCTTTTATTTTTATATTTTTTAATAGGAACTTCTATTATTTTAAAAAAATCCCTTACATTTATTTTTTTATAAAATATTTTATTTATTCTAGTCTTTTTCAACACAACTTTCTAGGTTTTTGCTTTACATAAAAAATAGTGAAATAAAAAAATTGGAAATAGTGATATTAACTTATTAATATGTGCAATGTCCATAATATATTAATACATATGCCCGTTCCTTTTTAAAATGTCTTATATATTGTGATTCTACCCTTTATTTGGAATTTGGAACCATGCTTTCAGAATAAGTTGAAGTTTTAGACCTAATCAATTCTAATTTCCAACACAGCCCAAAGAGAACAAAATCTTACCAGATTTCAACTAAATATTATACTTGTAATTGAACAAGTATTATAAGTCACTCCAATCTAGAATGCTTTGGTTTTGCATTGGAGGAGAATCACGGATTGAAAAGAAAATAAGGAATTAACTAAGACCGCAGCCCGGGGGTGTGACTAGAAGTAAGATTGTGCCATGCATGTTTTCTTATTCTTTTATTGCTTCCACATTTTATATACATGACTATTGCTTCCATATTTTACATGCATATCTATTGCTGAATGTGAAACATTCCAGTCTTATGCATCTATCTTTTTAATGTAATTTATTTCATTAAAATTATGATTTATGATTTAGATGAATCTATTAATTTTTGTAAACCTTAAATTGTTAGGAGAATGTGTAAATTTAAATATTAAATATTTTATTTACGGTTCAATTTTTATAAACTTAGATGAATTTGAACATTAAATCCTTCCCATTTCTATATTGATGCTCTTCATGTTCATGTTTATGGAGTTGATTGGAATATCTAGTAGTAGCACAATGCTACATTAAAGCACAAAAAAAGTCAAGACATGGTTTTTTTGAATATTAACAGAGGAGCAAAACTGACGTGCAATAATCTTGTCCCATTTAACATTTCAGCCAATAACTTCAGTTTCTAGATTGAAGCAATTTTAATTAGACTACTAAGAGATGGACGAATGTGCATTTTGTTGGCCGCATTCGATCTAATTTCATTTGATATCAATTGAAAAACCTTGCTCTATCTCTCTCCTCCTCCTCTTCTAAGCCCACAGGTCTATCCCACTTGTAGAATGCAAAAGCAACTATAGGATAATGGAATTCAAATTTTGCTGTAGATGACAAGATAATGCTACTGGGTCATAAATGTCAATGGGAACCCAAAATTCCTCACAATTTCTACACCAACTAAACAGATTGAATCCCAACTTTACAAGAAATAAATTAAGATTAAAAAAAACTCTCTCAGCTAACTTTGGTGTTGTCTAATGCCTATTGGCATGGTGGACAAGAAACATATAACTTGTAGATTTTTTGTTTGACGGGCAGGAGACAACTCATCAATTTTTATCACGCGTCTCAGCTACTTTCTTTGACTTGCATTCGCTAATTTGGGTTTTGAATATGGATGCACAGCTCGACCATTTCTTGAGGAAGCTCCAGCTTGATATATAAAATTTGACTTGGATTTAAAAAAATTAATTGTCATGTGACCGGTAATAATGAATACTAAACTGTAGGAAAAAAATTCCTTGACAGGCAGGGTGGACTATCAAATTTAAGCCCTGCTCTCCCTCCATTGTGCACAAGAGATAGGTACTATTTTTGACATCTTCCTTAACCATATAAGGACCTTTCCAGTCCTCCATGAACTTTCTCTTTCATCTTGTCTTTTTATTTTTCATGTTACCTCTTCTTAGGACAAGCTCTCCTATTTTGTAGGGTTTATCATTTGATTATATCATTTCTAGCTCAGTTGTTTCTCTTGCTAATGTGAGATGGAGAAAATCTTGGAAAGCTTGTTGATGGGAAGGGGTCCAATACAAGACTCCATTGCACCTTAGAAATTCCATTAGCATGTCGAACTGCTCTTGCATGTAAATCTTTACGTCTTGTCTACCTTTAATGTTTTGTAAAAATTGAAATAATTCAAAGGGAGTTTGAGGCTCCCTTTGCTCATCAGGAGGGACAAAGCTTATATTCATCCTCCCGTTAGGCTCAGGTCTCAAATCCATAGAATATCCAATGTAGCTTCCTGACAATTTAAAGATGATAGGATCATCGGTTCTGATTGATACTCATATTTTCCATTCTTTGTCAAATGTTCCTGCACTTTCTTCATCTTCATCTAGGAGTCTCTCAACCATCTCAATTTGCACTAAGGGTGCTTCCCATTCACCAAGATCATTTGACTGCACTAAGGCATAAGTGGTGGGTTGCACTTGTGGCTGAGATACCATGAACATCCTTGGGAGAACTCCTATTATGTTAGTTGATTCATTGTCAATAGAATTTACATCCTCCATAGGTTTTAATGGTCTATATGACTTTTCTGTTGGTGTGGGACGTTCATACGACTCACTTTCTTCTGGTGTCTTAGGGACACGTGATTCACTCAAGGGTGATAGAGGAGTGTAACTCTCTATCACATCTTCTTCAGGATCTGAGAAAGCATGAGGGTCTGCATATCTCAAATCTAATGTAGTTGTTTCAAATACAAGTCCTTTAGTTATGTGAGGCTTCTCCCCTATACAAGGAAAGAGTTTGTAAGATGGTTGTCCATTGATCATGAGTACTTCTAGAGGGAATCAAAGAGGTCCATCCTTCTCTATCCATTCCATGATTTTCACTGTCTTTTCTTTGGGAATAACCTCTTTTTTCTTTGGTGATGCCTCACTTTCTAAGGCCTTCATCTCTGCATTCTTTATAGTCTTTTCTGGGATTTCTATCCTCTTAATGCATATCAATTATGGAGTTGGACTAGGAATAGAAAGCTTGTTTTTAGGAAGTTCATAATCTATGGGGATGCCTATCCTTTTGTTTGATGTGTTTGATTTTATCATTCTAAAAGGCTCTAGATCCCCTTTCGCAACATACACCTTCCCCAAATGTAGTAATTGAGGCTCCTAGAATAACATAGATGGCACAACTTTCATTATATGTATACAGGGTCTTCCAAGAAGAAGATTATATCTCGTGTCCTTATCTATGACATAAAACATGGTTGGGATAGTCTTCGGTCCTAGAGTTACAAGAAGTGTGATCTTTCCTATCGTATCAAATTTTAAATTATCGTACCCACTCAGTGTATCTCTAGAAGCAGTGATATTGGTGTGCCCATAACCCATTCTCTCCAAAAGAGAGAACATAACTATGTTTACTGTCACCTCATCATCAATTAACATTCTTTTTATATAGGTGTCATAGATCCACACTTGGAAGTATAATTCAGAGTCTCCTTTCTTGGTTAATTCTGCCTTAGAAGGCATTTGCTTTAGGTCAAAGAAGAAACCTAGGTCTTTGAGCTCAAATTTTGGTGGGATTATGTCATAATCCACATGGTTGATTTGCTCACTAGGTGGAGGTGTATTTTGATCAAGATACTTCAACCCTATTGCTTTCAATAGTGCTGAGCGGTGCAAGGGGGAATTCCTGAGCAAGTCAATGAATGATATGTGTGCATAGGTTTTCTTTAAATCTTTGATGAGTTTGTAAGGTCCAATCAATGTTGGTATCACCACCAATATGGTGCCTTCATGTATTTGCTCTTATTCATTCTCAAGATATCCTTCCTCTTCTTCATTATGTAGTATTTCAACCAACCCCAACGTCCTAGCTTCTCCTTTCTATCCTAACTATGGCAGGATATTGGTGTTGCTACCTTGGGCTATTTCATTTTGATTTGTTTCTTCTATATCCTTGTGTAGGAAATGGGTTTTGATAGATTCTCATGTTAGCATTTTGCAAAGCTATCGGGGCTTGGGTTTGTCTTGTTCCCTTATTATCCGGCGTGACCTCCCACGGGTTCAAGAACATCTCTATGAACAACCGTTGTTGGTCTTCCGACAATATTTCTATAAATATATTGTACTCTCTACAGAATTTTGTGCTATGACCCCTAGTTCTATGAAAAGAAAAAAATTTATTGTACTCATAAGGGGGTCTTTCATACCTTCCATCATTACTGTGTATGAGGAAAATCGATTATGTTTAAATGATAAAATAAAAAACTAACAAATCAAAAACCCATAACATAAAGAGATCTATCTAAATAAAAAGCCACTATTAATAAATCAAATTAGGAAAGCTTTTACCCAGATTGTGTTGTTCTCTTTGTCGAATGTGGATTGCTCAATAACGCTGCGAAACCATGTTTGCAACAAACAAGTGTAGGTGCTCAAAGATCAATTTCAAAAGATCGTAAGTTACTCAATGACGTGATGTATGCTCAAAGCGATGTAAAGGATGCCTAAGAATAAGTGATCAAAGAGGATTTGTGAAGGAGATGAGGGGGGTTTATATAGGTTTCAACAGAGATCGATCAACGGTCCAGATAATTCAAAAGAATCAAGGGAGGAGATAAATCAAATAACCATGATGAATGTGCACACAACATGTGTCAATCCATAAGGATATTTTTATTAAGATATGATGAAAACAAGATTGATTGAATAGATAACTCAACTTGTAATTATGCCTTTTTTAGAGTTCTAAAAATAAGACTGATTGTGCACATGAGTTAACAAGATATTTTAAGAGGAATTGGAAGATAATTGAAATTAAATAAATTTATTTATTTATTTATTTGTGCATGATAGAGGAACAGAGGATTATAAATAAAATATTTGATTTTATTTATTTTTAGAGGATTGAGATAATTTAAATAAATTTGCATGATTTATTTAAATTTAGAAGAACAAGAGATTTAATTAAATAATGTAAATTATTTAATTGTAGATAAGATAGAATTGGATGAGTTAATGAAATAATTGGATTTATTTAATTAATGGAGACTTAAAATTTGAAAGAGGATAATGATTTAATTAAATAATTAAAATTATTTAATTTTGGAAGAATAAGGTTGATTTTGCTTAAATTAATTAAATAAAGGGAATTTATTCAATTAATGTCAAAATTATGTGATTTGGAAGAAATAGATGAAATTAATTAAATAATTAGATTATTTAATTAACGTTGAGTGCAAGTGATTAGATAGATTAGATGAAAATGCAAATGATGTGATGACTTGGTCATTTTTGGGTGTCTACATTTTGCCCCTCTTTGATGCAATGCAGTTTACAACATTGCGTCAAAGAAATCGATTGTTGAAGATATGATACAATTTATTGATGCCCCAGTGTAGCTAGTTGCCCCAGCGTATGCCCCCTCGAGCGGAAAGACATGGAAGTGATAAAAGAACTGGGTTGATGCTTGACTAGAAGATTATGCGAGAAGGTACAAAAAAAAGAATGGGGTGGGAAGAAAAAAAAGTGGGAGGGACACTATAAATAGGTCCCAAGGGGACCACACTCCTCATTTGCACACTAAGGGTTGCTAAAAATAGAGCTTAGAGCCTCCAAGCTTAGTGTGTGAGAGTTGAGTGGAGGAGCGTGTAGCGTATAGAGATGTTGATCCTAGCGCACCGACATCGGGCGGAGCTGGTGCGGATGTACGGGAGACTAGCAGGAGCTCCAGCAGTGGTAAGTGTCTGAAAACCTCCTTGTACTTGACATTTTAGGTCAGTTTTAGGGTTTGGTCTAGGTAGGTCATTAGGTCAGCCAAAAGTGCTACAGGATGCTAGGGCACGTCTGGTAGTCAGTCTAGGCACTTTTAGCGTGCTAAAGCACCTTTGTTAGGGTAGTAAAGCGCTATTGGTTAAAACAAAGCGCTATTCACTTTTGGGCACCGCATTGCAACACTCTTGGTAGGGCAATGCAGCACAGTTGGTAGGGGAGAATAAAAAATGAGTCACCCTTGCGAGGGCAGTAAGGCGCGGCTGGATGCGCAGTGAAGTGCACTTGTGAAAAACAAGTCACGTTTGGCATGGATAACAAAGTGCTTGTGTGAAAACACTAAGGCACTTTTGGCAGAACAGTGGAGCGCTCTTGGATAAAACAAGGTGCTTTTGGTTAAGGTAGAATAGCGAAGCAGTTAGGGTTGACTGAGGGGTTGACCACCTAGGTTAGAGAAGGGTAGAGTTGGCCTTAGGGTTTGCATCAGAGGGTAGATGTTGGTAGATATTTGGAGAAGTGTGTAAAAGATCTGACAAGTGGTTTTGCGGATGCAGAGGATGATGCCGCCGTTGATGTTGATAGAGTGACACCACATTATAGTAGATGAGGTGGTACATATGACGTGGGAGGAGGATGCGTTCCTATAGTACATGGGATTGTGGCATGTGGCACACCTTACACACATTATGGCGAATCTCGCCCTAGTGACAGCGGTCATGGAGAGATACCACAGTGAGACATGTTCGTTTCACTTTCCAACAAGGGAGGCTATAGTGACACTTGAGGATGTGTATCGCATCCTCCAGATCTGGATTGATGGAGAGCGAGTTGATTTTGACCCAGTGCGGGGCGAGGCAGGCCTGATAGAGGTGTTCTGCACAGATGATCTGCAGATTAAGGATGATGAGATTCAGTGGGCAGATGTTCTGAGACTCTGCAATAGGATCAGATGGATAGTATCTTCACTGATTGGTGGCTTCCTGTGCCCAGATAGGTGATCCAGAGGATTATCTATAGGATGGGGCACTGTACTATTTGGGATGTTTACACATGGCATCTAGTATGCATGGGGCCCATGTGTGCTTAGGTAGCTGTATCAAGATATGCACTACTGTGTATACAGGAGAGGCCAGAGTCTCTCAGCAAGGGTGACTCTACTATAGGTGTGGGTATGGGAGCACATCCCAATGATCAAACCTATTACACAACACCACCATGAGAGGGGGAGCCTTATGCATTTCTGTATGAGGGAGTTATTACACACAGGCAGCTTAGATCTGTTAGCCACTAGAGGTGACAGATTGACAAGGTGGATCTATTCATTTAGAGGCCGTGGTTACTATGTGAGGAGTGGGAGGATGAGCATGAGCAGCTGATGTACTACCGACAGGCTTGATACCTATTCAGGAGATGGACAGATACCATTGAGAGATACTTGCCAGAGCGGGTACTCAGACAGTTTGGACTGCCACAGGGATTGCCAGTTGGGGAGGCTACCCATGTGAGGACACGGAGGGAAGTTGGGGACTGGGATGCTGAGATTCCAGTGACCACAACCTCGGTAGAGGTACGAGGACTTGTCCTAGTTAGATGGGATTGGGATTCAAGGCTAGCAGACCCAAGTACTTTACCTGAGTATGATAGGTACTGGCAGACACATAGGCCAGGGAGACTGACTACACCAGGTGTAGCAGGGGCAGTGGGGGAGGTACTAGTTCTAGGTGGGGAGGTTAGGATGAGACGGCAAGCTAGACAGGCGAGACATTAAGCAGGTGGAGAGGCCGGAGGACAGCAGGCCAGAGAGGCGAGATAGCAAGCAGGCAGACGTAGAGATGGCTGAGGAGGAGGATCCGGTCGTAGAGACCAATTTACAGTGGGCAGAGCGGCTATTATAGGAGGAGACGACACTGAGGACACGTCTAGAGCTTTAGATGGTGAGGGTGAGGAGAGATAGGGATGCAGTGAGGGCAAAGGCGAGACAGTTGAGGCCCTAGCACAGGTGCAGACATAGAGAACAGCAGTGGCACAGGCGGCCCTGGCAGTGACCCAGGTGGCATTGACACAGGCACAGGCAGCCTTGGCACAAGCACATGCATAGGCACAGGCACAGGCATAGGCACAGGCCGCACCCATACCGGTAGGGGATTACAGGAAGTTAGCCCAGATGACTTTGGAGAGGGACGCAGTAGATCGGCTGCAAGTGACAGCCGAGGCCACACTACAGAGAGTGAGGCAGGAGAGAGATGAGGCACGCTGTGCATTGGGTACCGATTAGAGGACACTCTATAGTGAGCTCATCTGCGTACAAGGAGAGCTTGTGACAGCAAGGAGAGAGGCCGAGTATTATAGAGGTCTCTACATTGGTGCGGTGCCAGCGGCTCAGCGAGAGCCGAGCTTCTGAGAGTGGAGTAGGTCTGGAGCATCCGGGTCTCGCATGATAGGGCAGTCAGTATCCTCAGTTAGAGGACCCTTTCTGCCACCAGGGGGAGGAGGACCAGCAGGGGGACCTGGACCGAGCACAGGTGGAGGATAGAGGCCACAACAAGAGGGCAACTCTACCCACTAGAGCATGCACATTGTACATTGTATCTTTTTTGTATCATTATGGACACTTGTATATTTTGACTGATGCCTGTGTGCATCCGGATGTATATTTTGAGGGCTCTTGATAGCCTTGATGTACTTTATTGATGTATACATATGGACTATTGATGTAGACACACACATTTTGTATTTTCATGACCTTCACATGATATATATGATGACATATTACGCTCACTGATGTTCATGCTTTTGTGTATGCACTTCTTGATGACATGGATGTGATGATATTTATGTATGATTATGGATTTATGTGATGACGTATATTGCTTATATGATGCTTATAGATGTATGACATATGATGACATGATGCTTATAGATGTATGATGATATAGATGCTACGACTTGCGATATCTAACATGTGGGTTTTGCAAATATGCATCAGAGAGAAGAAAAGTAGAGAGGGAAGAGATAAACTATTGATCGATCATTGCTTTGAAAATGATATAAGGCCATGGGTAAATGGATGGGTAAATGATGAGCTTGTTGCATTGGTTTCACAATTGTATATAAAGAGGAATCCTTATTTTTGATATAGCACGTGGATAGTTCACTACCAAGGTATAAAAGACCAAGGTGCTGTGATATTCGAGTGCGTGGACGTTGACTTTGCAAGCAAGCGGTTTGACCTTAGATCTCTTAGACTTAATATAACCTTGTTGTACATGTGAATGAACCATAGTCTTGAACATAAAATAAAATTCAATACATGTAAATGCAAGAAGAATATTAATATGTAAGATTCTAGGTCGTAACACACACAAGATAAATATGTTGCCAAGAAAGATGCTAAAGATCATTCCCTAAACACGGCACACAAAAGCAATGACTATGCCCCCAATCCGTACTGCATCGTAACATACCAAGATTATAGATAAATCAAGGTAGCCTTGAATAGGTAATGGATAAAGGAACAAAAGATAAACCAAAAAGCAAATTGACTGACTTACAACGTAAACATACAACCAACATATTCTCTTGCCAAAGAGGTTGCTCATGATAGATTGGAAAGGAAAGATAATAGCCTTATAGTAGGAGTGATGTGTTCGTTAAAGGGGGCTATCTACCTAAAAATACAATGTCGTGTTGTAGGACATGCTACATGTCTCATGAGATGCGTGTTTTGGTCTCGACAATGGAACACTCTGCAGAGGACAAGCTTCTTGATCTGGTGCTTTGGTAAGTTGGATTTAGCTGATGTTGGCAATCGATACATAGGGCAGTAGATGACTCTAGAAGTAAGTTGGTTTGCTTTAGATTTGTTAAGGACTTTTGCTTTGAAAGGGTGTGTTTGTTTGCTGTTTTGTTGCTTGAGTTAGTCAAGTCAAGGTGAATGGATTTTGATAAATGGAAGACTAGAAAGATGACATGTCAATGGATTGAGGTGGGTGAAGAATGATGAATCGTATGTGCTTGAGTACTGGATACTTCCTTCGTATTCCAGACTGCCTACATACCCTGTATCCACGAGATCAAGGCACATTACGATGAAAGATGAAAGTGATAATATGTAGTTCTAGGTTGAGTGATGAATGGGTCAAGGTGAAAGGAGGAGATCTTATGTACCTGAGTACTAGATACTTCCTTCGTATTCTAGATTGCCTACATACCCATATCCATGGGATCAAGGTACCTTAAGATTGAGATGAGATAATATGTAGTTCTGGTTGGTGTGATGATGTAGGAAATGCGTTGGAAAGATAACAGCCTATCGTAGGAGCGATGTGTCTGTTAAAGGGTGCTATCTATGGAAAGGAGCACGACAAAAGCGTTTGTGAACCACAAACAAGGATCCATTCCTAGACCTAGGTTAAGGAAAGAGCTGCCCCATTCCAGTAGAGGAAATTGCATAAGTGACTGATGAAGAAGACATAAAAAGTTTGACCTAGTACAAGACAGTGCCAACTGTTGACACAGATCAAGACGTGGGATGATGACGATGGACATTGACAACTTTCCAAGTTATTCTAGATAGGGAGATGGAAATGCAAACAAGATCAATGGTTTTATTATGGATGGATGAAGTGTGTTGTGAAAAAATAGAATGAACAAGACTTGATAGATGATGGATGCTGACTCTACACATAGCGCCTGTTTGCTAGGTTTTCACTATGGTACTTATCCAAGGCACCTGTTTACCAGGTTTTCACCATAGGATAGTTTTTTTTCTGTGAGGATCAGACATAGAACTTCTTGAGATGAACACTGTTGAGTGGCTCATCTAGAGGAATGCCATCAGGTGTAGCTAAAGTATAAGCTCCTGATCCATATGCTGCCATGACAATAAAGGGACCTAACCAGTTAGGATCAAACTTGCCCTTCTTTTCCTGATCTGTTCGATTTCTCTGATTTTCTTTGAGTATAAGATCACCAACTTGAAACTATCTTTCTTTGATCTTTTTGTTGTAATTACGCCGGAGGTGGTTTTGATAGACATGGAGATGATTAAGCGTGGCAAGGCGCCTTTCATCCAGTAGTTCTAGTTGAGCTAATTTGGAAGTGCGATACTCTTCTCCACCGATCAGGTTCTACATGGATACTCTGAGGGATGGGATCTCAACCTCTATAGGTAGGATGGCTTCAGAGCCATAGACCAAGGCATATGGTGTGGCACCAGTTGGTGTTCTAATACTAGTGTGGTAGGTCCATAGGGCAGGATTGAGTTGCAAGTGCCAATCACGACCAGCTTCATTGACCGTTTTCTTGAGGATTTTGAGAATGGTTTTGTTGGAAGCCTCGGCTTGGCCATTACTTTGTGGATAGTAGGGAGTTGAAAAGTGATGTTGGATATTGTATTGTGTGCACAAGGCACATACATCTCGATTCTTGAATGGTCTCCCATTATCAATGACAATGGCTTGGGGAATACCATACCGGCAAATGAGGTAGTTAAGGATAAACTTGGCTATTTTCTTACTGATGATATAGGTCATGGGAATGGATTCAACCCACTTCGTGAAATACTCAGTGGCGGTAACAATAAATTTGTGGCCATTGGATGAGGATGGGTGGATTTATCCTACGAGGTTGAGACCCCATTGAGAAAAAGGCCATGGAGTCGTCACAAGTTTTAGTTCATGAGTTGGTGCGTGAATTAAATCTCCATGCTGCTGGCATTGTAGACATTTCTTAGCAAACTATGTAGCATCCTGTTCTATTGTAGGCTAGTAATACCCTATTCTGAGAATCTTCTTAGCAAGATTAGGACTGGTAGAATGTGTACCATAGACACCTTCATGTATGTCTCGTAAGGTAGCTTTAGCTTCTTCCGTGTTAAGACATCATAAGAGGATACCATCGAGACTCCGGTGATATAGTGTATCACCCAGAATGGTGTAACAAAAGGATCGACGGATAAAGGTTTTGCGTTGGGTGGATGAGAGTTTAACTGGAAAGGTACTATTTTTAAGGTATTCATAGATATCTTTGTACCATGGGGAATTAGGACCAACAAGTTCGTAGATGATTTCAGTAACTAGAACATCAACGGCTGGTATCAACAACTACTCGATCAAGAATTTGCATTTCTGTGTGTTTGCTGGCATGTCTATAAGTGACCCTACAGAAGCCATAGAATCTGTAGCCTTGTTATGCTCTTTTGGAATTTGTTCAAATGTGATGCTAGAGAAGTGTGGTTTATAGGCATCCACTAGTTGCTTGTAGGGGACCAACTTTTCATCTTTTGTTTGGTACTCATCTGTGACTTGTCGAATGACTAGTTGTGAGTCCCCATATACTTGTAATTTTGTGATGTCCCATTGAACTGCTATATTGAGACCTATGAGGAGTGCTTCATACTCGACAATGTTGTTGGTGCAAGGGAATGCATGCTGATATGACTTTGAAATATAGTCATTTTGAGGTGTGATAAATAAGATGCCGGTCCCTGATCCATGTTGTGTGTAGGAACCATCAAATTACAACTTCCACATTATTGAGTTGGAAAGAGTGAAGAGATTGTCATCCGGAAAGTTTGTTACCATAGGGTGTGTATCTGTCATGGGTGCTTCTGCTAGTTGATCTACTAGGGCTTGTCCCTTGATTCCTTTTTGATCCATATACTTAATGTCGAACTCACTAAGTATCATGACCCATTTAGCTAGTCTACCTGTGAGAGCTGCTCTCGCTAGTAGATACTTCAATGGATCAATTTTGGCTATAAGATTTGTGTGTTGGTTTAGCATGTAATGCCGCAACTTTTGGGAAGCAAACACTACTGCTAAACAAGCTCTTTCCATCGGTGAATAATTGAGTTCATATCCCACCAAGGTTTGACTGATATAATAAATTGCATGCTCTTTTCCTGACTCATCATGTTGTGCCAGAAGGGCCCCGAGGGCCAAAGTTGTAGTTGAGATATATAATATCAAAGGTTTATCGCAACTAGTGGAACCAATACAGGAGGTGTAGCTAGATACACATTGAGCTAATCAAATGTTGCTTGACACTTATCGTCCCATCGAAATGAGGTATCCTTTCGGAGCAAGTGTTGAAATGGTTGACATTTATCTGCTAACCGTGAGATGAAATGCCTAATGGATTGCAACCTTCCCTGAAGGCTCCTTAATGCTTTGAGGTTCTTTAGTGGAGGCATCTCCACTATAGCCTTTACATTTGTGGGGTCTACTTCGATGCCTCTATGAGATACAATGTATCCCAATAGCTTCCCCAATGTTACACCAAAGACACACTTCTTTGGATTGAGGTGTACTTGGTATTTCTCGAGCCTGTCAAAGATCTATCCTAGAACTTGTATGTGATCTACCCTAGAAGATTTAGCTAGTATGTCATCAACATAGTCCTCCATGATATGATGAAAGAGATCACGAAATATCACTGTCATTGCTCTTTGATAAGTTGCTCCTACATTCTTTAGACCAAACGGCATGACACACCAACAATAATTACTCCACGGACAAGTAAAAGTTGTTTTTTGTTGATCTTCCTCTGCTATCTTTATCTGATTGTAGCTGGAGAATCCATCCATGAGAGAAAGCATTTCATGACCTGCAGTCAAGTCTACTATGAGGTCAATGTTCGGTAATGGAAAGTCATCTTTGGGACATGCTTTGTTAAGATCTCTAAAATCATTACACATGCAGATGTGCCCATTCAGTTTAGACACAGGTACAATGTTTGATACCCAGTCTGAATAATCAATGGGTCGGATGAACTTTGCATCTAACAACTTCTGTATTTCCACTTTTACGAAGAGAGCTATCTATGGGTGCATCTTCCTCAGCTTTTGCTTAACTAGTTTAACTGTTGGATCCACTGTGAGATAGTGAACCACTAGCCTAGGGTCTAACCCTAGCATATTAGTGTAGGTCCATGCAAAGTTGATGGTTCTTTGTAAGAAGAATTTGTTAAGATTCTTGTGCTCTGTTTCTGATAATGATGTTGCTAGGAATGTGGTCTTTGGATTTTGCTCTGTGCTAAAGTTTATCTTTGTAGAATCTTCCACTAGGAGAGCTGACTTCTCTTGATACTTATATGGTAGGGGAAGGTCAAATCCTCCATCCTCAAGTGCCACAATTAGGTTTTCACCATTGGATACGTCTTTTGTTTTTACTATTTTGTGATCGGGAGGTGCCATAGTGTGGTTTTCACCTAGAGATCTTTCTTTATTTTTATTTTTGCGATTGGAGGATTTGGCATTCTCACCAAAATAAGTTATTGGCTCTAGTTCCATTACAAAACCTGCTTTATGATCACCAAGAGGGATACTATCCCAGAGTCCCATGAACTCAGCTATAGCTTCGTCATTTTGAAATACATCTATAACGGTGGCCCCTTGTTGGTCCCAATCGATAAGTGCAGGGCAGACAAGTGTTACTTTCTGTGTGTTTATGGTGGATGTTAGGGATACAGATGATAGCATAAAGACGGAGGATTCAGTGAATAGTTCATTCATATGTAGGGAAGAGTCATCGATGATATCCTCATTAGACGTTGAAGATGCGAGAGAAGTTTCAGCCACCTTGTCGAGGATACCCTCGATGTCCAAGGCACGCGGTTGCTTTCTACCAAATCCTAACCCCTTCTTGTCTAGTTTCTTTGTCACACTAATGGGCTCCATTATTCCTTGATTCTGTTTTCCCAGGCCACCTTTGCCTTTATAGCCCATGTTTTTGACTATCCTTAAGCCATTGCCATATTGCTTGACTGGTATTGTGACCGGTTCTTTCTCCTTATAGAGCCAAGAAGAAATGTCTTCAATAGTTTCCTCTTCCAATAATTTTCCCTATTGGAATTGGGCAAGAAATGCTAGGAGAGGAATTGCTACTTTTTTAGTTGCTTTGGTAATGGGTGGTTGGCCGTAAGATTTAGGTGATAGGGGCATCCGCCCTACACAACAAGATTTTGAGATATCATATGTTCCAAAGCCTATATCACAGATGTGAGCTTTGATTTCAGGAGGAGGATTAGATTCACTTGCAGAGGCTTTTGTCAGATTTTCAGGATCGACATATAATGGGGATTCAAGGGCTTTGTCATTATTGGGCACTTGGTTGCAATTCTTATAACTGTCTTGCAAGACACAACAAAATTCAAAAGGATTAGGGTCTCTTGGGATAGTGATCTCCCTACCATTGAATGGGAACTTGAGAGACTGATGGTACATTGAGGGAATAGCTTTCATGGTATGGATCCATGGGCGTCTTAGGATAATGTTATAAGGTAGCTCAATGTCAAGGACTTGGCACCAAGTTTTAAGCATGATAGGGCCTACTTGTATAGGCAAATGGATAACACCCTCTGAATGGCGTTCAGTATCATCATATCCCTTGATTGTAATACTTTGATTAATGTTGACATGATCCTTAGAGTATCCCAATTGCTTAAGTAACTTTAGAGAATAGATGTTGAGACCAGCACCACCATCTATGAGTATGCGTTTGATTTTGCATTTATGAATGAGAACCTCAATATGAAGGGCATCATTGTGACACAAATCATGGGATGGGAGGTCTTTCTCAGAGAAGACCACATTGTAGGGTGAAGTAATGTTACCTACTATAGCTCAGAAATCCGTGACTGCTATGTTGTTAGGAACCGAAGACTCTTGGAGGGCTTTTTCTAGCACCACTTTATGTGCGGGTGATGACCATAGAAGGTCCAAGATAGAGATATGTGCTGGCATTTTCCCTAGATGTTTGACAAGATTATAATAAGATTGAGTTGGGAGATTTGGTGTAGGACCACGAATAGTGACACAACCACGACGAGTTGTAACAACGCAATTTGTAGATTTTCCTTTGATTGTGAGGGTAGATACACAACTCTCTTCAAAACGACCCATAATGGAGTCATAGGAAGTGGAAGCATGATTGACACATTTACCTTTATCCAGAGGAGGACCTTGGCCATGGTTAGGGAATGGTTCCTTGTACATGTTGAGGTCTTTGTTCCTGTGTTGAGCTGGTGGTTCATCTTCAAAAGAGATTTGGTTGCCCTCGATGAGATTTTGGATTTGGCGCTTGAGTTTCATGCATGATGCGGTTCTATGCCCTTTGCTCCTATGGAATTCACAATAGTCATTTTCTCTGTATCGTGCAGTTTTGTAACTAGGTTCACCATATGGGGGAGCATTTGGTAAGGTGAGGAGCCCTTTGTGTAAAAGCTTCTGTAGGATAGACTCTATGGGCTCTCCCAAGGGAGTGAATTGACATCGTGGAGGGTAATCTTGTTGAGGCCGCTCTTGTTGTCATTGTTGTTGGTTTTGATATGGTAGTCTTTGTTGTTGATACTGTTGAGGTGGAGTTTGACTCGATTTGGAAAATTGAAACGGTGTTTGCAATGTTTGGACATGTTTAGAATCGACCACTCCATCGTTGACGACATTTTTATTTCTGTTCCAAAACTTTGGTTTATCATTTGTTTGTTGTTGAGAAGCATTATCTTTAGTTTCTTTGAAGATTTTGACCACGCCTTTAGCAATGAGGGCCTTCTCAATGTTTATTCCCTTGTATGTAATTTCGTCGAAGGTTGTAGCACTAAGAATTTGCAAATGAAAACCCAATTCTTGGTTGAGATTCTGCACAAATATGCTAACAAGCTGCTTTTCGGGTATCTTGAATGGGAATTTGCTAGCCATTTGTCTCCATCACTGAAGGAAAGAAATGAAAGTTTCACCATTTTTCTGTTTGTTGTTGCATAGATCAGTCATGGAGATCTCATGCTCCGTGTTGTAGGAAAAATGAGTGGCAAATTTCTCCGCTAACTCGTTAAAAGACTTGATGCCTGTGGGGAGGTGTGAGAACCATTCTATAGCTTGACCTCCAAGACTGTGAGGAAAGAGACACATAAGATATGTGTCGTTATGTGAGACCTCGAAGCAAGCAAGATAGCATTCCCTGAGATGGTCTTTTGGGTCCCCTTTTCCTTTGTATTTATCAAACTTGGGAATAGCGAAATTGTGAGGAAAAGGGATCATGAGTAATGACCGATCAAAAGGATAAGGACACACTTCTTCTAAAGAGAAGGTCTTCTTGGTGTGGCCAAATGTAAGATCAGATAGTTGTTGTTGAACCTCTGCAAGTTTTAGCTCCATAGTCATGGGAGGGGTTGGAAACATCTCCTGTTGTCCTAGAAGTGGTTGTTGATGCCCATACGGAAGATTGTAGTGGAAGCCATGGGCATTGGTGTTGTAAGGGTCATGCGCTTGGTTGGGGTTGTATGTGTTGTATGTTGAGTTTAGATTGGGTTAGAATTGGGTGCTTTGATTTGGAGGAGGTGGGGGCGATGATAGGTAAGAATGTAGGCTTTGTGATGTTTAAAGAAACGGGTTTGGTGGTGGAAAGCTAAAGTTTGTTAGGTTAGGTTGCAGTTGCGAAACATAGCTTTGGGAAGTTTGGTTTTGGAAGTGTTGAGGGTGGTTAAGAAAGGTATTGAAAAAGTTTAGCGCTGATGATCGTGTTGGTGGGGGGGACATAGGTAGATGTGTTTTGCGATGGTTTAGGTTGATTAAGGATGAGCGTAGAAGAATGTTGTGGTTGGGGTTGCATGACCCTAGTCGGTTGAGGGATATGAAGGTTTGATGATGTTGGGGGTGGTGTTTGTTGAGACCCTTGTTGCATGGCTACATAGTTGTTCCCCAGATTGTAATTTGGTGGGAAACCTTCTCGTGATGGGGTAGCCAATTTTCCACTTATGATTGGTGTGGGTATTCTAGGAGTTTGATGTATGTTTGATCGAGCTATGGTGGCTTGTTTGGCTAGCTCTGCTTGACATTGGAGAGTCTCCTGTTGGTGTTTGTAGATCTCCATAGGAGTCAAAAGTAGTGATATGGGTCTCTCTCCTGTTGGGTTTTGATAAAGGGGATTCTCATATTGTGCAATCATTCTCCCTTGTGAGCTTTGTTCGTTTAAGGGTGTGGTCACTATTGACATGGTTTGGACTGCAGGTATGGCATCTTGGGTGTTGTTAGGTTTGCTAAGATTTGATAGATCAAAACCTTTGGGTAATTTGGCTCCTTTCTCTGCTAGCAAGTGAAAGAAATGATCTTTGTTCTCACTAAGGATTTTGTCAAAGGCAGCCATGGCTCTAGGATCTTGTATGATTTCATCAAGGTCTTGTCTATCTTCTTGAGAGGATTGACCTATTTCAAAGTGTCTCTCTTCTTGAGATGGGACTTGACCTATGGTATAACCTTGTGGAATAAAGTTTGGAGGCATGCCTGTTGTATAGTGAGGTGTACTTACCAAAGGGACCCTACCTTCCTGAGATGGGACTTGATCAACAATATAACCTTGTGGAACAAATCGGGAGGCATGCTGGTGGTATAGTGAGGTGTACTTACCAAAGGGCCCCTACCTTCTTGAGGATTGTTTGGTTGGTCAAGCTGCGGCATGTTTGGAGAGTTGGTCGATCTTTCCACTGGTGTCTTGGGAGTAACTTTGGGAGTAATGTTGGATCAGCCTGATTGAGGTGTGTGAGGAGGTGATTTGCGCTTCCTCGGGACAACTTGCTTGGTCTTCATAGTTTGTTGGAGTGTAGTGGTTACCATGGAATACACTAGGATAATATGCGGGGATTCTGCTTGTGTTTTGGAAAAGACAAATTTTGATGCATAGTTTATTGGACAAAAGGTGCTGTACTGTTTGACCAAAGGCGCAGAACTGTGCCACCAAAAGCGAGCTACTGTAATACCAAAGGCAATGGACTGAGCTGCCAAAGGCGAGGTACTACTATACCAAAGGCAAGCTACTATTAGACCAAAAGCAGGCTACTGTTATACCAAGGGCGCTGATGTAGGTTTGCCAGAGGCGAGGTACTGTTATAGCAAAGGCGAGCTATTTAATACCAAAGGTGAGCTACTGTTATACCAGAGGAATTGAAGTAGTGTCTGTGATGCGTTATAAGGCAAATTTTGATAGATTTGGTTTTGGTTCTGATTGGATTGGCAAGAGAAAACACATCAAACAAGGTTGCAAAAAGGACTGACACAACAAATAGTGTATGTTCGAGGCTCACAAAAGCCCAATGTTTCCTTAGGTATAAGACAATTGCAAACAATATCAAGCACTTTTTATCCCTAGAGACAAGGTTTCATTGCAGTAGATCAGCTCACAACTTAATACTCCATTGACCAAATGTCATTCCATAAAGGTGTTGGACATTTGTATCTTTACGGGAGACGATAGGTAGGGATATCTCACCCTCCCCTTGGAAAGCTCAAGTAGGTCACAAGAGCTTTATGGCTGAGGGAATACTATCTCTTCTCAAGGGAGCCAATGGTGAGTATCTTGAGGGCTTAAATCGATTCCCCTTGCACTGATGATTACCGCAATGTTCAGAGGTACATCGGGTAGTCACTATCTAGAATGGTTCTTAGTAAGTTTGAGGGACCAATGCCTTACGAGCAATGTGACAAGCTACTAAAAGATTTAACCAATCCTACTAAGAGTATCAAACACTTTGCTCGATGTGAAAATCATTTCCACAAAGAGCTAGTACACCCCTTTTCAGTTTGGCACCACAAGGTAAGGATGACATCGGTTAGGACTTGGCTTTCGCCTTATCCCTCTTATATAGTGGTTCAAAGGAAAACTCCACTTAGGGTCATCCCTTTTGGATGAAACACAATCTAAAAGCAGGCCCTTCTAAAGGAATAACTGAAATGTAAGAGCAAACACGACAAACAAAGGTTCAATTGTCCTATTATAAGAAAAATAAGGTGCAACTAGATTAGGCACACACAAGTTTGTAGTTGTCAATTGTCCCATATGAAATTGAAGTGTTTGACATTCATGTCCATTATCCCTTAGAAAATTGAAGTGTTTTTGCATTCATGTCCATTGTCCCTTAAGAAAATCAAGTGTTCCTAAGACTTAGATTGCCAAAGTGATTTGTTCAATTATCCCTTAAGAAGGCAATATGTTTCTAAGACTTAGTGCAATAGATTGAGATTTCTTCAACGCTCGTCCTACATGAACATGTTAGGAAAACCTATTTTCTTTGTTTGAGTGATAAGAATCTGCAACAAGTCAATTAGTTCCACACAAACTCAAGAGTTAGCAAAAAAAAAATTAGTCTGACCCAAAAGCATTTTACTGTCTTACTGGAGGTGACTTACTGTAATGCCAAAAGCGCTGAATTGTGTTGCCTGAAGCGAGTTGCTGCAGACCAGAGGTGATGTACTATGCTACCAGAAGCGCTTCTTTGTGCTCCCAATAGCGCAGTACTGTACTACCAAAAGTGCTTTACTGCCCCAGATCTAAAAAAAGTTGTATTTTATCAAAAAAGTTAGGTCAACAGATAATTTCATGTTTGCTTTGTAGGTCTAGGATGTATGGTTGATATAATCTGTGCCCTGGAATAAAAACCACTCAATGGTGTTGCAAAAATGATGGATTAACTCATAAATTGTAAATACTCCTAAATACGTCAGCTTAGGCAGTACACAAGATCATTGAAAGGACAAATAAATCAGCTTGCCAAACAATAAAGGACAGATATGTGAGTAAAAACCTTGTAAAATCACAAAACAAGATTAAAAACCCAATTTTTTTTGAAAAGTGCTTTATTGTTGTGTTGACTGTGTTGCATTATGTATCCAAAAGCGCGCTACTGCACTACCAGAAGCACTACAGTATCGCCTGAAGGCGCTATACTGTGCTACCGAAAGCACTTTGTTGTTCTACCAATAGCGCTTTTCTATATTTTTGAGTTGTTTTGTACTGTACTTAAAAAAAAATTTCTCAAAGAAAAAGAGGGATTAGTGGGTCCCACCGGGCGTGCCAGAATGTGTATGAGGAAAATTGATCATGTTTAAATGATAGAATCAAAAACTAACAAATCAAAAACCCATAACATAAAGAGATCTATCTAAATAAAAAGCCATTATTAATAAATCAAATTAAGAAAGCTTTTACCTAGATTGTGTTGTTCTCTTTGTCGAATGTGGATTACTCAATAACGCTGCGAAACCATGTTTGCAACAAGCAAGTGTAGGTGCTCAAAGATCAATGTCAAAATATCGTAAGTTGCTCAATGATGTGATGTATGCTCAAAGCGCTGTAAAGGATGCCTGAGAATAAGTGATCGAAGAGGATTTGTGAAGGAGATGAGGGGGGTTTATATAGGTTTCAACAAAGATCGATTAACGTCCAGATAATTCAAAAGAATCAAGTGAGGAGATAAATCAAATAACCATGATGAATGTGCACACAACATGTGTCAATCCATAAGGATATTTTTATTAAGATATGATGAAAACAAGATTGATTGAATAGATAACTCAACTTGTAATTATGCTTTTTTTAGAGTTCTAAAAATAAGATTGATTGTGCACATGAGTTAACAAGATATTTTAAGAGGAATTAGAAGATAACTGCAATTAAATAAATAAATTTATTTATTTAATTGTGCATGATAGAGGAATAGAGGATTATAAATAAAATATTTGATTTTATTTATTTTTAGAGGATTGAGATAATTTAAATAAATTTGCATGATTTATTTAAATTTAGAAGAACAAGTGATTTAATTAAATAATGTAAATTATTTAATTGTAGATAAGATAGAATTGGATGAGTTAATTAAATAATTGGATTTATTTAATTAATGTAGACTTAAAATTTGAAAGAGGATAATGATTTAATTAAATAATTAAAATTATTTAATTTTGGAAGAATAAGGTTGATTTTGCTTAAATTAATTAAATAAAGGGAATTTATTCAATTAATGTCAAAATTATGTGATTTGAAAGAAATAGATGAAATTAATTAAATAATTAGATTATTTAATTAACGCTAAATGCAGGTGATTAGACAGATTAGATGAAAATGCAAGTGATGTGACGACTTGGTCAGTTTTGGGTGTCTACAATTACCTTTCCATTACTATTCCAATTCTAATAATTGTCCCTCGGTAATATGCATTGTTTCTCGGATGATCAATTGCATTGACATTAGGAGGGTAATAGTCTCTTCCATTATAATCATCCCTCACCTTCCTGACTGGGGGTTGATCTGTCACCCCATTTGTTGTTGTATTCCTATTTATTTATTTAATTGTGCATGATAGAGGAACAGAGGATTATAAATAAAATATTTAATTTTATTTATTTTTAGAGGATTGAGATAATTTAAATAAATTTGCATGATTTATTTAAATTTAGAAGAACAAGTGATTTAATTAAATAATGTAAATTATTTAATTGTAGATAAGATAGAATTGGATGAGTTAATTAAATAATTGGATTTATTTAATTAATGTAGACTTAAAATTTGAAAGAGGATAATGATTTAATTAAATAATTAAAATTATTTAATTTTGGAAGAATAAGGTTGATTTTGCTTAAATTAATTAAATAAAGGGAATTTATTCAATTAATGTCAAAATTATGTGATTTGAAAGAAATAGATGAAATTAATTAAATAATTAGATTATTTAATTAACGCTGAATGCAGGTGATTAGACAGATTAGATGAAAATGCAAGTGATGTGACGACTTGGTCAGTTTTGGGTGTCTACAATTACCTTTCCATTACTATTCCAATTCTAATAATTGTCCCTTGGTAATATGCATTGTTTCTCGGATGATCAATTGCATTGACATTAGGAGGGTAATAGTCTCTTCCATTATAATCATCCCTCACCTTCCTGACTGGGGGTTGATCTGTCACCCCATTTGTTGTTGTATTCCTATTGTTTTTTAGAATCTTAATGATAGGGGCATTGTTCCCTATATCCTCCCTCATCAATTTTTGATTTGACCCATAAGTCCTTATACCACTATGAATGGTTGCTTGGTCGATCCTTAAAGTACTTTCCAAGGCCTCTTCGTAGGACTTGTAAGGTAACTTTTGAATGTCTTCTCTCATATCCTTGTTTAGGGCATGTAAGAAAAGGTCACATAACTTGCAATGGTCCATGTTTGGAGCACTAGTTGAAGAATAGAGAACTTGTCTCCATCGGGTAATAAAGTGGGCTATTGATTCATTTGGTTCTTGTTTCATGGCTAGGAATTCTTTAATCCCTATTTTTACGAGTTTGTTCAAGTCAAAATCTATGACAAACTCCCCAATTAATTTCCTGAATGAGTGTATTGAGGCCTCTGGTAGGCGATAGTACCAATGTATTCCTTCTAGAGTCTTTAGGAAGATCTTGGCAACACACCATCCCAAGGGAGGAGTGTTGAAATGCACAAGACAACTGAGGGATGGGAGGTGAATCAGTTGTCTCAAAAACTTTACTACTTGTGAATATCAACACATCAAATGTTCAATCACTGTTATTAAGATTTAACCATGAAAGCATGAAACAAGAAGCTCAACACAAAAACACATTCAACACATGAGACACCAGAGTTTTTACATGGAAAACCCTATAAGGGAAAAACCATGATGGATGTTAGCCCACAAAAATAAATATGTTATAACAATACCAAAAAATAGAGGCTCACTGCCCAAAATACTCAATGCAAATATTGGGCCTCACTGCCAAGATTGGTTAGGGGTGGCTCACTGCCAAGGGTTGGTGAACTGATTTGATGGCATCTACTCCATGCATGGGTTTAGTTCCATTGAAGCATAGTATAACTCCTCTGCTCTGCTTTTCTTACACCTTTTCACTTATCTTTGCATTTTTACACAAGGACATATTTTTCGCAACTTCATTACATGTTTTTATACAATTCATCAACCTTGGAATGTACATCAATGTTAGAATTACATTCATCAACCATTGGAACAATCTCTAAGGTCAACATTACAAACATACATAGAAATAGGTTTGGACCTAAACAAAATTAGCTAAGGAAAATATGTATGCGGATCATGTTATGCCTTAGCTAGGATTCAAATGCAATCTTCCATGCCACAACATGCTTCCACAATCTTCAATGCATCTCCGTAAATAGTGAAAAAAACTAGGTCGGCCAAGACTGGTGTTAACACTAAGTCTTCTAAGAATAGTCTTCATCCACGATCCAAAATTCTCTTTGTGGACTAATCCAAAGGTTGGAACACGATCAAGAGACATCCACAAGCACATTGTAATCACCAAGAACATCCACACAACCTCTAAACACTTCATCCATAAGATTCTTTAATCAGGAACACTTGAACATAACTGTTATCCACTGTCATATAGAAAGGATCACTTGTGGACCACCAAATCATGAGCCATTAGAGTTGAAGGTACTTATTATCATTGTAAACTATATTCCAAAACCGCAGACTGAAATACTTAAATGCGGAGGAATGCAAAGAATAATACATTCTCCATGTCACCACCAAATATACAGAAAAAATAGTTTTCACTCTGGTGAACATAACTCACTCAAATCTTCATACTGGAGGCTCAAACTTGAAACATAGCAGCTTTAGACATGTTCTAACTAACTTTCAATCCGCAGACAAAGATATTCATTCTACAAGAAATGTGAAGCAATCTACTGAACTGTTCTGCTGGAAACAAAGATACTCTTCAATACACTGTTTCCACTGGAGGGGCAAATTTTCTCAAAAGCACTTGGAAATTCAGTATTAGGAATACTTATTCATTATCTTCAACACTTATATAAGCCAATGCAAAGCATCTAATGCATTACAAGCAAGCATCAAAACAAGAGCATAGTTGACACCAATGACAACACAGATATGTTGACATCAATGACAACACCGGTTAGGCACATACTTGCAACAATCCCCCCCTTTGTCATTGATGGAAACATATGATTTGAAAAAAAGTAAAGACCATCAAGACAAGATACTCCCCCTTTCTTTTTACACATTTGCACACTTTCCCCCCCTGAGTTTTTCACATGATTTCTCTCCCCCTTTGACATCAATGGCAAAGGGCACATACTTGCACTCTACTGCTCTGATCAAACTAAAATTGTTCTTTCATCAACACTGTAACACTTACTGCTCTTAATTAGGAACTTATGTCAGTAACATCTGTTGATAACTGAGAGGGGGGGTGAATCAATTATCCTAATAATTCAACTTTTTGTGCTTTCTCAACAGTTAATGCAACATCAAATCAAATAAGCAAGCATAATCATGAAATGGAAATAACACCAATACACATGACACAATGATTTTGACGTGGAAACCCTGTTAAGAGAAAAAACCATGGGGTGATTAACCCAAGATATTATTCTCTGTTAGAAGAATAGATGATACAAAATGGCACTTACCAATTAGGGCTTACTGCCTGAGCACACCGCTCACAAGAGGCTCACTACCTCCAAAAGAGTCACTGTCTACAAGAAGAAAACTTGAACTGATGAGAAGCATCCACCCATGCTAAAGTTTAGTTCCGGTTAAGCTCAATAGATTGATCTACTGCACTTCATTCTTACTCTCCTTAAGTGCTGCTGTCCTCTTACATTCCAAACCTATTTTTCTACCTTTAATACTCTTCTTCTGCTTTTATTCGCACTTCAATACATACATCACTCATCCTTCACATCTAAATCTATCTTGTATATATATCCGCACAAGTAATTTCAGCACTTTTCTAGTTGGCATCCGGAATAGTCAATATTATCTCAAACTCTGGTCTGTCGGCTGAATCCTTGCATACCAAGTAGTATGGATCAAGAATATGCTTGTAGAGGTCTTCAATCATGTCGACCAATCATGAATGATACCTCAAGAAACTTAGTCATTAGCAATATCTCTTCCGGATTTGGGTCTGACACTCTGCCGGTACAGTTCTTCCTCTGTCTACTCTGTCAAATAGGAACCCAACACTCAAGTGCTCATATCTCTTCACCCTTCCATCACCGGAGGCTAAATCCTTGGAATCTATTAGTCATGGTACTCCTCTTGACTTCTCCAAATCCACACTTTACTGAAATACTTCCTCTGAGAGATCTGGACCTGACTGTCGGACCTTGCCGACTGCTCTGTTCTTGCTTACCAGATCATAACACTTCTTCAATCTGACTTTCGGTAGAGACTCATCATGTCTTGCGGATGTGTGGGATAACCTTTGTTGCCATCAATGACAACATACATGAATCCATATAGTGTCTCTTGCCAACAATCTCCCCCTTTGGTATTGGTGGCAACACTTAGTGAAAAATGACTAAGTGTCACACTATACTCCCCCTTGGTTGATGCTCTATTTTTATATACATTTTCCGGAGCTCCCCCTTAGCTGGATTCCTCATTTTTCACTGCTCCTCACTCCCCCTTTGACATCAATGGCAAAGGGTAGGGTCTGTACACCAAAATTCTCAAAAAGTCAACTATACTTAGCCGCATAAATTATATATAGCATAATTACATATACTAAAGTATGTCTGCAAAAGTTGTCTTCAATTAGACGAATTCTGTTGCCCAACTTTGCTTCATCCTGTCCAAAATTGAGATGTGACCACTTAATAGGAATGCAAACGCATCTGCCCTTTTTAGATCTGTCGGATCACTGGTCCGGGCTGTGATCTGAGCTTCTTTTAAGGCCTCATGCATGGCCTCTAGCTTAGGGATAATTATCCCTCTAAGTTCACCCAACCTGCTTATTCTATTTTTCTTTTCCTTCTCAAGCTTCTTGATTTCATTCAAGACTACAATAGTCTGACATTCTTGATTTATTATAGAAGAGGAGAGAGGATCAAAATTCTTAGAGAGTTTTGTCAGTTTGTCCTCCTGTTCTTTCACTTTCTTCTCAATATCCAATGTTACTTTGGACCATGATAAACAAAATTTGTACATTTCCTCGCCATCTTTAAGAGCATTTTCTAAGCTCTTTATCCCAATATTCATATTCCTCCTATCATTAGTTATTAACCCTTGTACCTCTGATAATCTTTTTGCCAAAAATTCCTTTCGGACCTTATCTTCTGCTAACTTCTCTAGGGAATCAAAATGTGTGCTAACACTATTGACTAGAGATTTGAGATTACCGGATGAGGAGACTGAGGGATCCTTCTAAAAAGATGGCATGATCTTTTCTAATACTCCGGATGCAACTTCTACTAGCTAACAGTCTTCCATGTGAGATTTCAGGAGTTTTTCTTTAGCCTTTGCATTAGCAAATGAAGCTATCTTCATTGTTTGTACCAGGGAAAGAGAATCAAAATCAAATGGCCCTTGTAGAAGTTTCAGTTCATCAATCTCCATTGTCTCTTTGTTTAAGAATTCTTTGACAGTTTCTGCAGTGTCTCTTGCCGGAGACAGATTCTTTTTCTCTTCTGCTGTCTTAGAGCTATCTCTTGGAGCTTTCTCTCCTTCTACACTCTTACCACTAACAACTGTGTTCTTCTTTGCTGAAGTCTTCTTTCCTTCTCTAACCTTAGTACTGTCATCTTCTTTTTCCTTCACTCCTTTTTCTTTATCTTCTATTCTTTCTTTTCCTTTGGATCCGGAGTTAGCAGGGGAAACTGGAGGAGTGATGTTTGTTTGTTCACTGGCCACCTCTTCCGGAGCAGAGGATTCCAAGTCCTTATCTTTTTCTTCATCGGTGTCCATTACTTCTTCTGTCATTACCTTAGTAGATTCTTTTTCAACACTTGTGGCTGAGGGATCAACACCCAAGTCCTCTATAATAGGAATGTTGAATCTTGAGTATGCATTCTGGAGGATCTCTTCTGTTTCTTTTGCTATTTTGTCAGTTTCTCCGAGCATAAGTTGATTCATTCTTGCTTTGCTCTGGAACTCATCCTTGCAATCTTTGAAGATCATATTCATTTGCTTTGAATCAATTGAAGGATTAGCTGAATGGCTATCTGTTCTCGGATCTCAAGATCTTTTGCCATAGCATTATTCTTCCTTATTTCTAACTCTTTCTCTAGGCTTTTGGGAATAAGAGATATAATTTCAATAAAAGCCTTATTGTAGATATTCAAATACTTGACTACTACTTCCTGCAAGATCTTTTGGTCAGCCTCATTATAATGATCATAGAATTTAGCCATTGGTTGAAGGTTTCCATCCATAGTAACTGATTTGATGACATCATCTAATGATAGATTAGGTTTTTCAACAAACTCTTCTGCCATCTCTTCCTTGTCTTCACTGGTAGAGGGTTCACCAGATACTTTCTTCTTTTTCCTCATTTTCTTTACCTCCTCATCTGACTCAGTCTCTTCATCATCCTTCTGACTGATGTAAGACCTTGTGGCCTTTGTCTTAGTTCTTTTCTCTACTTTACCGGATGATTTTGCTTCCAGTTTTGATTTATTTGAGCTCTTATCAATGGTAGGAGTAGAGCTCCTAGAAGATCTGGTCTGGGAGGAGGATTCTACCGGAACACTTTGCTTTTCTGCCTCTTTCTTCGCTTTCTCAGTCCTTTCCTTCTTTTCCCTATTGGCATCAAGTGCCTCTTTTGAGATGCCAAGGCTTTTGGCAATGTTTTCTACTTCTTTTCTTACCTTTCTTTTCATCTCTGGTTGCCTTAGCTCAACATGGATCTTGACACTCAATTCTTCAAAGGTTCCAAACCTTTCTACCTTGGGATCCTTTGGTTGACTCAGCATGTGCTGAACATGTAGCTCTACGATTTTCTCATCCACCTCATACCCCATTGGCATGATCCACACTGATCTTGGTTCCACTACCTCCATTAGGCACTAATTAGTCTCTACCATAAAGCATACTGTGTCTTTGTATTTCTCAACTAGGGATTGGGGAATTCTCTCTCTAGCTTGCATCATGTTCTGGAAGTTTTTGAAGAAACCCCAGAGAGCTGTGTTTTGTGCTTTGTCATCACCAAGTCCATGCAGATAGTCCCTGATTTGTATGGCAACCGGTCTGTCATTCTGCCATACCCATCCACTGGATCCAGGTAGCTCATTCATAAAGTAGAAGAATAAGCACAATATTAACCCACCATACTTAAATGAATTCTTTTTATCTTTCTTTATTTTCTGCAGATTCTCCAAGAGTTGGTTTAGAAGGAGCTGACAAAGGTCATAATCTGAATTCTTTCTTAACATCTCATAAGTAGTGTAGATAACAGTTCCAGGTACTGAATTCTCCCTTCTAGAATGATATATCTTGTATCTGATGATCATGGAGGCAAACTTGATATCCGGATCAGTGATATCTTCTATTGTCATTACTCTTTTGTCAAACCTAGATCCGGTAGCCTCACTTACAGTCTGATTCTTGACTAATTTGAGAATAGGTATCCCACCGGATGAGTGCAAACTGGTAACTTCCCTAATGGCATCTTTTGTGATCTTGAATGGTCCATTCAACCACATGAAGTTGTCATGTATTCTGCTCAAGACATACCAGACCCATTCATCCTCAGCAAAGCAGGGGAAATGTATACACTGTGCAAAGTGCTTCTCTCAGAGGGCCTTGTATTGGGGTTTGAGCTCAAATGAATCATCTATTAGTTGTTTGTGGTAGATATCCCTCAATTTGAACTCTCTAAATTCTTCAATGTTTGCGTGAATGTAAACCCTAATATCTTCTGTATGCAGGACACCATGCAGAACACTAGAAAATGCTCCTAGGGGATCTACTTCCAAGGATTTGTAGGGATGTTTCTTGAATTTCGAGCGAGGCCTATCAGTGATCTTCACAATATTCAGAGTAGACATCTTTAAAAAGATTTGCAGAGAGATAATTAGGAACAAAAAATACCTTTGGCACCTTTAGGTTTCACAGAGTGAGCCGAATCAATTTCTGGATGAATCGACTTCTTCAAATGAACTTTGACAGGCTTGAGGAAATTTGTTGCAGAGCTCCTCTTTTCTTCTTCTTAAATGTAGAATGAGCAAATGTTTAATAAGAAGAACCCTTATATTACTCTGCAAACCCTAATGCCAAGTTGTAATAAATGCTCGACCTAAGTCATTCCGGTTTGCCTTATTCGGATGACTTGAAGAATCAGATCAATCTTGATCTAAACATCTTGCAGATCTTCCAAATCTTAACCATTAGATGTTTCTCTTATGAACCCTTTAATCTGCAACTCTCCTTGTGCCAGTTCCAGCACCAATTGACTAGCTGGGGGAAAATGGTTTTCTTTTGTGTCTCCCCCTGAGCTAGAGCTCATTTTTTAATTTCCAGAAGGAATATCAGCACCAGAGTTTGGTGCGGATCCATCCCCTACATTCTCTGTACTTTTCTTCACCCAAATCTTGTTCATCTCACTTTGAACTTCATCCGCATTCACTTTTTGTTTTCTCTTATCTTGATTCTGATTGTGATGTACCGGACCTCTTTTGTCCTGATTCTTGCTTCTACAAAATTTTGCAATATGACCAGATCTATTGCAAATTTGGCAAACATAATTTCTTTGCATATTTGATTGATATCCTCTTGATCTGCATTGATTAGCCATATGACCTATTCTATTGCATGCAAAGCATCTACCATTGAATGAATTGTTCATTTGCACATTTTTGCATTCATGAGATTTGTGACCATACCTTTTGCAGTTGAAACACTGTCTAGAGAAGGATGTATTAGTTTGATTCATTCTCTTTTTGCACTAATTAGCTTTATGACCAAAGTTATTGTAGTTGTGGCAATATCCATTGAAGGATGGATATCTTTGAGCATTAGGCTGCCTTACCGGAGGTCTTCTAGGCCTGTTCCTTAGATTTTCTGATCCAAAATTCTTTTGATCGGATCCAGAACTTTCATCTTTTTCATACCCCAGGGCACACTTGTCATCTACCCTCTTTTGGCTTTCAAGAAGAACTTCAAGTTGAGCAGAGCTTATCTTGAATTTCTTTTTGTATTCATTTGCTGTTTGAAGATCCCTTTTAAGAGATAATTTGATCCTCAAGTTTTTCTTCATTATCTTTAGCATCTTCAAGATCAAATTCAAGATGTCTGATTATTCTATCCATCTTGTGGCAGTCTTCTAATTTTTCCTTGAGAGATTGTCTTAGATCATCTTCAGATTTTCTTCTTTCTTCAATTTCTTGGGTGAACTTCATAACTCCTGATTCCATTTCATGTCTTACCATGATGATTTCTTTTGATAACTTTTCACATAACTTGGTTTTCTCTTTCAGATCTCCATTTGTATCATTGGCTTCACCTTGACTTGCCAATTGCTGAAGTAGCTCCTTTCTCTTTTTCATAGAGAGACTCAGTTTCTCTTTTAGTTCTTTTATGAAGTCATCAGCCTATTTGAGTCTTTCCTTTAATTCATTGAATTCAGAATTTGACTGCTCAAGATCATCAAGGGCAAACTTAAGTTGCTCCCTTATACCATACACATCCATTTGAATTCCCAAGTCTTCCTCAAGTAGTTAGGCTCTGTTGGAAGGAACTTGGCTCTGATACCAATAGTTGATAACTAAGAGGGGGGTGAATCAGTTATCCTAATAATTCAACTTTCTGTGCTTTCTCAACAGTTAATGCAACATCAGATCAAATAAGCAAGCATAATCATGAAATGGAAATAACACCAATACACATGACACAATGATTTTGACATGGAAACCCTGTTAAGGGAAAAAACCACGGGGTGATTAACCCAAGATATTATTCTCTGTTAGAAGAATAGATGATACAAAATGGCACTTGCCAATTAGGGCTTACTGCCTGAGAAGACTGCTCACAAGAGGCTCACTGCCTACAAAAGACTTACTTTCTACAAGAAGAAAACTTGAACTGATGAGAAGCATCCACCCATGCTGAAGTTCAGTTTTGGTTAAGCTCAATAGACTGATCTACTGCACTTCATTCTTACTCTCCTTAAGTGTTGCTGTCCTCTTACATTCCAAACCTATTTTTTTGCCTTTAATACTCTTCTTCTGCTTTTATTCGCACTTCAATACATACATCACTCATCCTTCACATCTAAATCTATCTTGTATATATATCTGCACAAGTGATTTCAACACTTTTCTAGTCGGCATCCGGAATAGTCAATATTATCTCAAACTATGATTTGTCGGCTGAATCCTTGCATACCAAGTAATGCAGATCAAGAATATGCTTGTAGAGGTCTTCAATCATGTCGGCCAATCCTGAATGATACCTCAAGAAACTTAGTCATTAGCAATATCTCTTCCAGATTTGGGTCTGACACTTTGCCGGTACAGTTCTTCCTCTATCTACTCTATCAAACAGGAACCCAACACTCAAGTGCTCATATCTCTTCACCCTTCCATCACCAGAGGCTAAATCCTTGGAATCTATTAGTCAAGGTACTCCTCTTGACTTCCCCAAATCCGTACTTTACTAAAATACTTCCTCTGAGAGATCTGGACCTAACTGTCAGACCTTGCCGACTGCTCTGTTCTTGCTTACCAGATCATAACACTTCTTCAATCTAACTTTTGGTAGAGACTCATCATGTCTTGTGGATGTGTGGGATAACCTTTGTTGCCATCAATGACAACATACATGAATCCATATAGTGTCTCTTGCCAACAACATCTAGCTACTCCCCCTGAGAGGTAGCTCTCAAAACATCAATCCAGTTAAAAAATGAGGCTTTGGGCACTATTGGACTGATGCATTCCTATGCAACTTAGTTCAGAGCAGGAGGGGAAATAACCCCTAACTTTTCTCTGAGATACTCAAAGGTATCCTTAGGCAGAGGCTTAGTGAAAATATCTACAATCTAATCCTTTGTGGACACATATTCCATATTTACTTCATTCTCTGTCACCTTTTCTCTCAAAAAGTGATATCTTATTGATATATGCTTTGTTCTTGAGTGCATCACTGGATTCATTGAAATGTTTATAGCACT
This sequence comes from Cunninghamia lanceolata, assembly GCA_027924645.1. Taxonomy (NCBI): domain Eukaryota; kingdom Viridiplantae; phylum Streptophyta; class Pinopsida; order Cupressales; family Cupressaceae; genus Cunninghamia; species Cunninghamia lanceolata. The sequence continues at coordinate 6,885,172 of BSBN01001197.1, read as the reverse complement.
TGTATTGTTACAAAAGATTACAATTGGATCTCTATACACAACTCTTATGTCCTTCAAAGTCTGCTTCATCTATAACAGTTGAGTGCAAAAATATGCTGCTGCAATGTACTCCACTTCTACAGTAGACAAGGATATTGAATCTTGCTTCTTGCTCGGCCATGAAACCAATCTATTACCCAAGAAGAAAGCACCTCCACTTGTACTTTTTCTGTCATCAACATCTCTGGCCCAATCTGCATCTGTATAAGCATTGAGAGTGAAATCATTATCCTTTGGATACCATAAGCCATGATTTGATGTGCCTTTCAAATACCTCAAGATTGTCTTGACTGCCATCACATGTGACTCTCTAGGATCTTCTTGAAATCTTGCCACAAGACATACTGCATGCATTATATCAGGTCTGGTTTGAGTTAGATAAAGTAATCCTCCAAACAGAGATCTATACCTTTTCTGATTAGTCTCAGGTGATTCATCAGTTTTTCTCAACTTGCAGCCAGTCACAATGGGAGTACATACTGGTTTGGAATCCTCCATCCCAAACTTCTTCAACAACTCTTTCACATACTTAGACCGAGAAATGAAGATTCCTTTATCTGATTGAGTAATTTGTAGACCTAGAAAGAAATTCATTTCACCAAACATAGACATCTCAAATTCATTTTGCATTTCTCCTGCAAACTTCATGCACATACTTTCATTTCCTCCAAAGATGATGTCATCAACAAAGACTACAACAATCAAGATTTGATTATCATTGATTTTAAAATAGAGATTACTGTCAGCAGTGCCTTTACTGAACCCTAATTGCAACGAATACTTGTCTAACCTTCCATACTAGGCTCTGGGGGCTTTCTTCAGTCCATACAAGGCCTTCTTCAATCTATACACTATGTTATCTTGGTCTGATAACTGAAATCCTTCTGGTTGTTCAATGTAGACCTCTTCTTCCAACTCACCATTTAAGAATGCAGACTTGACATCCATCTGATACAGTTTGAAATCTTTGAATGCTGTAAATGCCAAAAACATTCTTATTGCTCCAATCCTTGCCATAGGAGAAAAGGTATCCTCAAAATCTATCCCTTCATCCTGAGAATATCCTTTGCATACCAATCTTGCCTTATTCCTTATTACTTCTCCATTCTCATTCATCTTGTTTCTGAAAACCCATTTGGTGCCAATCACATTCTTGTCAGCAGGTCTAGGAACTAGTTCCCAAGTTTGGTTTTTCTCTATTTGGGTCAGTTCTTCTTTCATAGCCTTTACCCAATTTTCATCATTGCAAGATTCACTAACATTTTTAGGTTCAACTTTTGAAAGCAAATAGTAATTCACTTGTTCTTCTGTAGTTCTTTTCCTTGTCAGTACCCCTTTGTTTTTGTCACCTATAATCTGATCTTCAGAATTATTAATCCTTACATACCTGGGAGTCTTAAAAACACTTTCCGAAGCCTCTTCTTCATATTGATTGTCTTCTTGTTCAACTTTTCTTCATTCACTATAGTAGCAAGTTCATTTGATTCATATCCCTTCAATTTTGATATTCTTTCCTTTTCTTCATCAACCTTCACATTAGCACTTTCAATGATCTTTTTCAGTCTCTTGTTATAGCACTTGTAGTCCTTACTCTTAGTAGAGTAACCAAGGAAGATTCCTTCATCACACCTAGCATCAAACTTGCCCAATTCTTCTTCTCTTCTGATATAATATTTGCTACCAAAAAATTTGAAATACTTCACTATAGGAACTCTTCCATACCATAATTCATAAGGATTTTTAGAGATGTTAACTTTGACTTGAACTCTATTTAGGATGTACACAACACTATGTATGTATTCTCTCTAGTACACTTTTGGTAGGTCAGCTTCATTTAACATAGTCCTAGCAACCTCTTGAACTGTCCCGTTCTTTCTTTCAACAACACCATTTTGCTGCTAGGTGCAGACAACTATCTCTTTATCCCTCATTCTTCACATAAATATTGAATTCATTTGATGTGAACTCACCTCCTCTATCAGACCTTAAGAATTTGATCCTCAACTCTAACTCATTCTCAACCATTGCCTTGCAAGCTTTGAACTTGTCTAGGGCTTCAGATTTTTCTTTTAGAAAAGTGACCCAAGTCATTCTAGAACAGTCATCAATAAGCAACATAAAATACTTGTCACCTTGCAGACTTCTTGTTCTTGTGGGACTACACAAATCTATATATACTAGCTCCAACAATCCAACAAAGAATTGTTCTTTGCTTTTGAAACTTGTTCTTGTTTGTTTCCCAAATTGACACTCCTTGAAAATGGTGTTAGCAAGCTTCACAAGTTTAGGTAGATCTCTTACAGCCTGTGCAAAACTTATCTTCACCAAATTCTCAAAATTGATATGACACATCCTTCTATGCCACAACCAGCTCTCATCAGTCTAAGCCAACAAACAATAATCATTAGTTCCTTTCAAGTGATAGACATTACCTCTAGTCTTCTTACCAGTAGCAATAACTATTCCAGAGCTCTCCATGATCTTACATCCATTGTCCTTGAATCTTAGATCATAACCTTTGTCACACATCTGACCAACACTCAAAAGATTGTGCTTTAAACCCTTCACATAAAAACATCATCAGTATTGTGCTTTCCATCAAAATAAATAGATCCTCTTCCACAAATCTTACCACCTGTATCATCTCCAAACCTAACTAGTCCTCCATCATACTTTTCCAAACTTACAAACTTACTTTTATCACCAGTCATGTGATGTCAGCATCCACTGTCAATAACCCATTCATCCTTATCTTTCTCAACCTGAACAGCCAAAGCACTTTCTTCCACTAGTTTTTCTTCCTTCCCACAACTAGCAAGATTAGTAGACACAGGTTCTTCTTTAATTGCAATAAACAAGCATTCATTTGCACTAGTACTAGCATAATCAGACTCATCATCTGTTACACCTTCATCATCAAGATCTCCAACATAATAGCATTTCTTTGGGACCCTAGGTCTATTTTCAAATTTCTTTCTATTCCTTTCAATTCTCTCTGGACACCTAGAAGCATAGTGACTTACCTTACCACATGTAAAGCATTTGAAAGGTAATTTGCCTTTGAACTTACCAAAACTTCTTTGTAGTCTATCAAAAAAGTTGGCTTCAATTTTATCAAGCTCATCGTTAGGTTCTACCTTGTACTTCTCATCTTTGGAGATCTTTTTTGAAGTGTTGGCTTTGAAAGTAGATTCAATGTTCGATAGAGCATCACCAAACTCTCTCATTTCAAAGGCTGTAAGTTTTCCAAGCAACTGATCCTTAGTGATCTTTTACAGTCATCACTTCTTCAATTGAAGTTACCTTGTGACTATAGGATTTAGGCAATGACCTAAGAATTTTCATCACAACTTCATTCTCATCAATAGTTCCTCCCATACCTTTGATTCAATTGACAATTTCATCAACCCTTTGCATGTAGGTTGTTATGTGTTCATCTTCGCTCATCTTTAAACCCTCATATTTCACTTTTAGGCCCTGCAATTTAGTACTTTTTACAAATTCATCTCCTTCATATAGATTTTTCAGCTTTTTTTAGACTTCATGAGCAGTATCTAGATCAATGACCTTTACCAACTCAGTGTCAAACAAGGCACTTAACAGAGCATCTCTAGCTTTTATATTTAACTCATATTCTTTGATTTCGTCTTTAATTGTTAAACCATTCTGAGGCATGGTATACTTTGTCTCTATTGCTTTTCATTTGTACCTTCCATAAAGCATATTTTGTCCCATCAAACTGCGGATCTTCCTTCTTGTAAAACATCCTAGATCAACCTCAAACTGTTAGGCTTACTTCTGAGGAACCTCGCTCTAATACCAATTGTTGAAATGCACAAGACAACTAAGAGGGGGGGTGAATCAGTTCTCTCAAAAACTTTAACTACTTATGAATATCAACACATCAAATGTTCCATCATTGTTATTAAGATTTAACCATGAAAGCATGAAACAAGAAGCTCAACACAATAACACATTCAACACATGAGACACCATATTTTTTATGTGGAAAACCCTATAAGGGAAAAACTACGGTGGGTGTTAGCCCATAGAAATAAATATGTTATAAAAATACCGAAAAATAAAGGCTCACTACCTTAGGGCTCACTTCCTATAATAATCACTGCAAATATTGGGGCTCACTACCAAGATCGACTCACTGCCAAGGGTTGGTGAATTGATTTGATAACATCTACTCCATGCCTAGGTTCAATTCCATTGAAGCACAATATAACTCCTCTGCTCTACTCTTACACCTTTTCACTTATCTTTGCATTTTGGCACAAGGACATATTTTCACAAATTCATTACATGTTTTTATACAATTCATCAACCTTGGAATGTACATCAAGGTCTACAATACATTCATCAATCATTGGAACAATCTCCAAGGTCGGCATTACAAACATACATAGAAATAGGTCTGGACCTAAACAAAATAGCTTTAAGGAAAAGATGTATGCGGATCATGTTATACCTTAGTTGGGACTCAAATGCAATCTTCCATGCCACAACACGCTTCCACAATCTTCAATACATCTTCGCAAGTAGTGAAAACAACTAGGTCGGCCAAGACTGGTATTAACACTGAGTCTTCTAAGAACAATCTTCATCCACGATCCAAAATTCTCTTTACAGACTAATCCAAAGGTAGGAACACAATCGGGAGACATCCACAAGCACATTGTAATCACCAAGAACATCCACACAACCTCTAAACACTTTATCCATAAGATTCTTCAATCAGGAACACTTGAAGATAATTGTTAGCCAATGTCTTATAAAAATGATCACTTGCAGACCACCAAATCATGAGCTATTGAATTTGAAGGTACTTATCATCATTAAAAACTATATTCTAGAACTGTAGACTGAAATACTTAAATGCAGAGGAATGCAGAGCATAATACATTCTCCATGTAACCACCAAATATACAGAAAAAATAGTTTTCACTCTGGTGAACATAACTCACTCAAATCTTCATATCGGAGGCTCAAACTTGGAACATAGCAACTTCAAACATGTATCTAAATAACTTTCAATTCATAGACAAAGATATTCATTCTACAAGAAATGCAGAGTAATCTATTGGACTGTTCTGTTGTAAACAACTTAGATACTCTTCAATACACTGTTTCCACTGGAGGAGGAAATTTTCTCAAAAGCACTTGGAAATTCAGTATCAGGAATAATTATTCATTATCTTCAACACGTATATAAGCCAATGCAAAGCATCTAACTCATTACAATCAAGCATCAAAACAAGAGCACAGTTGACACCAATGACAACACATATATGTTGACATCAATGACAACACCGGTTAGGCACATACTTGCAACAAGGAGTTTTCTTATCGTGGTAGTATAAGATTTGATATGTCAGTTGGGATCACCTTCTCCCTTGAATTTTGGGAGATCAAGTAATGGTCAGGGAAATTGAATGTTCCTTATGATTAGGTCAAGTGGTTCTTTTAAGTATTCCAAGTATGTGCCTAAAAAGACACTCTGCGATTGAGGAGTTGATAGCATTAATCCCATAGGGGGTTTTGGTAACCCATTGTATGATTTGCTTGGCTTCCTAGAATTGCTTGATTGTTCTGAACAGGAGGGTTCCCATTAAGGAATGTGTTGTTACTCACATTTATTGAGTAGTAGTTGAGGTAGGGGCTATTCTAAGATGCCCCTTGGTCCTGATCAATTTTGATATTATTGTACGACTTCTGTCTTCTAGAGCAGGTTGTTCTGCTTCAAGGGTTCTAATTCTTTGCACTAGCATCACAATTAGGTCTGTAGGAGTGGGACCTCTAGGTACTTCCTCATTTCTATGGTTTTCCCTTCGAGTGTTGTCATGATTATGTGCTTCTTCTTGCGCAACATTTTCTCTTTGTTCTTCCCGTAGGGCAACTTTCAATGCTTCTTGGGCATCTCTTGCCTCTTGTAAGTTTCTTTACAACTTTCTTACTTCCTCATCGAGATGATTACTTGAGGTACTTGTGGATGGTTTATCCAGACGGTGGATTTCTAATCTCAATTGTATTCTTTTAGCTTTGTGAGGCACATTTGGTATGGCAAGGTTATGTTCCCATGCAGGATTGTTAGAAGATAGAGAACGCCTGGGTTCTCTTTGGTCTTGCTAATAGTTAGAGTCTTCGTAATCGTAGCAATTCATGATTGGTGCATCTAGGTGAGGTGGAACATACCTGTCAAAAGAGGGGGTTTCTAGTTCCCTAGAGGGAAAAATCCTGAAGTTTAAGTCTGGTTCCGTCATATTTGGGGGTGCCATAGACACCACAAAATAAATGGAATGAGAGAGGGTGAAGGCGACAAAGGTAGACATGGTGAAGAGGGCTAGAAAGTGATAATATTTGAAACCTAGTGACAATGAGGTCCAAGTAATGGCAATGAAAAAGCTTAACTAGAAGGCTCTATAATTCATGTCAGGATCACCAAAATATGTACGCTCAAAATCATGACTCAGTGGCCTCAGGGGCAATTGAGTCAGCTTTGGCGCGCACACAGACCCTCTTTCCTTGCCATAGGGCAAACCACCACGTCACTCTTGCTCTCATGGAAGAAGCTAGTCGAGAGGAGGTGAGACACGGGGTGGTCTAGCTCGTTAGAGAGATGAACTTCACGGAGAGATGAACTTCACTGAGAGGGGTCAGCCAGTCCTGGGGCCTATGTTGTTGTGTGTTTGTTTGAATGCAGTGTTCTATGACCGTGGTTGTAAAGATATGACCCGAAGGATCACTAGTCATCATTCTCTTGTTTGGGTTTTGAAAATTCCAACGTTGTGTAAGTAGGCTATTGTTCTTGTTGATGTTTAATTGTCGTTCGTGTTGTTGGAGGATTGCTTGTTGTATTAGGAGTTGTCTAAATTCTTGTTGTTGTTGTTGAATGACTAGTTGATCTTGTTGCTACCTAGAGTGGATCTCCTCTATCTCATTGAGGACTGCCCTCACCCACTCACCTCTAATTCTAGGGTACATTCATGAGCTGAGACAAGAGAGAGGTGTTTAAGCTAACCTTGAGTTGACCTAGGGTTTCGACTTAAGATTTCTGTGACCTAAGGTTTGACTTTGTGTGGACTTTGTTCGACCTTTTGATGAAACTAAGGGTTTTGACACACGTTGACTGATCTTGACCTTGTGTTGGGACCAAGGGTTTGTAAAACTTCTACTCTACTAATGTTTTTATTCTTTATGGATTTTTTATGCATGAAAGCCAATATGAATGCAAAATGTCTTTTTGTGCTTTTTTATGTTTTTAGAAATCAAAGTATTTTTTCTTAATCTAGGAATTAGAAAATGTATGAAAGCTATGATGAGATTACCTAATGCAATGTAATCTACATATTTTTGTTTGTTTTCTAAATAAGTGGATCAATCTAATCTAAGAAATGGAAATGCTTTTAACTTATAAACTTTGGAAAGGGAAACTAAGTTAGCAATGCAAATCTACTTAGCCTATCAAGGAAAAAGTAACATGTATTTACTTATACCAAGAGAAATTTTTTGATTATCTAATTACTATGAAATGAAAAAAAGCATGAAGGAACCTAGAGACACATGAGCCTCCACTACCCTTAGATATTCTTGTAGTGGCAACCTCTAATCCTCTTGTAGCAGCAGGGTGATTCTCTTGGTAACAACAAGAAAAGAGAAGTAAAAGAAGCTTTGAAGCTTTGAAAAGAGCTCAGTGAGAGCTTGATGAACATTGTGGCTTGTGATGTGAGTAGCGTATGGACACAAACGATCTTGTATGAAAGCTAGATGAGATAACAAATAAAAGAAAAAGGCTCTTATGTCCTATATGAGCATGAGAATGTTTGATTTGGAGAGCAATAACCTACAAGAGCTGTGTGCACAAATGAAATTGCCTCTCTTTGTGTTTGAGGGAGGGGGTATTTATAGGTTAGAAGAAGGGATGAGATGTGTAGAAGGAGAGTTAACTCAATTTTATTGGAGAGTTAACTTAGAAGACTCAAGAGTGATCTAGGCTAAAACTGGAGTGATCTACCAATGAAAGCTTATAACTCAAGAAGTGAAGAGAGAGGAGTGCATGAGAATGCATGAATTGTTAACTAAATGTTAAATAGAGCTAATTATGTATGTGTGGGTGCATGAAATAGTTATCTCTATCTTTGGCATGAAAATCCATGCAAACAGAAAGAAAAATGAGCGAAAATAGAGCTATTTTGAGCTAGAAACTCAAGTGAACTTGTGGATGAAAACATGATAGGCTTGCCCATGGGTTGCCCCTTTCACTAGTTAGGGGTGACCCTCATAGGAGGGCACCTGGGTGAAAGTCCATGGTGGGAGATGGTAGAGGAGATGAAAAGGAGGGGATCTGCCTCCAGAAATAGGTCAGTCATGTGTGAAAATCTAAATCTCTACTTACAAAAGTAGGATCTCTCAAGGGAGATTTGAAAATAATAGGGGAAGATTTGAATTGGTTGAGTGAAACTAAAAACTGAAAGTGGGAGATGGCTAGGGGGGACCTCTAGAAGGCCTCTAGGGGTGGGAATGGACAAAAAACACTGGGGAAAGGTGAAAACTCACCCACAAGATACATATAAGGCTAAGGGACAAGGTCACATCAACAAGTGTCAAAAAAGTGTTGGAAAGCGTCGAAAGCAGAGACAAAGAGAAAATGACAAGGGGGAAACAACACAGGAAGGAAGAAAAGACACGTCACCAAGAGAATTGTTGCAAGAGGATGTTATTTCACGCTTACATGTACATGACAAGGATGTGACTCATCATAGGGGTCCTTATGGAGGTTGTGCGTGATTTTGGTGCTTACAGGCTTCCAATGGAGTTTTGGCATTAAGATATTTTGCATTCCATAGCATGTGTCTTGGGAAAACCCTTGAGTCCTTATCAAACCTAGATAGAAAGGTAGCTACTTTTTCCTATCTTTGTGTTAAACACTAGTAGAATTTGACAAATAAATGACTAGGTGACTAAAACTTTTAGTCACAACAACTAAAAATGACCAAATTCTACTAATTTTTTGTAACTCAACTATATGAGTAAATAAATGACTAACTTGGTCATTGACTAAAAAATTATTTAGTCATACAAATAAAAATGACTAAATAGTTAGTCACACAAATAAAAATGACTAAATAGTTAGTCACACAAATAAAAGTGGGTAATTAAAAAAATACTTTGAATTGAAAAATTATTGGTGGGATGCTAATCATTTCCTCTCCATTGCTACAATTGAGAAATTATTAGCGGGATGCAAATATTTCCTCCGCTGTCCTTTTGTTAGTTTGAGAGCCGAGAGCCTCACAAAGGAATGTAAGCTCGAACTAATATCTTTAGTACAAAAAATCCTTCATCTTGTTCTCATCGGATGCTCATTAATGAACAAGTTTTCCATATATGAAGAGGATTAGCATTTGAAGCTCGAGCCTTTTTGCAGACGTTTGATGGAGAATAGAGGACTTCTTTGGCAAGTATAACTTTAGGACACAAAGATATCAGTAATGTAGTATTACTAAGTGCAGACTTCTTCCTGTATTTTTGGTGTTTTTTGAGCTTATATTGAGAAGCCCTTAAAGCTTCCAAATGTAAGGGTTTTTGTTTAAAATGCCATGTTTTTTGTTTAAAGCGGTACATATGATATTCTTCTTCACAAACATACAACTTATCACTCCTCATCCATACTCCAAGAGATCAAAACAAATGCTCATTGCTGACTTCCTCTCTAATTTTTGGTAGTTGTGATAAAAGCTCCCAAGAAAAGTTAATTGCACCCCCACAAGATTGCCACACCAGGCCCTCTGATCTAAGCTTAATTTCTATGGGCATTATCAAAATTTCTTTGCCTCATTTAGTGATAATGACGATGTTAATTCTTCAACGCCTAAACTTTGATAAGGACTCAGGGCCTGCTTCTACCTCTAACCATGGTTTCCATCAGTTTTATCTTCCTTCAAGATGAGTCTTCCCCTCACATGGTCATTTTCAATGCTAGTGATATAAATCAGGTCTTGTTTTACATATTTATGGTTTTATGATTTGAAGATCACCATACTAAGTTAGAATCTTCTGGTGTGCTTATTAATCAACTAGAATTCATAGTGAATTCATGAAAGAAAAATTGTTGTACTACTTGTTAATTAGAAGTTTAATTTTTATATAGCTATAAAAGATCATTTTATTGTTCATATATACTAATATGGCTATTCCTTGTGCAAAACTAGTCAATCATGACTTATTTTTGTATTTGTCTTTTTCTCATCCTCCTGGCCCAATCACGTACTCTCCATTGCCATGGTAATTTCCTATTCAAATTATATTCCTTGCATTTTAGGGGAGCTTCCAGGCATTCACTTTTTAGATTTCCACATACTCCCTCTCCCCTGCATCCCCAAAAAATAAAATTGGAGGGCTCAATTAAACATTGAACCATAGAGAGATGCATAAATGTGTCTGAATGTGTCGCTACTTCACAAGTCAATGTATTGGTACTTGAAAATATAAAGTGAAAATAATGCAAAACGTCTCTTCAATGGCTATAAATTGTTCATATCCAGGTTTGCTTAGGTGTTTTTTGATTTGCTTTATGTTTAGGAAAAAATATATATTTTAAATGTCCCCAAATTCGGGGAGCATGCTCTGTAATCAAGGCATGTCCCAACCCTGCACCAACAACATGTGGGGTACATACAAGTAAATACCGAATTCAACAATTTTTGACTTGATGCAAATGCCCATATAATGGTGATTGAGAGAGATCTGCATATATAATTTACTTTATACATATATACATACATTTGTATATATGTGTTTATGTGTATACACATATACATGTACTTGTGTGTTTGTATATATATACACATAAACACATATATGCATGTAAAAATATGTAGATTTCTATATATAAAGAGATGAGTGTAACAATGATAGCTCATTGAAAGAATCACTTGAGTATTAAATATTCCAAGTGGTTAATCCTAAAAGAAAAGATATCTAATAGAGTGTATATATGCATGTACGTAAGTGCATATGAATATGCATGGAAATGTCTGTAACGAATATATATTGAAACATATCAGCTATCAATAGACAGAGTCTATCTCTACCACATAAGCCATCCTTTATATAATGGTGTGTATATCCCTAAACAATCAATATGCTAGGTGACCAAGAAACCAACTCAATAACATTGCTGAAAATTCCTTGCTTAGATTATTAGGGATTTAGGAGTTTACATTGCCTCCAATATACATATTCTATTTACAGATTTACATAATATTCTAGGCATTTTTCTTTTCATGCTCCCATATTTCCGCATCCTCCAATACATTCAAATATAAACTGATTGGCTCTGAAACAACCTTTATCCATTTTTGATTTTATTCAGGTAGTACAATTAACGTTTACCCTCGATTAGTTTTTCTTGGTGCTCTATATTTGATCTACTGAATATATTAGATAATATTTGTGTTTTTGTCATTTAAATGAAGAAATGTACCTATTTTCCATGTAATTTTAGAACATGATTGTAGGGATTGAAGGATAAGTTTGTAATTTTGAGGTTTCTACTGTTCAATCTATCCCTTAAGGACTATCATGTTTTGCCTCTTGACCAAGCATCTCCAAGTGCTATCCCACTCTCCTTTGACAAAAACTGCTCACTGCCTTCCTTAACACAGGCTTGCACCTATTAAAGATAACACTATGACTGTGTTTTTCTATCCACTGTCTCTTCATGAATTCAATATTTGCATAAGCTTCCTAATGTAGGGATACTAGATGTAAATGTTACAAAGCTATGCACTAGGAACACCCAATTAAAATTGACATTTGAGTATTAATTTCTCAAATGAATATGTGAAAAACACAAATTACTACTTATGAAATATGAGTTATTTTCCATTGTTTTCCATCGTAGATTTTGTCTCTATGAATATTAAAGGCTATGAATAGTGATAAGATCTTAGGTCTGTTAAACCCTAGCACCTTCATCAAAATCTATGGAGGTTTCCATGTTAAACCTTGTTAGACAAGGTAAAAAAGAAGTCATTGCTATCAAGTCAAAAGACAATAACTCAAGTAAATGGTTTGTGAGATAATATGAATGAGTTTCATGATAGTCACAAGGGAAGTCATAGGTATGTGATGTTTCATTGAGGACTCACAAAAGATTTCTCTCATGAAAAACAATGAATGGAGAATATGAAGGCAGTGTATAATGACATGTCAAACCAAATGACAGAGAGCAATATGACAAGCCTTTCATGGAAATGTTGTTTAAAGAGTGGTGTCTCTAAGAGATTTAATGAGATTTTTGTAAATATAAGTGAATCCTAAGATTATTGTGAACAAGAGCATATTCTTTGGCATAGGAGTATGTAAGTGATTTCTATCTCCACATTGTGAGTATGAGTAGAAGGTAGTATATAAGGATTTTTATGAGACATTGTCTTGAATTAGGCCTTAAGGTTTTGTGTCATGGAAATGTTGTAGATGATAGTTATAAGTTAGGGACTGTATGACAAGTGTGCATGAAGGATAGATGGCAAATAATCCATAGGTCACATGTGCAGGTCAAAAGATAGCCTACATAATCACACTTACAATCATGATAGAAGTGTTAAACATCTTGTTTTAAAATTTCAAGATGCTAATGGATGAGTTACAACCTATGGAAAATATAAAAGAGGACAGTAAACAAACTTCTAACAGTAGTCTACAAGTATATTGTTGGCAATAAAGGACAACATAAGAGACTGTTAGAGCATGGCAGGTTAGAGGAGAGTATTAAGGAAATGCAAGGGTCTTAGGTTATTTCCTAGAGTTTGTGAGACCATAAGAATACACATGATCTAATAATACAGTCAAATGCCCTGTGAGACAAACATGGTGATAGTCTACATTATCATGCAACGATTAGTCATCATAGCAAAGAATCATATCACAACCATATATATGACTGTTGAAAAAGGGAATAGATCAATACTGAGGTGTGATAGAGATATTAGTTTCAAATAACAATATTCTCTTATTGCAAACATAGGAACAACAACGTTACATTCTAGACTTGACTCCCTTGACTCAAAACCTATGAGTGAAAGTGTGAAAAGAGTAAGGTTTTAGTGGTATCAAATAGTCATATGACAATGGCATCAAAGGAGATATCATAGTGTTGTATGAAGAGCTATAAATCAATAGAGCACAAACAATTTCTTGAAGGCAATAAAAAGTCATAATTGAATAGTGTTTTCAAGGAATTCATGACAATGGTGTAAAGGGTGACAGGGTTTCACCATGGATTGTGTGAACATGTGCCAATCTAGAGAATGGTGTTGTGCAAAAGACCACTACAACACCACACGGTGGTTGTTGGGCCTTTGCGGTGATGCGGGGAAAGCTCCCTGCATCACCGCGAAGGCCCAACAACCTCCGTGCAGTGTTGCAGTGGTCTTCTGCACAACACCATTCTACTAGCTTTCCCCGCATCACCGCGAAGGCCCAACAACCTCCGTGCAGTGTTATAGTGGTCTTCTGCACAACACCATTCTACTAGCTCTGATAATTTTTTTTGTTCTGATGACATAAATTGGTTTAGTTTTATTCTTTATGAAATGTATTGCCAAGCATGAGACCTTCATTGATCCTAGTGTGAATTATTCTCTCCATATGCTATGGTAAATTTAGGTACTTAGATTATTTCTTAGCTCAGTTTGTATCTACTAGTGCTGTTTTATTAACACACAAAGATAGTTCATGATATCTCATATATTACAAACTTGTAATTCATAGGTTGTGTTTTGGAAGTGGATCACACCAAAGATGTTGGGACATATTACACAGAGTTCAGTGTATCGTTGGTCATTAGAAGGTAATGAAAAGTTTTGGAAAATTCAAAAAAACTTCTGCTTTTACGTGCTCTTTATGTTATAATATTCCTAAAGCAAAGCAAGGTGCAATATTGAATTTGACTGAAATTCTATTTTTGTGTACTCATGCAAAGGTTGTTTTCTATTGCCAATGTGCTTTCTTCTATTTTTTCTTTCTTTTTAACATGTCAAATTATTGGGTCATACAGGGGATTCTGAACCTGTCTGAATGTTTGAGCAAACGACCAATTTAACAGGCAACCAGATAATAAATTATCGATGTGATCCTACTGAAAAGTGTCTTGTTTTGATTGGAATTGCTTCAGGAGCACCTGAGGTGTGTACTATCTAATGCTTGTGATATTATTATATTCCTTAATTGATGGGGTTTACGATTGTTATTGACAGTAACAAAATTCTATGGACAGAGGCCACAACTTGTCAACGGGAACATGCAGTTATTTTTGTTGATTTAAGGACAGACAACTGAGAGCAGGGGGTGAATCAGTTGTCTCCAAAATCAGTTCTTAGATACTTAAAACTTTCTTATATCCCAACAGTATACCAAGGAATTAATCATGGAAGCATAATGCTATAAATCAAAAGCAGAAACATACACAACACAGATAACACCAAGATTTTAACATGGAAAACCTGGTTAAGGAAAAAACCACAGGGTGACTAACCCAAGATTGTATTCTCTGTTAAAAGAATATGAAGAATAAAATGGCACTTGCCAATTAGGGCTCACTGCCCAAGCACACTGCTCACAAGAGGCCCACTGCCTACAGGAGACACACTGTCTACAAATGTATATAGATATTACATACTTGAACTGGAGATTAGCATCTTCACTATGCTTGAGTCAGTTACATTAAAGTTCAATACCTTTGCTCTGCTTTTCGCACCTCTTCTCTATCACCTTCTCATGATGATCACACGGATACCTTTGAACAACTTCGTAACTCTTATTTATACATGACATCGACTTTGGAATGGTCATCAAAGTCGACACAACATACACTTATTTTATTACAGAGCAATTACGAAAACAACTTGACTTATTACAAAAACTTCATGTGCATCACTACACTATTAGCCACACATAGCTAAGACTTCAATCCTCTTCAAGGAACACGCCATGCTCCGCAAAGCATCTTCAAGATCATCTGTAACATGCGTAAATCATCCGATCGGCCAAAACTGGGAAGAACACCATCACCCAAAGGTAAATCTTCAATTACGAGCTCAATATTCAGTGCGGACCACCAACATGAACTGGACACAAACTAAAGACCCCCACAAGCTTGCTTGAATCACCAACAACATCTGCACCACTTCTTCTTACTATAATTATTCACATCTTCATTCGGTACTTCAAGAACACAACCGATCATTACTGTCACATTAGAATAATTGCTTGCGGACCTCCAAACCATCAACCAATCAAGTTGTCAATGTCTATCAACCTTCCAAACATGCCACCAAATCTGCAGAACACAATATTGTATTTCTGGATCTCACCGGACCTATTTGAGCCAATCTATCACCTCTGAACATCTGCTAGAACCAGTTTTACTCATATGGCCATAACTTCTCCAAATCTTCATGCAGACCTCTGAAATTTTGATTGGAACACCTTCAGACACATATCTACAAACCCTTTGATGCGCATACTCTGATCTTCAACTAACTGGGATCTTAGCTTCATAAAACTTCACTGTCTTCACCATTCTTCTCTGTTTCTGATGGGGCTAATTTTCTCAATAGCCTCAGCACATGACTCATCCAATTCTTGACATCAATGTAATAGGGGTATGTTGACATCAATGAAAACACCAGTTAGGGCCATACTTGGAACAATCTCCCCCTTTGTCATTGATGGGAACATATGATGTGAAAAACTATTTTAACCATCAAGACAAGAACGTCTCCTCACTGACTGACATAGCTCCCCCTATCACCAACAATCATTCACATGTCTTCTCTTCCTTTAGAACTCCCCCTTTGATCTGTAACCATTTTTTGTTTTTCACATGTCTTCTCTCCCCCTTTGACATCAATGGCAAAGGGCACATACTTGCAACCACTTTTCATATTTTAGAATTATACTGACTGCTCCCCCTGAGTAGCAGCCTTCTAACATCAATCTGGATCACAAGATGTAACTATGGGAACCACCAGACTGATGCACATCAGTGCACCTTAATTCTAAATTGGAGGGGTAATAACCCCTAACTTCTCCCTAAGATACTCAAAAGAGTCCTTAGGTAGAGGTTTAGTAAAAAGGTCTGCAATCTGATCCTTTGAGGGTACAAACTCCAATCTAACTTCATTCTTGTTCACTTTCTCTCTTAAGAAATAGAAATTGATGGATATATGTTTTGTCTTTGAATGCAACACCGGATTTTTTGATATGTTTATTGCACTTGAATTATCACAAAAGATTGTGATAGGTTCTTCATACTCCACTTTGATATCTCTTAGCATTTGCTTCATCCATAATACTTGTGTGCAACTTCTTGCTACTACAATATACTCTGCTTCTACAGTGGACAGAGATATTGCCTCTTGTTTCTTGCTTATCCATGAAACTAATCTTTTCCCTAAAAAGAATGCACCACCATTGGTACTCTACTGGTCATCCACATTTCCTGCCCAATCTGCATCTGTATATGCATGAAGGGAGAAATCATGATCTTTAGGATACCATAATCCATACTCAACTATTCCCTTTAAATACCTAAGAATTCTCTTGATTGCCATGACATGAGATTCTCTAGGATCAACTTAAAATCTGGCAACAAGACCAACAACATTGGTAATGTTAGGTCTAGTTTGAGTGAGATAGAGCAATCCTCCAATCATATACCTATACTTTTTCTGATCATCTTTAGGAGATTCATCATCTTTACTCAACTTACATCCAGTGGCCATGGGAGTATTCATTGCCTTTGAATCTTCCATCCCAAATTTCTTCAACAATTCTTTCACATATTTGGTCTGTGATATGAAGATCCCTTTCTTTGTTTGAGTGATTTGCAGACCCAAGAAGAAATTCATTTCCCCAAACATAGATATCTCAAATTCACTTTTCATTTGATTTGCAAAAGTTTTGCACAAACTATCCTTCCCTCCAAAAATAATATCATCAACAAATACTTCAACAATCAAGATATTCTCATGATCAATCTTGAAATATAGATTACTGTCAGCAGTACCTTTGTTGAAACCAATTTTTAGAAGATGTTTATGCAATCTTTTATACCAGGCTCTTGGGGCTTGTTTGAGTCCATACAATGCCTTCTTTAATTTGTAGACTATATCTCCATTATCAGACAGTTGAAATCCATCCGGTTGCTCAATGTATACTTCTTCTTCCAAATCACCATTTAGGAAAGCAAACTTGACATCCATCTGATATACATTGAAGTCTTTGAAGGTAGCAAAGGTAAGAAATAATCTGACTACTTCAATCCTTGCCACCGGCGCAAAAATCTCTTCAAAGTCAACTCCTTCTACTTGAGAATAACCTTTACAGACCAATCTGGCTTTATTTCTTATTACCTCACCATCTTCATTTAGTTTATTCCGGAAGACCCACTTAGTCCCAATCACATTTTTGTCCTTAGGTCTGGGAACAAGATCCCAAGTGTGATTCTTTTCAATCTACATCAATTCCTCCTACATTGCTTTAACCCAACTTTCATCATTGAATGCTTCACTTACTATTTTTGGTTCAACTTTTGAAATCAGACAATACTTTACTGAGTCTAAAGCAATATTTCTTCTTGTTTGAACACCTTTGATTCTATCTCCTATGATCTGGTCTTTAGAATGATTCAGTCTTACATACCTGGGAGTTTTTGGAATAACTTGCACTTCTAATTCTTGGATAGGTTCATTCAAGCCTGTCTCTTCTTCTTGTGTTTCTGGATTCTCCGGATCAGTCTAAATTTGGACTAGAGTTTGGACTTGTTCTTCTTGGTATGAGATATCATTTTGATCATCCGCTTCATACTCATAGTACCTTGAGGGATTTTCCATGCCTTCATCAACCTTCACATTTGTACTTTCTACAATCTTTCTTAATCTCTTGTTATAACACTAGTAAGCTTTTCTTTGAGTAGAATAACCCCAGAATATTCCTTCATCAGTCCTAGCATAAAACTTCCCAAGGTCTTCATCTCTTTTGATATAGCATTTGCTACCAAAGACTCTAAAATACTTCACAGTAGGAGTGATGCCAAACCAATGTTCATAAGGAGTCTTATTAGTCTTGCCTCTAATTTGTACCCGATTAAGAGTATAAACAACAGTGCTTACAGCTTCTCTTCAATAGATCCGAGGAACATTTACTTCCATCATCATGGTCCTAGAAGCTTCCTGGATGGTTCGGTTCTTTCTCTCCACTACTCCATTCTGCTGTGGAGTCCTTGGAGCAAATAACTGTCTCTTTATCCCATGTTTCTCATAGAATTCTACGAACTCTCTGGATGTGAATTCTCCACCTCTATCAGACCTGAGGCATTTTATGTTTATGCCAGTTTCATTTTCTATCACAACCTTGAATATTTTGAATTTCTCAAGTGCTTTAGATTTCTCTTTTAAGAAAGTCACCCACATCATCCGAGAGTAGTCATCAATCAGCAACATGAAATACCTATCTCCTTGCAGACTCCTGATTCTTGCCAGACCATAGAGATCAGTGTGTACCAAGTCCAACAATCTGGTTGAAGATTGTTCTTTACTTTTGAATGTGACTCTGTTCTGCTTACCCAACTGATATTCTTTGCACAAAGTATTAGTAGGTTTTACTAGTCTTGGAAGATCTCTTACAACCTGAGTGTTGCTTATCTTGATGAT
This sequence comes from Cunninghamia lanceolata, assembly GCA_027924645.1. Classification (NCBI taxonomy): domain Eukaryota; kingdom Viridiplantae; phylum Streptophyta; class Pinopsida; order Cupressales; family Cupressaceae; genus Cunninghamia; species Cunninghamia lanceolata. The sequence continues at coordinate 6,866,408 of BSBN01001197.1, read as the reverse complement.
ATTATCATAATTTACATGATATATTCTCCTATGCCACAACCAACTCTGATCAATTTGAACAAATAAACAACTTTTTCCAGTACCAACCAAGTGGAAGATGTTACCTTTTGTCTATGTATCAGATGTAATCTCAGTTCCAGAGCTTTCAAAGATCTTGCATTTTCCATTTTTGAATCAGAGATCATAGCCTTTGTCCACCAATTGTCCAACACTAAGAAGATTATGCTTCAGACCTTCAACACACAGAACATCACTAGTTTTTTTCTTTCCATAAAAGGAAATGGTTCCTTTGCCTCTAATTCTGCCAATAGAATTGTCTCCAAACTTTACAACTCCACCTTCATATCTTTCCAAGTTTATGAATTTGTTCTTGTCACCAGTCATATGGTGAGAGCATCCACTGTCAATAACCCATTCATCCTTTTCTTCAACTTGAGCAGCCAAAGCCCTTTCTACCACCTTCTGATTGATAGATTCAATAGGCATTGGATCTTCTTCCTTGATGGCAATAAACACCCAGTCACTTCCAGATTTGTTTCCTATCTCAAATTCATCATTTGTTACTCCTTCATCATCATTGTCTTGAACATAGTAACACTTCTTTTGAAATCTTGATCTATTAGGGTTAGGCCTTGAAAATCTTTCCGGACATCTTGACGAAAAATGACCAATCTTGTTGCAGTTGAAACATTTGAAAGGCAATTTTCCTTCATACTTATTGGATCCTCTTGGTAGTCTCTTTGCAATGAGGGCTTTAAGTTGTTCAGCTTCTAATTCATCCTCTTCTAGATCTTTTCTTGCTTTCTCATACCAAATTGATTTTCTTGAGGAACTTTCTCCTGGATCATATCTCTGTTTACCTTTAGCAGAAGCACTACCTTTGAAAGCAGATTCAGTCTTGGGAAGTGCATCACCAAACTCAACCAACTCAAATGCAGATATCTTACCAACCAATTGATCCCTTGTGATAGTTGTTAAAGATCTGATTTCCTCAATAGCAGCGACTTTGTGTTTATATGCAGGAGGTAAAGATCTAAGAACTTTAGCAACAATTTCATCTTCATCCAGTACTCCACCAACACATCTGATGCCACATACAAGCTCATTTACTTTTGTCACATATAAAGTGATGTTCTCATCTTCACTCATCTTTAAGTTTTCAAACTTTCCTTTTAGACTTTGTAGTTTGGCACACTTAACATACTTGTCTCCTTCATATAGATTTTCAAGTTTTTTCCAAATTTCATAAGCAGTCTTCAATCCCATAACATTTGTTAGCTCTGAATCAGACAAGGCACTCAGTAGGGCTTCTTTAGCTTGAAGATTATTTTATGCATCTCTGACATCATCTATAGTTGTTGGCCCATTCCTTGGGGGAACATATTTAGTTGAGGTTATGTTCCAATACTAATATCCCATGCATTGTAAGTGACATTCCATGCGGTTCTTCTAGGCAGTGAAGTTTGTTCTATCAAACCTTGGATTGTCCTTCCTGTAGGTCAACATCCTGGATCTCCTCAAGCAGTTAAGCTTCTACTAGAGGAACTTCGCTCTGATACCGATTGTTGATTTAAGGACAGACAACTGAGAGGGGAGGGGTGAATCAGTTGTCTCCAAAATCAGTTCTTAGATACTTAAAACTTTCTTATATTCCAATAGTATACCAACGAATTAATCATGGAAGCATAATTCTATAAATCAAAAGTAGAAACATACACAACACAGATAACGCCAAGATTTTAACGTGGAAAACCCAGTTAAGGAAAAAACCACGGGGTGACGGACCCAAGATTGTATTCTTTGTTAAAAGAATATGAAGAATAAAATGGCACTTGCCAATTAGGGCTCACTGCCCGAGCACGCTATTCACAAGAGGCCCACTGCCTACAAGAGACACACTATCTACAAAAGAATATAGATATTACATACTTGAACTGGAGATTAGCATCTTCACTATGCTTGAGTCAGTTCCATTAAAGTTTAATACCTCTGCTCTGCTTTTTGTACCTCTTCTCAACCACCTTCTCATGATGATCACACGGATACCTTTGAGCAACTTCATAACTCTTATTTATACATGACATCAACTTTGGAATGATCATCAAAGTCGGTACACCATACACTTATTTTATTACAGAGCAATTACAAAAACAACTTGACTTATTACAAAAACTTCATGCACATCACTACACTATCGGCCACACATAGCTAAGACTTCAATCTTCTTCAAGGAACACACCATGCTCCACAAAGCATCTTCAAGATCATTTACAACATGCGCAAATCATCCAGTCGACCAAAACTGGGAAGAACACCATCACCCAAAGGTAAATCTTTAATTACGAGCTCAATATTCAGTGCGGACCGCCAACACGAACTGGACACAATCTACAGACCCCCATAAGCTTGCTTGAATCACCAAGAACATCCACACCACTTCTTCTTATTGTAATTATTTGCATCTTCATTCGGTACTTCAAGAACACAACCAATCATTACTATCACATTAGAATAATTGCTTGCAGACCTCCAAACCATGAACCAATCGAGTTGTCAATGTCTATCAACCTCCCAAACATGCCACCAGATCTGCAGAACATGATATTGCATTTTCGGATCTCACCGGACCTATTTGAGCCACTCTGTCACCTCTAAACATCTACCAGAACTAGTTTTACTCATATGGCCATAACTTCTCCAAATCTTCATGCGGACCTCTAAAATCTTGACTAGAGTACCTTCAGACACATATATAGAAACCCTTTGATGCACATACTCTGATCTTCAATTGGCTGGGATCTTAGCTTCATAGAACTTCACTATCTTCACTGTTCTTCTCTATTTCTGATGGGGCTAATTTTCTCAATATCCTTAGCACATGACTCATCCAATTCTTGAGATCAATGCAACAGGGGTATGTTGACATCAATGACAACACCAGTTAAGGCCATACTTGCAACAATTTTTTGTTGAGCAGCAACAAAGTCAAGCTCTAGAAGACCATGCAACCGCATTTGGATCATTTAAGGTAAAACTCTCTTCCACTCAAGTTGAGATTATTTTCTCTACCATATTAGATGCTTCTTTCTTATTATGCTTCCATTTTCATCTTGTCTCTAAAATTTGTGGAGTGTTTCCTAACGTTGGTTTTGTTTTTTTGTAGGTTGCAAGCAATGGAAATCCTTCCATCCTTATTTCCTTTGCTTCAAAAATAATCACTGGAGGGTAGCTCACTTCAAAGTTACATGTGATTGAGCTGGGTGCACATCCAGGTATGATATTCTGTTGCTTCTTGATTTGCAATTTGAACTAGCTTAAAATTTGTAGAGTTTTTGGTTTTTTTGTAAAATAAGCTCTCTTCTGATATTGTAGATGAACTATAGGAACTATAATCCTATATGCATTACATAAACTTGCCTAGGGTTTGATCTTCTTGCACATTCACTATTTTTGCTAACTGTTGTCTTGAATAAATGAAGACCTCCTGCCTAGTCCACTGTCCTCTCTCCTTGTGAATGATGACTGCCTTGTGAGAAGAAGGCTACCTCAGACTAGTGATTGTTTTTCTCTCTGAGTGATTGGTGATTGCCACCTTTTAAACTCTTTACACCATTATTTACTATATAACAATCAACCTTTGTAACAATCACATACAATCCTCAATCTGACAGCCTAAAAGAGCATATACCTGTCTCATTGACCTGATTCTTTATTGTAAACAAAAGGGGAAATGCTAGTCTGCTTTTACCATATTGAATTATGCTCCTTTTGACTGACCATGGTAATATTTTCTCCTTAACCTAATATCTGACCACCTTAAACTCAAGGCTTCATTACAAAGTCAAAACCGTATCAAATAAATCAAACAAAACAACAAATGTGTTTTGAAGAACTAAGCATACCCTTGATATGTTAATTCAAATAACTAGGAAAATGCAATATGGAGACAACCAGATAAAGTATCAAAGATAATCAACAATTAATTGAGAACTAGAAGTAATGGCACCAGAGAAATACATCTTTCTATTGATATGCTTCAAAGATCAGGACTTACAATGTTTCTTTTCAAAAATCAAAATTCCTAGAGAGCTTTCCTAAGGTCTTGGTTTCCTTCTTATAGGGGTGAAGGAAGCTACAAGCTTTAGACCTTTCACATTCCAAAAATGTCTTTTCAAATACCCACCCCTTGAGACTATCTATTACAATATATACTTTTTTGACAAATCTTAAAAAGACCACCAATTATATTTTTAATACAAATTAGAAAGCATAAAAAAAGAAAGAGACAAAAAGGAGGACGTCCAAGATTTGATGGTGCCTATTGGCCCCAGCATGATGCTCATTGCTTCCCTGCCTAATCACTCTTTAGCTGCAAGATATTTTTGATCCCATTGGAAAACAACATAATCACTAGGCCATTTATATTCTTGAATCTAGAGCAGGTTGGCCTGGTGTTCTTTCCATCTTTTGTCCAATAGAAATTTGACATCCATGATGAACTTGACATATCCAGCATCCAGTGCAATCACCCTATCCAAAATAACATTGAAACTGAGAGTATTAATGTTGCCATCCTTTTTCAAGAAATCAATGATTTGAGAAACTATCTGGCTAAACCCATTCTTCCATGCATCAAAATCTTTGATCTTTTCATCTTCTATCAAAATGGAAGGAATAAACTAGTGCTTGAAGCTGGCAAAAGAATCAATCTTTTCCCGCATTTTTTTGGCTCTCACCATTGACATACTGGAATTCATCCAGGATCATTTTCACCATCTTCTCGGTTGGCTTGAGTGAAGCTGGAGCACCTGGGTCTCTTTGTAGAACCTTGCACAAAGTCAACAATGTATGGTGTGTAGGTTGCCATTTCTTCGATATTGGGTCCAAAATAGAAAGATTGGACTTCAACTAACCAATGGCCTGAGATGAGGAGGAATAACATTCATGCACATCTTTCAACTTATCAACAACCAATTTTACTCTACATTCCAAAACTTTTTCAAATACTTCAAGAATTTTCAATCTGGCTTCATCCTTTGTCTTCTCATTCTGCTCTTTCAATTCTTCAATTTCTTTTTCTGACTTCAATTTTAATGCATTCAACTGCTCAATTGGCAATGTAGCATCACTAGTTTCTTGTGGCATAGGGGCTTGGTATGTCACAATAGCCTAGCTCTGAGAAGAACTATCACCCTTCATTTGTTTCTTGAGTTTGATATTTTCTAGATATAACTTGTTCACTTCATCATTTAACTAAATCTGAGTTTTCTCATAATCAAGCAATCTTTGCTCCAACTTTTTGACAGTAGTTTGAGTGAACATTGTAGAGTTGCGGTAAGAGTGGTTGCTTCAAGCACTAATGTATCCTAGAATGTTTTTACTATGGTTGTCCCCTTCCTCTTTTGGACTACATCAAGTAATCTCAGCTTGTTGGTGTTTTTCTGTGTGGCCCATATTGCTAGAGTTTCTATTTTTGGGTTGAACCCACAACCACTGACACCATCCTCATAATCAAATTATGAGACCATCATGGGGTCATCCTGATTCCTTACTTGGTCCAATAGAAACATTTTCTTCAATTCAATGCCAGGGATGATAAACATATTAATCTTCAAGACCAACTATCTAGCCTCCTCATGGGTAACATTTATTTCATCAATCTTCATTTCTTTGGAAGTTTGGGTCACAATTTGGTCATGCTGTGATTCATCAGCACCCATCTTATTTATCTCAACTTTCTCCTCAAACTCCCTCATATTTATTTTCAATCAGAAGTCTTTGAATTCTGGAGTATTTATGAAATCATCATCCTCCATGAACCTCATTGAGGCCACGACCCTTTCCTCAGGCTCACCTTGTCCTTGTTCCTCCATTCTTGCTTTGGGTTTGTGGGCCTCTATTTCTTCACCAACCAGTGGCTGATCTACTTCCTCTTCATCTCCCATATGCTTCAAAAAATTGGCCACCTCCTCAGTATCTCCAACTCCTTCATTCATTCATATGGAACCAATGGAGAAACATCATCAGTCTTTTGCCTTTTGGGAGGAGGTGAATCAGAAACTGCAGGATCTTGAACTGATATTGCATTAGGGGCAGGCTTTTGAATTACAACTCTTGGTGGCCTCTTGACTGGGAGCTTGGTAGCCTTTGTAGGCTCCTTTTCAGACTTGTCATAGATTATTTGAAAATTATCAATGACCATATCTATTATCTTCAAGGGGTCCTTCCCATCAACAAAAAATCTTTCAAAATTAGGGTTTTTCTTTCTCTTGTCATCCTCATTCCTTTTTACAATTTCCCATTTCCTCTTTCTATTGTACACTTCGTCAAAATTGACAATTTCTGATCACATCCTCATCAAAATTGATTTGATGTGATACCCCCATTCTGGTAAGAATGACTTGCCTGACAAAATTCATGCGACCCTCTGGATCACAAACTCTTTCAGTCCCTGATTTCAAAGAATACTTAGCCTTCAAATAGGCCTGCAACTATTCCAAAGTGTCTGAACCAACTGACCAATCACCAAACATAGTAGATCAGGAAGGAAAGTGCCCTTATTTGCCTTTTTCATCACATCCTTCTCCATCCAAAGCATCTACCACATGAACTCAAGGAATGCAATTCTGTCTGGCACAAACTTTGGCAACCCATGGGGTGGCTGAGTACACCCATAAACTCTGATTATTGTATGGTCTAGCAAGAAAAACCAATCAACAAAATTATGCTTATGACCTTGTGTTGGCCTATGAGCAAGAGGCCTTAACATCTCTCTAACCTCTTTGGTCAATCTGGGAGAAGGCAAACTAAGTGAATTCATTATTCTGATTACAAACTCATCATGGAATACTACATAAGTACAATTCTTACAATGAATATCCCATTTGTAGCACCAACATTATGTGGGCAACCTCTACCTCTTCTGGTCAATCATACTCAAATCCATTTTGTTGGGCCATTTTCCCCTATTGTTATATAGTATCAAGTGACACAACAAGGAATAATATTTGAAATCAAGGGGATTCTTGTTTTATCTGATTTGCAATAGACCATCATGCATCTTCTTTTCACTATATGATGCATAATCATACTCAATATTCACCTCTGGATTTTGAATCCTCATGGTCATCATCATCAAATCCACATGAATTTTGTCTTGGACATCAATACCTAGCACCTGACATAGAGCAACATATGTCCTCTTGAAATAAAAAGCAAAATCATCAATAGTAAAAGGCTCAACAACATTGGATAGAATTTCAATTCTTCTGTTATTAGCCTCTTTTCTCATGTACATGGGTAATTCATCATTCCTATGCATTTTTTCTGAGGCTATTATATTCTTTTTCACTCTTTTTCAAGTCAACCTATGTGAGGTCTTGCTTACTGAGCATGAAATAATCAATAATTTCATTTCTATCCAATGCTACCAATGGTGACCCATTAGGTAATCTAACTATCCTGGTGGCTGGATGGTAGCACTGTGCCAATACTCTGATCATTTCAACATCAACAAACACATTTGAAACTACAAGTTTGGCCAAATTTGGGTTCCAGGGGCTGGCAACATGACCTTGACTATCTTTTTTCCTATAGAAATACCAAAATAGACTCCAACCAGAAACAAGAACCCTGGCATCTCGACAAGCCTCTGCTATATCCTTAAATATTTTCTTATACCCCTTGTTAACTGAATTTGGCAAAATTTCTAACAGTGATTGTTGAAGGGACCACTTCTTTTCTTTAGGGGTAGAGGACTTAGCTTTCTTACTTGTGGATTCAGATTTTTTGAGTGCCATTGTGTTGATACTTTTATGAACTAGGGTTTTGATAGTTTTTTGATCTGTTGAATCAATTTAAGCAAAGTACCAACTGAATATTAACTTTTATGCAGAGGATGATGAAATTGACTTACTCGGTTGAATGAAGTTCGTAGAACACACTTCAAAGCTTGAGCTCACCATCTAGAATCACCACTGCACTTTCTTGAATGATGAAATACAAGAGAATTTTAGGCTTTATTTTTCTATGAAGTTGGTCATTTCACCATTTACTCTGGTTCTTGCCAGGATTGAGAAAATCTGCGTGTTTAAATTACTTCAAACACAATCCGTTGATCATCATAGATTAGACAGACAAAATATTTCACAATTTTGTAGTCATTTCAATGATTATTGGAACACTTGGCACTCATCTATTACGGCGGGAGAACACTTGGCAGTCATCTTTTACCGTTTATCATTTACCGGTACCCCGCAGACCTAGTGAGGTCACTGTTGCTGGGTAGCGGGGTAACTTGCATCATTTTGACCTTTACCGTGTTACCGCACATTGGGGGAGTGGACATTGTGGGGTTGCGGTACCATTATGTTAATTGACTTGTTCCCTACCGTAATACCACAAACTATTTCTTTGACCATCGCGAGACCTCAGTATACTAAACATCACTTGAAGCCTTTCACTACACTACCGCACTCCTTCATTGAAACTGTCATGGGGCCATGGTCTTCAACACTTACATAACTTAAACTCCTTATACCTCCATACTGGAAGTCTCACTTGAGGTCACCGTGGGGACATGGTGTACTGTTTTCCTTTGTTCCTTATTACCGCATTACCGCTAGTTATTCTCTTAACTGTCATGGGACCGTGGTGAAGTATCATATGCCCCTTAAATTTATACTGCCAACCCGCCACTTCATTTTATGACCGCTGCGGGGCTGAGGTAATCAATCTCTACATACCACGATGCCGCAAGTGCAATCTCTTCATGTTGTGGGATAGAGATAACTGCTCCCTTGTTATCCTTGATTCCTACACACCTGCCAAGACCTTTTGAGTGACTTGCGGGACTATGGTGAGAGACAAAAACACACCAATGGCCAAAAATACAAATATCTTTCACTTGGACTTGGTATGGGGTGCTTATGAATGACTCCTAGAATAATTTTAAAAGAAATATGGATCCCTAAGATGGATGTATTGTTGAAATGCACCAAAAAACTAAGAGGGGGGTGAATTAAATGTCCCAAAACCTTTAACCACTTGTGAATATTAACACATCAAAACACTTGTCTACTATTATTCAGATTAATCATGAAGACATGAAATAAGAAACTTCAACACAACAAAATAATCAACACATGAGACACTATATTTTTAGGTGGAAAACCCTATAAGGGAAAAACCATGGTGGGTGTTAGCCCACAAAGATAAACATGTTATATCAATACCAAAAATTAGAGGATCACTGAACAGAATACTCACTACAAATGTTAGGGCTCACTTCCAAGATCGACTCACTGCCAAAGGGTTGGTGAACTCATTGATAGCATCTACTTCATGCTTGGGTTCAGTTTCATTGAAGCACAATATAACAACTCTACTTTGCCCTTCTTACACCTTCACACTTATCTTTTCATTTTTGCATCAGTACATCTTTTTCACATCTACATTACATACCTTGGAATGTACATCAACGTTGGCATTACATTCATCAACCATTGGAACAATCTCTAAGGTTGACATTACAAACATACATAGAAATAGGTCTGAACCTAAACAAGATTAGCTAAGAGGAAGATGTATGTAGATCACATTGCACCTTAGTTGGGAATCGAATGCAATCTTCCATGCCACAACATGCTTCCACATTCATCAATGTATCTCCGCAAGTAGTGAAAACAACCATGTCGGCCAAGACTGGTATTAACACTAAGTCTTCTAAGAACAATCTTCATCTACAATCCAAATTTCTCTTTGTGGACCAATCCAAGGGTAGGAACATGATCAGGAGACATCCACAAGCACATTGTAATCACCAAGAACAACCGTATAATCTCTAACCACTCTGTCAAGAAGATTCTTCAAACCAGAGCACATAATCAACACTGTCAGCTACTGTCATAAAGAAAAGATCGCTTGTGGACCACCAAATCACAAACCATTTTAGTTGAAGGAACATAACACCATTCCAAACTTAAATTTAGAACCACAGACCAAATACTTAAATGTGGAGGAATGCGGAGCAAAATATTTCCTCCCTGTCACCACTGAATGCATATGAAAAGCAATTTCTACTCTGGTGAAACAACTCTCTCAAATCTTTATACCGGAGGCTCAAACTTGGAACATATCATCTTCAGACATGTATTTAAATAAATTCCAATCCACAGATAAGGATATTTATTCTACAGGAAATGCGGAGCAATCTACTAGACTATTCTGTTATAAACAAAGATACTCTTCTATGCACTATTTCTGTCAGAGGAGCAAATTTTCTCAAAAGCACTTGGAAACTCAATAGCAAGATCACTTACACATTCATAGGAAACCAAGCAAGCATTAGAATAAAGGACATAGATGACACCAATGACAAAATTGATATGTTGACATTAATGACAACACCGGTTAAGCACATACTTGCAACAATCTCCCCCTTTGTCATTGATGGCAACATATGATGTGAAAAATTGTAATGACCATCAATAAAAGATTCTACCTCTTTCTCTTTACACATCTACACTCTTTCTCCCCCTAATTTTTTCACATGATTTCTCTCCCCCTTTGACATCAATGACAAAGGGCACATACTTGCATTCTGTTGCTCTGATCAGACTGAATCTTACTACTTATTTTTAGGAACTCATGTCAATAACATCTAGCTACTCCCCCTAAGAGGTAGCCCTCAAAACATCAATCTAGATTAATGAATGAGACTCTAGTCACTACTGGATTGATGCATTCTTATGCATCTTAGTTTAGAGTAGGAGGGGTAATAACCCCTAACTTTCCTCTAAGATACTCAAAAGTATCCTTAGGCAGAGGCTTAGTGAAAATGTCTGCAATTTGATCCTTTGTGGATACATATTCCATCTTTACTTCATTCTCTATTACCTTTTCTCTCAAAAAGTGATACCTTATAGATATATGCTTTGTTCTTGAGTGCATCAGTGGATTCTTTGAAATGTTTATAGCAATTGTATTGTCACAAAAGATTTAAATTGGATCTTCATACACAACTCTTATGTCCTTCAATGTTTGCTTCATCCATAAAACTTGAGTGCAACAACAAGCTGCTGCAATATACTATGCTTCTGCAGTGGATAAGAAAATTGAGTCTTGCTTCTTGTTCAACCATGAAACCAATCTATTGCCCAAGAAGAAAGTAGCTCCACTTCTACTTTTCCTGTCATCAACATCTCTGGTCCAATCTGCATCTTAGGATTCTCTTAACTGCCATCACATTTGATTCTCTTAGATCTTCCTAAAATCTTACCACTAGACATACTGCATGCATTATATCAGGTCTAGTTTGAGTTAGATAAAGCAATCCTCCAATCATGGATCTGTACCTTTTCTGATCAGTCTTGGGTGATTCACCAGATTTGCTCTACTTGCAGCCAGTCACCATGGGTGTACATATCAGTTTAGAGTCTTCCATCCAAGATTCTTTAATAGATCTGATAAATGAAGATTCCTTTATCTGATTGAATAATTTACAGACTTTTTCTTTGCACAACTCATCCTTTATTCTTTGCAATCACAATATTTGTCCTGATTTGTATCCATGTTGCTAATTCTTGACCTTGACTATTCATGCTGAGGCACCAACACCAATCCTTTGGCAGGGGAGAAGAGATTTTTCATTAAAGCTCCCCTTGTGCCTAAGCACCTAATTCACTTCTTGGAGGAAGTATTTGCACCAGAGACTGGTGTGGACCCATCCTTGACTTCAATCACATCCTTTTTGATCTAGATTTTGTCCATCTTTTTCTTGATTTCAACTGGATTAGTTTTACTCTTACCTTTATCTCCTCTCTGTTATGTTTTCTTCTCTTCTGCATAGTAGTTTCTTTTCACATTCTTGCTTTTGTAGAATTTTGCCACATGTCCAAGTTTGTTGCAATTGTAACATACAATATTCCTCTGTCCTTGATTTCTTGATCTACATTGGTTAGCCATATGCCCAAATCTATTTCATGCAAATCATTTTCCATTGAAGGATTGAGTGTTCCTTACATTGTTGAAACCATTACTCATTACACTCCTACATTCATTTGCCATGTGACCAATTCTTTTGCAATTGAAACATTGACTAGAGAAGGATGGATTGTTTTGATTTATTCTACTCCTACACTAAGTAGCCCTACGACCAAACTTATTGCATTTAAAACAATTGTCATTGAAAGATGGATACCTTTGAGCATTTGGTTGCTTGATTGGTGATCTTCTTGATCTATTCCTTTGATTCTAAATCTTTTTCCCTTTGTCCTTCTTCGCTACAACATTTTCTTCTTGACTTGCTCTGGAGCTTTCACTTACCTCAGATATCACATCCTTTTTATCATCATGATTTTCCTAACTTGCCATACCCATTAGCCTATCAAATCTGGCAACATTCACACTGAGTTTGTCTCGTTCAGCCCATGAATGTTTCAGATTATTTTTTAGATCCACAACTTCTTCTTCAAGCTTCATGCAGTCTTTAGTTTTGTTTTTCAGACATTCCTCAACTTTTTGTTTTTCTTGATTTGCTAACCTTAATACTTCATAATTTTCTTTGAACTTTTGCTTGAGATCCTTGATTTTCTTTCTTAACTCTTTGATGTATTCATTTGCTTCAGTTAAGTTTTCTTTCAAGTCCACATCTTCTTCTTCAAGGTTTGCAAGAACAATCTTGGATCCTTCACTGTTAGTGGACATACATTTGCTTTCAAAGGTTTTCACTGTGTTGCAGGTTTGTGTCACTAATTTAGATTCAATATTGGTAATGAAACACCAATTTGTTCATTTTTCAACATATTTGTTTCCTTTGGTTTGCACTTCCTTTTCTTCAGTCTAATCTTCTTCAACCTTAACATTTGCACTCTCAACGATTCTTTTCAATCTCTTGTTGTAGCATCGATATGCCTTACTCCTAATAGAGTATCCAAGGAAAATCCCTTCATCATACTTAGCATCACTTTTGCCAAGTTCTTCTTCTCTTTTGATATAACATTTGTTCCCAAAAACTTTGAAATATTTCACTGTAGGAATTTTTCCATACCATAATTCATAAGGAGTTTTTGTATCATTTCCTTTGACTTGAATTCTATTCAGAGTTTAGACAACAGTCTGTATAGCTTCTTCCCAATATACTTCTAGTAGGTCATCTTCTTTAATCATTGTCTTTGCAGCTTCTTGAACCGTTCTGTTCACTGTTTCCATCACTCTATTTTCTTTATATAGCTGTCTCTTTATCCCATGAGTGTCACAAAACACATTGAATTTATTAGAGGTGAACTCTTCCTCTTTGTCAGTCTTTAGACATTTGAGTTTCATGTTTGATTAATTTTCAACCATTGTTTTGAAAGCTTTAAATGTGTCTAGAGCTTCTGATCTTTCTTTAAGAAAACTCACCCATGTCATTTTAGAATAATCATCAATAAAGAACATAAAATACTTGTCATTATGAAGACCTCTTACTCTTGTGGGACCACAGAGGTTTGTATGAACCAATTCCAGCAGTTCATTTGAGGAGTTTTCTTCATTCTGTAAACTTCTTCTTGCAAGTTTTTCAACTTAACATTTTTTGTAGATGATATTGTTAGGATGTATAGTTTCTAGTAGATCTTTCACAACTTGAGTTGAGCTTAACCTTACTAGATCATTAGGATTGATATGACATAAATTCCTATGCCAAAGCCAACTGTCATTGTTCTGAGCCATGAAGCAATTAAAGTTACCTTTTGTGAGATGATACATATTTTCTTCTGTCCTTTTTCCACCAGCTATTACAACTTCTGATTTGTCTCTAATTTTAAAGGCATCATTCTGAAATATGAGTCTGTATCCTTCTCTGCATAACTGTCCAATACTCAAGAGATTTTGCTTTAAGCTTTTGTCACCAGTCATGTGATTAGAGAAACTATTATCAATAATCCAATAGTTCTTTTCTTGAGACATATCTTCACTATCAGTACATCCCTCTAGATAAAAGTATTCTTCGTCGTAATTAGAGAAAGATAAATCATCATCTTCATCGATTTTGACATCATAATATCTTCTCTTGAACAATCTATCTTTCTCTTCTTCTGCATTATTTCTCAATCTTCTTTTGGGACATCTAGATGCATAGTGACCTATTTTGCCACATATGAAACAATTGAAAGATAGTTCATCATTGTGTGCCGTCTTGAATCTTCCTCAAGCTGTTAGGCCTTCTTCTGAGGAACTTGGCTCTGATACCAATTATTGAAATGCACCAGACAACTGAGAGGGGGGTGAATCAGTTGTCCCAAAACCTTTAACCACCTGTGAATATTAACACATCAAAACACTTGTCTACTATTATTAAGATTAATCATGAAGACATGAAATAAGAAACTTTAGCACAATAAAATAATCAACACATGAGACACCTGATTTTTATGTGGAAATCCCTATAAGGGAAAAACCGCGGTGGGTGTTAGCCCACAAAGATAAATATGTTATATCAATACCAAAAATTAGAGGCTCACTGCCCAGAATGCTCACTACAAATGTTAGGGCTCACTGCCAAGATCAGTTCATTGCAAAAGGGTTGGTGAACTGATTGATATCATCTACTTCATGCTTGGGTTCAGTTCCATTGAAACACAATATAACACCTCTGCTTTGCCCTTCTTACACCTTCTCACTTAGCTTTCATTTTTGCATCAGTATATCTTTTTCACATCTACATTACATGCTTTTATACAATTCATCAACCTTGGAAAGGTTGGCATTACATTCATCAACCATTGGAACAATCTCCAAGGTCGGCATTACAAACATACATAGAAATAGGTCTGAACCTAAACAAGATTAGATAAGAGAAAGATGTATGTAGATCATGTTGTACCTTAGCTAGGACTCAAACGTAATCTTCCACACCACAACACACTTCCACATTCATCAATGTATCTCCACAAGTAGTGAAAACAACCAGGTCGGCCAAGATTGGTATTAACACTAAGTCTTCTAAAAATAGTCCATCTACGATCCAAATTTCTCTTTACGGACCAATCCAAGGGTAGGAACATGATCAAGAGACATCCTCAAGTACATTTTAATCACCAAGAAAAACCACACAATCTCTAACCACTCTGTCAAGAAGATTCTTCAAACTGGAGCACATAATCAACACTGTCAGCTACTGTCATAAAGAAAAGATCGCTTGCAGACCACCAAATCATGAATCATTTTAGATGTAGGCACA
The DNA here is from genome assembly GCA_027924645.1 of Cunninghamia lanceolata. NCBI lineage: Eukaryota > Viridiplantae > Streptophyta > Pinopsida > Cupressales > Cupressaceae > Cunninghamia > Cunninghamia lanceolata. The sequence continues at coordinate 6,851,188 of BSBN01001197.1, read as the reverse complement.
TAACACTATCCCAAACTTAACTTTAGAACCACATACCAAAATAGTTAAATGCGGAGGAATGCGGAGCAAAATACTTTCTCCTTGTCACCATTGAATGCACAAGAAAAATAGTTTCTACTCTGGTGAACACAACTCTCTCAAATCTTTATATCAGAGGCTCAAACTTGGAATATAACATCTTCAAACATGTATTTAAATAACTTCCAATCCACATATAAGGATATTCATTCTACAGGAAATGCGGAGTAATCTACTGGATTGTTCTGTTGTAATCAAAGATACTCTTCTATGCACTGTTTCTATCGGAGGAGAAAATTTTCTCAAAAGCACTTGGAAACTCAATATCAGGATCACTTACACATTCATAGGCAACCAAGTAAGCATTAGGATAAAGGACACAATTGACACCAATGACAACACTAATATGTTGACATCAATGACAACACTGGTTAGGCACATACTTGCAACATTTATGGAAGGAAATTTGCATGAAACCAAGTGGGACTATGAGAATTTTGAATGGTCCTAACAGAGACCACATTTTTTTAGGCATTCTATCAAATAGTTCACGTGCCTTGTCCATGGTTCCACATTTTGCATACATGTCTATTAGGGCAGTTGCAACTACAACATCTGACAAAATTCCTCTACCCTTCATGCTTTGATGGATGTCCATACCATGTTCCAAAGCAATACTCTGGATTTTATTATATTGGCACAATGTCAACTAAAACTGAAGCCACAAAGACAATTTAGATATTTAGAAATTTTAAAGGCTACTGAGTTTTCTTCTTTTAGCTAATGGGCAATTTCTTTCTGTGTAAATTTCTTGTTTCTCTGATCTTTCCTCATTACACAGGTTGCTGCTCTTACACTATTTACCCTTGTGACATTATATTCAGCCATTATTCCTATTTCACTGTATCTGTCAATTGAGGTAAGAATTCTTGTTTAATGAAGTTTGAAATTCTATTTGATATTCAAATATGCTTAACATGGAAACCACTTTAATTTTCTTAAAACTGTATTTCTGTCTTTGACTTGCTTCTTTTTTATTGGCATCTAGATGATAAAGTTTATCTAGTCTACTCAATTCATCAATAAAGATATACTTATGTATCATAAGGAAAGTAACACTCTTGCTTTGTCACGAACATCAAATCTGAACGAGGAGCAAGGATAGGTCTGTACAAGTCACAATTAAATGTGTTTGAAATAGATAGTTTAACAGTTGCTTGATAAAAATTTACAAACAAAGCTAAAAAATATTTTTTTGTATTAAAGTTTAAAGTTTAAACCATTTTACAATTTGTTGTTTGTTATAGTTTTTGTTAGTCAAAACCCTCTCTCCCCTGCGAAATGAATTCCTGGAACAAGAGGAAAAACATCATGAGTGTTATTGAGTCCCTTTTGGACTGGCCTTATTGTGCCACCTAGACTTGGTAGACCATGAAGGGGCCCACAACTTGGAAAGTTCTGTTTAAGGTAAAATTTGATGAAGAGGATTTGTTTGTGTTTAGGGTTTATTTTGCTAGTTTGTATGAATCCTCCTTTCACCTCTAAACATTCAAGGACTTCAACCAAGTAGGAGGTCTACTACAGGCCTTCGATCACTCAGAATATAGGGGAAAATTGGAATTGTGTGATTTTGTTATTCAATTAAATCCACTTATGCTCAAAAACCCTAATTATGCAAATTCGGAAGAAAACAGACAAATCACGGAAAATGCTCGTACACAGAGATATCAAATGACAATCAAATGTGTACCAGATTTTAAAGTTTAGAAAATGGAAAAGTCAGGGACTAATGAGCGGGTGCCCTAGTCCAGTGCCATAACTTTTGTCAAAATCTGGGAACCTTGTTTGCAACATGTTCTTGCTATTTCAAAGATTTTCCTATTGTGAGATACGAAGGACTCATGAGCGGGTGCCCGAGTCCAGATCCCTATTTTCTTCTTTAATCTAGATTTCTAAAAGTTTGCACTACTCTTCTGCAAGTCCACTTTTTCTGCTCCTACAACCTGTAACCTACGATCATGAAAAAATGGGTTGGTGGTTGTGGTGTTTAGAGGCTAGCCTCAGTCAAGTCCCGGAGAGACATTCAAGTCTTCCGAACACCGTTGTCAGATAAAGAGTGCATATCCTTGCAGGATAGAGGCAAAATCCAAATGATAAATGATTGAAAATATAATTGATATCACTTGTAGTGAAGATCTCATGGAAGGAAGATGCTCTTCATGCCATGAGGAGATGGATGCCAAATCTACAAATACAAACACAAGAACAACACAAATTCTACTCTGCAACATAATGAATGCCTTAATCACTTTCACATAAGCTCATGAATCAAAATTGCCATCTAGTTTACAAATGAATGCCTAAACATGCTTATTATGCAACTACAAATATTCCGGCTAAGAATTTCGTAATTGAAACTTACCATGTCGGCATAGGACCTAAATAATGGTCATAAACTGACACTCCAAAATTGGGCATGACCTAAAATAGGGCAGGACTAGGGCACGGGCGCCCAAGTCCTCCCCCCTAGGTAGGACTTATGTCAAGTGCACCCCCTAGGTCCCATTTCCATGAAACTTTAGGGTTTTCTCATCGAGATGTCAAATTAACATACAAAATGCTCTAAATGCATAAACAGGACCCATGAGCTAAACCTTAAGAGGGAAAAGCCCCCAAGGGGACATTTTCTAACGTAACATTTAGCCCCCACTTTAATGTAAGTATAAATGCAAGGCCAATACATGCATTAAAGTATGGTCAACAAACACGCCAAGCACGGAGAAGACACACCAATCATAGAGAAGACAGTAATAGACACGCAAAACACAGAGAAGACAATTATAGTCACGCAAAACATGGAGAAGACAACATTGAAGACACACAAAACACAGTGAATATAGTGAATGTAGTGAAGACAATGATGATTTTCTTTTTCTTTTTCTCATATATATGAAATGTAGATGCAAGTACAAGGAAAGTAAACACACCACCCATAATGCAGAAGGGACTCATCGCCACCGGTCTTTATGACTGCATATGGGGCAACAAACATGCCAAACAAATCAAGCACGCCATACAAATCAAACACGCCATACAAATCCCAATCATATGAGGGACTCATCACCACTGGTCTTTAAGACTATGCTTGGGAACAAACACACAATGCACACACACTTGGAAGACATGGAGAAAATATGACACACAAGCAATGGAGTGTTCCTATTTCTAGGTTGATCACCATCTCAGGCACATTACAAGCACATACCGATGATTGGGCTTCACCACAACAATCACTGAAGACATGCTTAAGGGTTGAGTTAGTAAGAGAACTACTCCTCACCTCACGATGAGGACTTTTTGAAAATGACAGGATATGCACTCTCTTTGAGAAATACACCATCCCCACCTCATGATGAGAGCTTAAGATAGAAAAGGGATGCGATATCCCCACCTCGCGATGAGGGATTAAATGATTGTAAACAAATCTTAGAGTGCTGGAGGGACTCATCGCCACTAGTCTTTAAGACTGCACCTGAGAACAAGCACATTGCTAACATCTAAAATAGACAGCTTACCTTATATATGCCCCCACCTTAAGGTGGTTGATATCAGGTATCGATATCAAGCATGTTAAGGTAGGAAGAAAACACACAAGGGAACACGAGCTCTCACAAAGCCCATGCCCCCTGGAGGTGACATGTAACTTACAATCACCAAATGTTCCAACAAACACATTCCTACAAGAAAAGTGTTAGCATCCATATAATCATGATAAACAACAATGCATGATGTAGGATTCAAGATAGACAAAGTGCATAGAGCAGTAGTATTGTTATGTTTTGTAAGTGTGATAAGACACCATCAAGATCACACAGAGTGATTCTACTAGCCAAGCATGGGATAATATATAACAACCCCATAATCATATAGGAACTAAGTCCAATTTTTGATTTCTCACTAAAGGGATGCTAGGTCTGCATCAGTCTAATTCGTCATCCGCCCACTAGATAGAATCACTAGAGGAAGGGAAACAATAAATTGAGAGAGGAGAAACAAGTGTCTTAGGGACAGTCACGTAGGAGGGTGCCCCCAAGTCACCAATTGCGACGCTATGTTCGTAAGACACAACACACAATAGTAAAAAATAGAGGAGAAGCAATATAGAAGAATGATGATACAAATAGAAGGTCACAATAGAGGTGGTCTCCTGGTATCCTGGACCTTACAAGAGAATCAAGGGTCATCCCAAGAGGCTTAAACAATGCATAACACATCACGGGGGAAACACATCATGAGAGATAAAGGGTTATAAATACTTACCTATAGGGACCTCGAACTAAGTGTTGTCATCGAGCAAATCATCATCATCTTCCCACTCCCGAATGTTAGAGGAAAGTGGGACATAAGGTACCATAGCCCAACTCTTATTCTTTTCTTTAAGTTGTCCATTCTTAAGATCTTCATGGTTTCATTCAATGTTTGGTGAGATGTTTTCTTGTTGAGATGGAAATCATTGGGCATAAGCTTGTTGTCTCCTCCTCCTTTATTTTTCTTGTCTATTTATTTTTGTCCTACCACTCATATCTTGTAAGATAGTGTTTTTCTCTTCCATAGGTTTTTGTGTTTTAGAGGAGGAAGCACTAGTATCAAATCTCATTTGTCTAGGTGGAATATTTTGTTGTTAATGACTACCTCCTGATCCTTGTAAGGATGGTAGGGGAGGAACCTCAACATAGGGTCCATTTCCTTTCGGTCTAGGATTCTCTTCAAATGCGGGTTGTTCATCTCTTGTTGTTTCTTGCATAGAAGGACCGACCGCTTGATGTAATAGTTTTGTTTTGTAGTTTCTATAGCCCAAGAAGTTAAAATCTGTGTGTGGCTCTGGTTTTACCTTAGATCTTTCCCAAAAGTAATCAAGTGTAAAGTGATGCCTTGTAACCAAATTTTTATACTTATTGCGAGGGATAGTAATCACTTGTCCATTCAAAGGAAATTTTACACAGTTATGAATTGTTGAAGGGACAACTTTCATAGCCTTTAATCAGGGATGTCCAAGTTTGATGCGAAAAAGATTAGAAATGGGGACAACATCAAACCATTATTCAACAGATTTCTCAAACATAGTGACCAATAATGATATCTTCCCAGAGGTGTTTATAAAGGTTCCCTTATGTGTCTTAATCATCATATTCGAAAGGGTCATAAAAGCCTTGCATCAATTCATGTGAATAGAGGAACTCTTCCATGGCTACATTGGTCATGAAATTAGGATCAATAAGGGTTCCATCCATAGGATTTCCCATTATTTTCATAGTGATATAAAGAGGTCCTTCAGTGTCTCCAGTTGTTCTATCATGAGGTGTAAACACAAGTTTAGGTTCGGGGACCTTTCTTTTCATGTAAGGCCTAAGAGGGAACCTATTGTTATAGTTGCGATTAGAAGCCATTTGTTTAAGTTTTCAAATCATTGCAAGATCAGATTTTAAAATCTTTTCAAAAGTTATGCAAAAAATAAGTGCAACACTATGTATGAAAATGACCTAAAATGCTTGATTTTTTCAACTTTTTAAATGTAAATAAGTGAAAAAAAGGGCGTTGTAAGGAAATTGATCAGGGGAAGAAAATAATATGTCTGATATCAATCCAATAAAGTAGTAATATCCTTCACAACACACTTTTTATGCAAACCTAGGGTGATGACAAGTCAAAACCTAGTGAAAATACACTAAAATATGCAAATTTTCACAGCTTTTCAATGCAAAGACCCAATAAAAGGGGTGTTGTAAAGAATTTTAGGAGGTACATAAGATTATAGAAGTAATATAAGTCACATAAATCTATAAAATATTTCACAACACGCTTGGAGTGCAAATGTAGGTCAAACCGTAGGGCAAATATAACCCAAAATATGCAAATTTTCACCAAAATTCAATGCAAAAGAGTATGACAAAGGGTGTTGTGAGGAAAATGATGATGGATAGAAAATTATAACAGTAATAAAAGATACCTAATTCTAAAATATCCATCACAACATGCTTATAGTGCAACTCAAGGTCAAACCTTAGGGAAAATATAGCTAAAATGTGTAATAAAAAGGTGTTGTAAAGAATTTTAGGAGGGGAAGAAGATAATAACCCTAGTAAAATCCAATTAGTGAAAAAAATCCTTTACAAAACACCTATGGTGCAAATCTAGAGAGACGATAAGGCCAAATCTAGTGAAAAATCAAGGTTTTCAAACCCTAGGAATGAAATTTTGCAAGCAAACTACTATGATGCAACACTACAATTAGAAATCAGTCCTAATGAGTATTTTAAAAGGGTAGTAAAATCTAAAATAAGATTTTGATTACAAACCCTAGCTAATGCAAAACTAGGTTATATGAAAAAATGCACAATTTCAAGCAATTTTTATCAATTTAAGCGTGAAAATGCAATCTAAATGAATGATGAATGAAAAATTTCTATATTTTAAATTAGATCTAATGAAAATTATAGAAATTTATTGAAATTAAATACCAATTAATCTAAATTATTTGAAAATGCAATCTAAAAATGCCAATTTTTTCAAAATTTTCCCATTTTTTAATTTGTTTTTGTAATTTTTTAAATGCAATAAGATGAACAATGATATGAATGAATGTAAATTTGAAGCACAACACTCAACAAGGTGCAAAATTCATTAAAAACATGGGTTTACCAAAAAATTTAAAGTGAAATTTGATGAAGAGGATTTGTTTGTGTTTAGGGTTGATTTTGCTAGTTTGTATGAATCCTCCTTTCACCTCTAAACATTCAAGGAATTCAACTGAGTAGGACGTCTACTACAGGCCTTCGGTCACTTAGAATATAGGGGAAAATTGGAATTGTGTGATTTTGTTATTCAATTAAATCCACTTACGCTCAAAAACCCTAATTATGCAAATTCAGAAGCAAATGGACAAATCACAGAAAATGCTCGCACATAGAGATATCAAATGACAATCAAATGCATACCAGATTTTGAAGTTTAGAAAACAAAAAAGTCAGGGACTAATGAGCAGGTGCCCTAGTTTAGTGCCATAACTTTTGTTAGGATCTAGGAACCTTGTCTGTAACCTGTTCCTGCTGTTTCAGAGATTTTCTTGTTGCGGGATCCAGAGGACTAATGAGCAGGCACCCAAGTCTAGGTCCCTATTTTATTCTTTGATCTAGAATTTTGACAGTCTACACTACTCTCCTGCAACTCCACTTTTTCTGCTCCTATAACTTGTAACCTGCGATCATAGAAAAATGGGTTGGAGGTTGTGGTGTTTAGAGGCTTGCCTCAATCAAGCCCCAGAGAGACATTCAAGTCTTCCAAATACTGTTGTCAGATAAAGAGTGCATATCTTTGTAGGATAGAGGCAAAATCCAAATGATAAATGATTGAAAACACAATTGATATCACCTTGTAGTGAAGATCTCATGGAAGGAAGATGCTTTTCATGCCATGAGGAGATGGATGCCAAATCTGCAAATACAAACACAAGAACCACACAAATTCTACTCTGCGACACAATGAATGCCTTGAATCACTTTCACATAAGCTCATGAATCAAAATTGCCATCTAGTTTACAAATGAATGCCTAAACATGCTTATATATGCAACTACAAACATTCCCGCTAAGAATTTCATAATTGAAACTTACCGTGTCGGCATAGGACCTAAATAACAGTCATAAACTGATACTCCAAAATTGGGCTTGACCTAAAATAGGGCAGAATTAGCATGTGGGCGCACAAGTCCCCCCCTATTTCAGGCAAGACTTATGCCAAGTGCACCCCCTAGGTCCCATTTTCCATGAAACTTCAGGGTTTTCTCATCGGGATGTCAAATTAACATGAAAAATGCTCTAAATGCATAAACAAGACTCGAGACCTAAACCTTAAGAGGGAAAAGCCCCCAAGGGGACATTTTCTGATGTAACAAGTTCAAGCCCAATTCTGCAACTATGCAGTCCATGAGACCACTTTTTTTTAGGCATTCTATCAAACAATTCATTTGCCTTGTCCATGGTTCCACATTTTGCATACATGTCTACCAGGGCAGTTGCAACTACAACATTTGAAGAAATCAAGGCTTGCATATACTTTAAAGAATCAAGGAATCAAGGCTTCTATATACTTCAAAGGAAATTTTATTGAATGCATATCTTTTTTTATGATCTTGTTTATCAACTCCAGCAATTGTTAGTTTTTTATTGATAATTTTCTATAGATTTTTCATTATGGTCCAACTGGGAAAACTTAAAAAAAATCATTGATCAAGTATTGAAAACTATATTTTAGCTTTACAGGTCCTCTCTTTGTTGTTTGCAATAATCCTTCGTATCATGGTTTCACCCACAAGGAACAATTATGACAGTGATATGACTACAAAAGAATAAGAGGACCTTCTCAAAAGGCAGTGATATTCATTTGAGGCTGAGTAACACTTAAAGATCCATGGATGATAGGGTTACACTGAGAGCCATAAGTAGAAGGCACAAGGATGTTTGAAACAATATAGTGAGAAGAGTGTGAAGAGATTGGCTAGTTTCAATCTTACTTGGAAACACAAAGTGAAGGTCCTGATCAAATGGCATCATGGAAATGACAATGTTTCCAAAACAATTATGACCATGGTAGAAGCACTCCTCAAACTTGAGTGAATATGTTTGCAAACAAGGATGTATGACATTGAGGATTGAAAGGACAGTTTGTGAAAGAGCTTCCAACTATGCATGAAGAAAACCTACAAGTGACTGTCAAGGGGTAGAGATTCATGCAAAAGATAGTGATCATGCAAACATTAAAGATAATCTTAGAGTCAATGAGAAGAATATGCAAAGGTTACAATCTTGTTAGTGTCTTAAGAGGCATTTAAAGGGGTAAGAAGATAGACTTCTAGTATGCATTTGACAGTGCCAAATCTCATGATATTCAAGAGTCTTCATGTCATATTCATGAACACCTAGGATAGTACCATAGAGTTGGTACAAGTGAGAAGCAAAAAGGTTGAGGGTTATCATGAGCTATCTACCAAGACACATATATTTTGCAACAACATTATCATAATGGATTGTGTGAACTTGTACCAGTCTGGTAGATGACAGAGTGCATACCTAGGTAACAGTAGTAGTGATGAACTATTTTCAAGGAATTTGGAAAAGATACAGTGATGTCAAAGGTAGTCAAGGCATTCAATGTACAAGTGAAACCATGCTAGAATAATGAGCTAGGTAGTAGCAATCATGAGGCATTATTACTTTATAAAGGGAAAATGCATGACAGTAGGTTGACAAGTGATTGGACAATGCATTTCAAGAAGCTACAAGTTTGATTAGGACAATGCATAGCCTAGTCATAAGGCAATGTTGAATAATAGTCCATGACAATTGAGGCATCCTACCAAAGATGATAGTCATCAGAGGCATAATCATCAGAGATAAGGATAGTTTATTGCTATAGGTAACAATTCACAATGGTAGCTTATGAACGAGAGCAAGTTGGGTGCATGAGATATGATCTCTACAAAGATGATAGTGTGATCTTGAACTAGGACAGTGAGCTTCATGGGACAGTCATGTATTTGTGAAGAAGACATCTATGAATGTCTTTGTGCTTCTATGATCAGTGATACTTTGAAAATTAGTTTCTTGCCCATTACTTGAGCTATGTATTGTAACCATGAAGGTTTTTTTAACAAAGAGAAGGCATTGTAACTTATTTTCAAATCTGTATGCTGTTTGTAAGCATTTTTTATCAATAAAACAAGCTATTTTTACCTTCTCAAAGTTGTTTCATTGTGCAAGCTTCAAAATGGTTAATGTGATTTTGTGGTGATGCTTCTTCCCCTTGATTAAAATGACTAAATATACTACTAATTGTCATCAATTAATAATTAAATTGACTAAATATACTACCAATTGATAGAAATAAGTGAACATTGAATAAAAATGCCTAAATATACTACCAAATTGATCAAAATGATGATTAAAATTAATGACTAAATACACTACCAATGGATAGAAATCAGTGAATAAAAATGACTAAATAAGTGACCAGTTAACAACAATCAATGACTAAAATATTGACTAAATATATTAGTGAATACAAAATGACTAAATAAGTGACTAGATTATAGCAATCAATGACTAAATCAACTACTAAATATACTACCAAATTGATCAATCAAAACAACCAATAAATGACTAAAAATGGTTTAGTCATCAATTTGGTCGCATTATAAATGACTGGAAATAAACTACTAATGGTCACGTGACCATGTTTAGTCATTTATAAGCAATTTTTAGTAGTTTTTCAGTCATATATTGTTGTTTCTGTACTAGTGGAAATTCATTTGGATTAACCCACTTCTTGAATCTCTAGAAATTAGATTGGGTAGTATGAGCTGAATTCAATAGGTGGATTATATAGCACTCCCATTTCATTGTCATACTTGTCATGAATATGGACACCTACAAAGAAACTATCTTGAAATGGGGACTAATTCCCCTCAACTTGCTCCTGAGATGCATGTAGCCAATCTAAAAGCAAAAGGAAAGTCCCTGATTTAGAATGATGGGCCAAACCCACATGGATTCATTCTTGTGAAATCTCAGACAAAAGAAAAATTGTTGTATCGTCAATTCAAAACTAATCATAAAGGGGCCTCTAGCAACAAATTTGATATTCTTGAGAACTTCAAGGAGCTAGTCACAATGGAGCATGATGGTAACATGGTGAGTTAGGACATGCATTTCATGGGTTCATGTATCTCCACTCCTCTAATTTTAGATCCTTCTGTGGATATGCAATCTAAGAAATGAGGGAAGGAAATGTTCCTACTCTTGGTCAGGTTGAGATTATGGATAAGAAAGAGGAAACTAAAGAACCACCAATAGAGGGACTAGGAAAACCCTTGGGTCCTTCTTATCAAACCTAGATAGAAAGGTAGCCACTTTTTCCTATCTTTGTGTTGAAATTCATTTGAATTAACCCGCTTCTTGAATATCTAGAGATTAGATTGGTTAGTATGAGCTAAATTTAGTAGGTGGATTATAAAGCACTCCCATTTCATTATCATACTTGTCATGAATATGTACACCTGCAAATAAACTATCCTAAAATGGGGACTAGTTCCCATCAACTAGCTCCCGAGATGCATGTAGCCAATCTAAAAGCAAAAGGAAAGTCCATGATTCAGAATGATGGGCCAAACCTACATGGATTCATTCCTATGAAATCTCAGGCAAAGGCAAAATTGTTGTATCGTCAATTCAAAACTAACCCTAAAGGGGCCTCTAGCAACAAATTTGATGTTCTTGAGAACTTCGAGGTGCTGGTCACAATGGAGCATGATGGTAACATGGTGAGTTAGGACATGCATTTCATGGGTTCATGTATCCCCACTCCTCTATTTTTGCATCCTTTTGTAGATATGCAATCTAAGAAATATGGGAAGGAAATGTTCCTACCCTTGGTCAGGTTGAGATTATGGATAAGAAACAAGAAACTGTAGAGTCACCAAAAGAGGGACCAGACTTTGTCCCTCAGATATAGATTTAGATGGAGCCAAGGGTAGACACTATTATGAATAGACCTATGAATGAACCTGTATCCAAAGAAGATGGAATAAGTAAGGTTCCCTTTCTATTAGGGCTTTAGTAGAAGAGCATTAAGAAAGGGAAAGCTAATAAAACTTCAAAATCTGGAAGGAAAAAGGCTTAGGAGAAGGTAAAGATGATAGGATAGTCATTAGTGGAATATGGTGTTATTAAAACATTGGATACTGACTTCTGTACCTCTCAAAAATGATTGTAATCTCTTCAAATGCTAAGGTTTTGAGTAGCATCCCTCGACAAAAGGCTACTCAAGACTTGATTCGTGAACATACACCAAATATTTTATTTATTCAAGGGACTAAGCTTTCAGTTGAGGATATGACCAGTATATCTTCCAAGATTTGGAGACGGGGTTGTTTAGGGGAAAATTGGATTTGTTAATGTTCTAGATTTTAGATGTTTAAATCCACCTCTCCACTATACATTCAAGGATCTAGGGTCAAGTGGCGAGCACTATCATACCCTAGGTCACTTGTAGATGTAGGGAAACTTGGATTAGGGAATTTAATTATTAATTTTGCTTCTCTTATGCCCAATTAACCATTAAAACCCTAATTATGCAAATACGACAACAAATTGATGAATGACAGAAAAAGCTCTTGCAGACAGGAGTAAAACACCAAATCACAGAATACCTATTTTTGGGGTTCCGAAGTAGAACAGTCGGGGACACTGGAGCGGGCGCCCAAGTCCAAGGTACCAGTTTCTTCGTAGGATCCAGACCTCCTTCCAACATTGATCAGCCCTGTAACTTCTATTTTCTAAAACTCAGATGCAGAGGAAACTAGAGCGAGCGCCCAAGTCCTGGAAGTGCTCCTATGTCTTACTTTTCTTCAGATCTTGAATCCTTGATGCCTGCCAATCTTTCTTGCAACTCCACTTTTCCCAAATGTGACACTGTAACCTGCAATCACAAAACTTGGTTTGGGGGTTGTGGTGTTTAGAGGCTTGCCTCAGTCAAGCCTCGGAGGACACTTAAGTCTTTGAACATCGTTGTCAGATAAAGAGTGTGTGCCCTTGTGAGACAGAGGCAAAAACCAAAGGAATCAATGATGAAAACACAATATTATGTCACCTTGTAGTGAAGCTCTCATGGGAGGAAGATGCTCTTCATGCCATGAGGAAATTGATGCTCAAATCTTCAAATATCAACACACAAAACACACAAGTCTGCTCTTGCAACATAATAAAAAGCCTTGAATTACCATGAGAATGCCTAAAGTTCACAACTAATCATCTAATTGAAATCTAGTTTACAAATGAATGCCTAAGCATGCTTATATATGCAACTACAAGCACTCCCGCCAAGATTTCAAAAATCAAAACTTACCGTGTCGGCAAAAGGACCAAATAACGGTCATAAACTGACACCCAAAAATTAGGGCTGCCCCAAAATAGGGCAGGACTAGGGCGCCCAAGTCCTCCCCCCTATTTTGGTCAGGGTACAGCTCAAGGGGTCCACCTAGGTCCAATTTGTCATGAAACCTAGGCCTCATTCCGTCGGGAAGCCAAAATATGAACTAAAATGTCCTAAATGCATGCAAAAGACCTGAGAGCTAAACCTTATGAGGGAAAAGCCCCCAAGGGGACATTTTCCAATGTTACATTTAGCCCCCACTTTAATGTATGTATAAACGCAAGGCCAATACATCCATTAAAGTAAGGTCACAAACACAACAAACACATCAAGCACGGAGAAGACATGCCAATCACATAGAAAACAATAACAGACACGTGAAACATGGAGAAGATAGTTATAGTCATGCAAAACACAGAGAATACAGTCAATGCATAGAAGACACATTAATGCATGGAAGACAGAAATGATATCTTATCTTTTCTTTTTCTCATATGTATGAAATGCAAATGCAAGTACTGGAAAGTAACAAACCTCCCATAATATAGGATGCACTACCCTAGGGTGCAGGTCTCTGTATATATATGGGGCAACACACACGCAAGACACGCAAAACCTCCCAAAATGCAGGAAGCACTACTTGAGGGCACTGGTCTTTGCATATGGGGCAACAAACATGCCACACAAAACAAGCATGCCAAAACACACACAATTGAAGACACGGAGAAAACACGATAGACAAGCAATGGAGTGTACCTATCTCTAGGTCCAACACCATTTCAGGCACATTACAGGCACAGACCAACGATTGGGCTTTGCCACAACAATCACCAAAGACACGCTTAAGGGTTGAGTTAGTCACAGAACCACTCCCTGCCTCCATAGAGGACTTTGAAAAATGATAGGATGATGCAATCTGCTCCAAGAAATACACCATCCCCACCTCTGTAGAGGGCTTACATGATTGATTGATTGATTGCAAAAAAACTCAGGATGCATGATGCACTACTCTGGGGTGTAAGTCTCTGCATCTAAGGTCAAAACACATTGCTAACATCTATAACAGACAACTTATCTTATATATGCCCCCACCTTAAGGTGGTTGATATTAGTTATCGATATCAAGCACATTAAGGTAGGAATAAAACACACAAGGGAACACCGACTTTCGCAAAGCCCATGCCCCCCAAAGGTGACATGTACTTTACAATCGCCAAATGTTCCCACAAACACATCCCTGCAAGAAACATGTTAGTCTCTACAAGATTATGATAAACAACAACATCAATGCATATGATTAACCACACAAAGAGCCAAGGTTATACAACAAATTCGGAGTTCGAGGATAATCGTGGGGCTATGTCACGAAGCTCTCCGAATTGAGTACCACCAAGGCCATATTCAAAGACAAACAAAGGTGCATAGAGCAGTAGTATTGTTAAGGTTTGTAAATGGGACAAAAACAACATCAAATTCACTATGTGAAAAGCATGAGTGCTTCCACTAGCCAAGCGTCGGATAAGATATACAACCCCATCATCATATTAGGAACTAAGTCCATTTTTTGATTGCTCTCAAAAGGGACACTAGGTCCACATTAGTATAAATGTTTGTCGTCATCCGCCCACTAGATGGAAACACTAGAGGAAGGGAAACAATAAATAAGAGAGGAGAAACAAGTGTCTTAGGGATAGTCACATAGGAGGGTGCCCCCAAGTCACCAACCGCAATGCTATGTCCGCAAGACACAACACTCAACAATGAAATCAGAGAGAGAGGCAATATAGAAGAATGATCATACAAATAGAAGAAGGTCACAACAGAGGTAGTCTCCTGGTATCCCGAACCTTATGGGAGAATCTGAGGTCATTCCAAGAGGCCTAAACAACACATAACACATCACGGGGAAGCACATCATGAGAGAGATAAAGGGTTAGATATACCTACCTGTAGGGCCCTTGCCGTGCTACTGATTGTCTATAAGCAAATCATCATCGTCATCTTCCCACTCCCTAATGTTGGAGGATAGTGGGACATATGGTACCATAGCCAGATTCATATCTTGTTCATCATGTTGTTCATTGTTAGGATCATTGTTGTTTGGTTGAATGTTGGGATCAATGTTTTCTTGTTGAGAGGCAAGGTTTATAGCATATTCTTTTCTTCTTTTTCTTCTTTCTCTGCTTTTCTATTTCTCTTTCTTCAACCACTTATCTCTTGTAAGACATGGCCTTGCTCTTTCGTAGGTTTTTGCAAATTAGAAGATGAAGCACCAGGATAAAACCTCATTTGTCGCGGTGGAACATTTTGTTGTTGACAACGACCTCCCGATCCTTGTAAGGATTTTGGGGGAGGAACCTCAACATAGGGACCTTGTCCTTTTAGTCTAAAGTTCTCTTCACATGTGGGTTGTTTATCTTTTGTCATTTCGTGTATAGAAGGACCAGGTATTGGATGTAATAATTTTGCTTTGTAATTTCTATAGCTAAAAAATGTAAAGTCTGTTCATAGCTCTAATTTGTCATTATTTTTGTTGCAAAAGTAATCCGATGTGAAGTTTTGTTGTGTAGTTGAAGGTTTGTATGTATTTTGATGAATGACATGCACTTGTCCATTCAAAGGAAATTTAACACATTTATAAATAGTTGAAGGAACCGCTTTCATAACCTTTAACCAAGGGATTCCAAGTTTTATGTCAAAGATATTAGAATCAGGGGTAATATCAAACCATCATTCAACATGTTTCTCAAATACAATTACTAACAATGATATATTACCCAATGGTTTCTTTAACGTTCCTGTATGTGTCTTAATCATCAAGTTCGAAGGGTTATAAGGTCCTTGTATTAATTGATTCAAAAAGAGGAATTTTTTAGTGGCAACATTAATCATGCAATTAGGATCAATAAGAGTTCCATCGACATTGTTTCCCATTATTTTCACATTGATGTAAAGAGGTCCTTCAGAATCACCGATTGTTCTATCATAAGGAGTGAAGACAATTTCAGGTTTGGGTGCTTTTGTTTTCATTTAAGGTCTAGGAGGGAACCTATTATTGCTGTTATGATTAGAGGCCATTGTTTATATGCTCAAACCAATGCAAAATCATATTTTGAAATCTTTTCAAAATTGGTGCAAAAGACAAGAGCAAAACTAGCCCAGAATGCTTGATTTTTTGATACTTTTCAATGTAAATGAATGAACCAAATGGTACTGTAAGGATTTAAGTCAAGGGAAGCAAGTTATATGTCTGATATAAGTCCAAAACAGCAATATGATCACTCTCAACACCCTCTTTATGCAAATCCAAGATAATGCTAAGTCAAAATATAGTGAAAATATGTCAAAATAGGCACTTTTTTCACCAAAACTCAATGCAACAGAGCATAACAAAGGGTGTTGTGAGGAAAGTGATGATGGAAAGAAAATAATATCAGTAATAATAGACACTTAGTGCCAAAATATCCAACATAACATGCTTTTAGTGCCACTTAAGGTAAAACCCTAGTGAAATTATAGCAAATTATGCAATTTTTCATGATTTTTCAATTCCAAGACCCAGCAAAGGAGGTGTTGTAAGGAATTTTAGGAGGTAAAGAAAATAATATCAATAATATCAGTCACCTCAATCCCTAAAATTGATCACAATACGCTTGGAGTGCAAAGTAGGTCAAACCCTAGGGCAAAATTGGTCAAAATGTATAGTTTTCATTGAATTTTCACTACAAGAGCCCGTTAAAAGGGTGTTGTGAAGATTTTTATGAGGAGAAGAAAATTATTACCCTGATAACAGAAAATTAATGCCAAAATACCTTTCACAACATGCCTATGGTGCAAGTTTATAAAGTTGATAAGGCCAAATTTAGTGAAAATCATTGTTTTTGAAGCCCTAGGTTTGAAATCTTGAGATAAATGCTATGTGAATGATTTGAAGTCTGATTTATGATGAAAATGACTGAATCTCACATCTAACAATGATTTTCAATCTTGAACATGCAAAATACCCATGCAAATTTAATGAAAATGCATCAAAATTGCCAGTTTTTGTTGAAATTTTCTATGCAAAAATGCAAATTTATACTAAAATGTAAGAATAAAGCCAAATTTTAATTTGAATGAGCCTCTAAAATCAGTAGGAAAATCTGAGAAAAATATTTTTCCTACTAACCCTAGATTTTGGAATTACTAGGTTATATAAAATTGTCAAAATTTTCACAAAACCCTAGCAATTAAATGATGAAAATGCAATGCAAAATTTTGAATTTTTAGTTTTTTCTATAATTTATATCAGATCTAATGCAAAAATCATGAATTAGGAAAATTTAGGAAGAGTTGATGCAATTTAGTAAGCCAAACAATGCAATTTTTTTGAATTTTTCCAAAATTTTTTTTTTTTTTTTGAATTTTTCTCAATGCAATAAAATGAATGACTATATGAATGAATGAAATCAATCCAAATCTGAAGACACACACTCAACAAATTGAAATTTAAGTCCAAAAACATAGGTTCACCAAAATGTTTAGGGGAAAATTGTATTTGTTAATGTTCTAGATTTTAGATGTTTAAATCCGCTTCTCCACTATACATTCAAGGATTTAGGGTTGAGTGGTGAGCACTATAATACGCTAGGTCACTTGAAAATGTAGAGAAACTTGGATTAGGAAATTTAATTATTAATTTTCCTTCTCTTATGCCCAATTAACCATTAAAACCCTAATTATGCAAATAGAACAACAAATTAACGAATGACGGAAAAAGCTCTTGCAGACAGGAGTAAAATACCAAATCACAAAATACCTATTTTTGGGGTTCCAAAACAGAACAGTCAGGGACACTGGAGCGGGTGCCCAAGTCCAAGGTACTAGTTTTTCTTCGCGAGATCTGGACCTCCTTTTGACACTGATCAGCCATGTAACTTCTATTTTCTGAAACTCAGATGTGGAGGACACTAGAGTGAGCACCCAAGTCCTTGAAGCTCTCCTGTGTCCTACTTTTCTTTAGATCCTGAATCATTGATGCCTGCCAATCCTTCCTACAACTCCACTTTTCCCAAATGTGACACCTGTAACCTACAATCACAAAATTTGTTTTGGGGGTTGTGGTGTTTAGAGGCTTGCCTCAGTTAAGTCTTGGAGGACACTTAAGTCTCTGAACACCGTTGTTAGATAAAGAGTGCGTGCCCTTGTGAGGCAGAGGCAAAAACCAAAGGAATCAATGATGAAAATACAATATTATGTCACCTTGTAGTGAAGCTCTCATGGGAGGAATATGCTCTTCATGCCATGAGGAAATTGATGCTCAAATATGCAAATATTAACATACAAAACACACAAGTCTACTCTTGCAACACAATAGAAAGCCTTGAATCACCTTGAGAATGCCTAAAGTTCACAAATGATCATCTAATTGAAATCTAGTTTACAAATGAATGCCTAAGCATGCTTATATATGCAACTACAAGCACTCCCACCAAGATTTTAAAAATCAAAACTTATCGTGTCTGCAAAAGGACCAAATAATGGTCATAAACTGACACCCGAAAATTAGGGCTGCCCCAAAATAGGGCAGGACTAGGGTGCGGGCGCCCAAGTCCTGCCCCCTATTTTGGGTAGGGTACAGCTCAAGGGGTCCACCTAGGTCTAATTTGTCATGAAACCTAGGCCTCATTCCATCAGGATGCCAAAATATGAACTAAAATGTCCTAAATGCATGCAAAAGACCCAGGAGCTAAACCTTATGAGGGAAAAGCCCCCAAGGGGACATTTTCTGACGTTACAGGGGTATATGTCAATGTGTATGGTCCCAAGGTATAGATGGTGGTGTTGGTTTTTTTATGGGACCCCTACAGGATCACACCTGTCTGGTGGTTGGGAAGTAGGAACTCAATCTTGTTGATAGCCACCAATGCTTATGTGCCTATTGATTTTCCTGGTAAGGCTTTATTTTGGTCTCATATTAGATTTGTACATCTCTTTTTCTTGTTTTCCCTTGGATTATGGAAGGAGACTTTAATGTTATATGTAGTCTAGAGGAAAAATCTAGGGGAGTTTGTCATCTTGGCCCATCTTCTACCTTGATGAGTAATAATGTCTCCTTTCTTAATTTGGTGGACAGGTTTCTTGTGTCATATTTTTGGATTGGCAATAATTAGACTACTACTTCTGATATATTAGGGTGGAGAGTGTAATGCCCCCTTTTTGGTGCATAGACCTTTTGTGTGCATTATGCTTGTTGCTAGTCTTCTAGAGGCTTTTTGTCATTTTTGGGAGAACTCCAACATTCTTGGAGTGGTCATGGTTAAGTATTGTAGAGCTGTTGTTCATGGTTTTGAGTCTGGTTAGTCATTTGGAGTTCATATATGGTTTTAGAATTTAGTTCTGACTTTTTAGGTGCTCTCCAACCTTCTTGGAGAAACATACTTTTTGAGACAGTCATCTGATGGCCTCAGATTTTAGTACCAAGTCTTCTACTACACTTTGATATGGTCAGAGTTGTTTGATTAGTGCATTTCTACAATTTCTATAGGTTGGGACTATTATCAAGCAGTTTAATTAATATTTCACTAAGCTTGCCTAAGGTTTTGAATAAGTATTAGCAACTTAGTGAATACTAATTATTAAGTGGCGTTCCCTTCTTGGAGTGGATTTCTTTTTATGGCATTGAGCTCAGTTGGTGTTCAGGATTTCAGTGCAACTTTCATAAGTGTTTTCAGCTTTCCAGGTTGTTCTCTAAACTTCTTGGAGAAGCTGTATATTTTTAGAAAGTCACCTAGTTGGCATCATTCTTTATCCTAAACCTCCTGGATGGTGTTGCTATAGTTTATTTTTTAATTTACCACAGTTTGGGTTTTCCATAAGTTGGGTGATTAATTGAGCTATTTTATTATTAGTTTCACTTAAGTCACCTAAGGTTGGAATGAAATTAAAGTGACTGAGTGTTATAGCTCATTGGAAAGGGAAAATATTTTATTATTTGATTGTGCACATCAAAGTGAGTGCCTTTACATGGGAAAAAAAAATAATTAAATTGGAGGGAAAAAATAATTATTTCCAAGAAAGAATTATATTCTTGTGTAACTTCCAAAGTGTCTATATAAGAGAAGTGAGGGCTCATTGTTTGGATATGCTATTGATTTGATATTGTTATGCTTCCGGATTGAACCTATGAGTTCTTCCATTCCTTCTTGAGGATGAAAACCCTCTTGAAGAAGTTCAGTTTAGGTGGTGGAAGATCTACCCTAGCTGAAAGAAGTGATTTCACACAAAGATCACTCTTGCTTTCAATGGAGTTAATTAATTTTGATGTTTTCTGATGTTGATAATGGTATTTTGCATGTTCTAGTGATATGTGAAAGGATTTTGATCATTTTGAAGAAGATTTGTGAAGTTTTTAATTGTTGGAACTTCAATCCATGGCGGTCGTACATTTTTAACAATCCCATTTAATGATGCAAGGAAGTGTGATTTGATAGGTTATTTGTTGAGGTTAAAGTGATGGTTTTATTGAATACGTTGAAGGTTTCAAAGAAGACAATAGAAACCAGCAACTGATATTGCCACCGTACCAGTTTCATGGCTGGGCGTGAGGAACATAGATGAAGTCATTACCTATTTTGTGTGTCAAATTCCTTCTTTTAGCATGGTGTCTCATCCCAAGGTAGTTCTGTACCTATTGGGGACTATTTTGATTAGTTTTTTGATGGTTTGGGGGAATTTTGAGCATATATAGTAGTTCGTACAACTCCTTCAATGGTGTTTCAGATATGAGTTTGGTAGCAGTGTATGAGGTGGTTCTTGATCAGTTTGCATGCTTTTATGGGGAAGAATGTGTTGATCATTATGTTGCAAGTATGTGCCTAACCGATGTTGTCATTGATGTCAACATATCATTGTTGTCATTGGTATCGGCTGTGCTCTTATTTTGTTGCTTGCTTGTAATGAGTTAGATGCTTTGTATTTGCCTATGTAAGCATTGGGGATAATGAGAAAGTGATCTTGATGCTAAGGATATTGAGAAAATTAGCTCCTCTGGTGGAAACAGAGAGTTGTACTGGAAATAGTGTATTGTAGAGTATCTTTATTTACAGAAGAACAGTTCAACAGTTTGCTCCGTATTTCCCGTAGAATGAATATCTTTGTCTGCAAATTGGAAGTTATTTAGAGACATGTCTGAAAATGCTATGTTTTGAGTTTGATCCTCTGGTATGAAGATTTGAGTGAGTTATGTTCACCAGAGTAAAAGTTGCTTTTTCTAGGTATTCACTGGTGATAGGGAGAAAGTATTTTGCTTCGCATTCCTCCACATTTAAGTATTTTGGTCTGTGGTTCTAAAGTTAATTCTGGGATAGTGTTAAGTGCCTTCAACTCCAATGGTTCATGATATGGTGGTTTGCAAGCGATCTTTTCTTTATGACAGTGGCTAACAGTGTTGGTTAAGTGCTCCAGTTTGAAGAATCTTCTTGACAGAATGGTTAGAGGTTGTGCAGATGTTCTTGGTGATTACAATGTGCTTGTGGATATCTCCTAATCATGTTCCTACCCCTGGATTGGTCTGCGAAGAGAAATTGGATCATGGATGAAGACTGTTCATGGAAGTCTTAGTGTTAACAGATGTCTTAGCCGATCTGGTTGTTTTCACTAATTGTGGAGATGTATTGAAGATTGTAGAAGCATGTCGTGGCGTGGAAGATTGCATTTAAGTCCCAACTAAGGTGTGGCATGATCCACATACATATTTACATCTTTTCCTTAGCAAAATTTCTATTAGGTTCAGACCTATTTTATGTATGTTTGTAATGCCGACCTTGGAGATTGTTCCAATGGTTGATGAATGTAATGCCGACCTTGATGTACATTCCAAGGTTGATGAATGGTATATAAACATGTAATGAAATCATGAAAAGTGAGGACTTGTGAGAAAATGAAAAGATAAGTGCGAAGGTGTAGTAAGGGCAGAGCAAAGGTGTTATATTGTGCTTCAATGAAACTGAACCTAAGCATGGAGTAGATGCTATTTATTAGTTCACCATTCCTTGGCAGTGAGCCACCCCTTAGCAGTGAGCTGCCCTTTTGCAGTGAGCATTCTAGGTAGCGAGCCTCTGATTTTTATTATTGATATATATATTTATCTTTGTGGGCTAACACCCACTGTGGTTTTTCCCTTATAGGGTTTTCCACGTAAAAATCTAGTGTCTCATGTGTTGATTATCTTGTTGTGTTGAAGTTTCTTATTTCATACTTTCATGATTAATCTGAATAACAATAGACAAGTATTTTGATGTGTTAGTATTCACAAGTGGTTAAAAGTTTTGGGACAATTGATTCACCCCCCTTGTAGTTGTCTGGTATATTTCAACAATTGGTATCAGAGTGAGGTTCCTCGAAAGAAAGCCTAACCACTTGAGGAAGATGCAAGATGTCATACCAGAAGGAAGCTCCATAGTTTGATGGAACAAATTATGCTTTATGGAAGGTACGAATGAAAATCCATCTCCTTAGTCTTGGTTATAGAGTGTGGAAAGTGACAAAGACAAAGTATACCCTGCCTCAAAATGGTGTGCAAACTGAAGATGAAATCAAAGAATATGAGTTGAATATCAAAGCTAGAGATGCTCTATTAAGTGCCTTATTTGATAGTGAGTTGATAAAGGTCATGGATCTAGAATCTGCAAATGAAGTTAGGGATAAGCTAAAAAATCTGTGTGAAGGAGATGACTCTATAAAATGAGCCAAATTGCAGGACTTGAAAGTGAAATATAAGGGTTTAAAGATGAGAGAAGATAAAAACATAACAACCTACATGCAAAAAGTTGATGAACTTGTCAATGGAATAAAAGGTATGGGAGGAAGTATTGATGAAAAGGAAGTTGTGATGAAAATTCTTAGGTCATTACCTAAGTCCTAGAGTCACAAGGTAGTTGCAATTGAAGAAGTGATGACTGTGCAAGATGTCTCCAAGGATTAGTTGCTAGGAAAGCTTACAACTTTTGAGATGAGAGAATTTGGTGATGCTTTGCTAAAGGTTGAGACTGCTTTCAAAGCTAGTAGTTCAGAAAAGACCTCCAGAGCTAAGAAGTACAAGGTGGAACCTGATGATGACCTTGATGAAATTGAAGCCAATTTTGTTGACAGACTACAAAGAGGTACTGGTAAGTTCAAAAGAAAATTACCTTTCAAATTTTTTTCATGTGGTAAAGTAGGTCACTATGCCTCTAGGTGTCTGGAGAGAATTGAAAGGAATAAAAAGAAATTTGAAAGTAGACCTAGAGTTCCAAAGAAATGCTATTATATTATAGAGCTTGATGATGAAGGTGTAACAGATAATGAATCTGATGATGCTAGTACTAGTGCAAATGAATGCTTGTTTATTGCAATTAAAGAAGAAACTATGTCTACTAATCCTACTAGTTGTGTAAAGGAAGGAAAACCAGTGGAAGAAAGTGCTTTGGCCATTCAAGTTATGGAAGATAAGGATGAATGGATTATTGACAGTGGTTTCTCACATCACATGACCAGTGACAAAAGTAAGTTTGTGAGTTTTGAAAAGTATGATGGAGGACCGGTTAGGTTTGGAGATAATGTAGCTGGTAAGATT
The DNA here is from genome assembly GCA_027924645.1 of Cunninghamia lanceolata. NCBI lineage: Eukaryota > Viridiplantae > Streptophyta > Pinopsida > Cupressales > Cupressaceae > Cunninghamia > Cunninghamia lanceolata. Next base: position 6,827,592 of record BSBN01001197.1, on the reverse strand, counting down.
TGTGGAAAAGGATTTATTTCTTTTAACGGAATGCATAACATTGATAATGTCCTATATGTGAAGGGCTTAAAGCATAATCTTTTGAGTGTGGGTCAGATGTGTGACAAAGGTTATGATCTGAGATTTAAAGACAATGAGTGTAAGATCATGGAAAGCTCTGGAACAGTGATTGCTACCAGTAAGAAGACCATAGGTAACATTTACCAATTGAAAGGAACTAATGACTACTATTTAGTGGCTCAGACAGATGAGAGTTGGCTGTGGTACATAAGGATGTGTCATATCAATTTTGACAATTTGGTGAAGATAAGTTCTGCACAGACTGTAAGAGATCTGCCTAAACTTGTGAATCCTGCCAACACCATTTGCTAGGAGTTTCAATTTAAGATGCAAACCAGAACAAGTTTCAAAAGCAAAGAACAATTTTTTGTTGGATTGTTGGAGCAAGTACATACATATTTGTGTGGTCCCACAAGAACTAGAAGTCTACAAGGTGACAGGTATTTTATGTTGCTTATTGATGATTATTCTAGAATGACTTGGGCCACTTTTCTAAAAGAAAAATCTAAATCCCTAAACAAGTTCAAAGTTTTCAAGGCAATGGTTGAGAATGAGTTAGATTTGAGGATCAAATGCTTAAGGTCTGATAGAGGAGGTGAGTTCACATCAAATGAATTCAATATTTTCTATGAAGAACAAGGGATAAAAAGACAGTTGTTTGCACCTAGGACTCCTCAGCAGAATGGAGTTGTTGAAAGAAAGAACATGATAATTCAAGAGGCTGCTAGGACTATGTTAAAGGAAGCTGACCTACTGGAAGTATACTGGAGAGAAGCCATACATACAACTGTGTACATCCTAAATAGAGTTCAAGTCAAAGGTAACAACTCTAAAACTCCTTTTGAATTGTGGTATAGAAGAACTCCTACAGTGAAGTATTCCAAAGTTTTTGGAAGTAAATGTTATATCAGAAGAGATGAAGAACTAGGCAAGTTTGATGCTAGATGTGATGAAGGAATTTTTCTTGGTTACTCTACCAAGAGTAAGGCCTATCGATGCTACAATAAGAGACTGAAAAAGATTGTTGAGAGTGCTAATTGGAAGGTGGATGAAGGAAAGGAAAGAATATCAGATTTGAATTTTTATGAATCAGATGAACCTGCGACTATAGTGAATGAAGAAAAAGTTGAGTAGGAAGACAATCAGGATGAAGAAGAAGCTCCGAAAAGTGTTGCTAAAACTCCCAAGTATGTGAGGATCAATCATTCTGAAGATCAAATTATAGGTGATAAAAACAAAGGAGTATTGATAAGGAAAAGAGCTACAGAAGAACAAGAAAATTACTATTTGCTTTCAAAGGTTGAACCAAAATCCATGAATGAAGCTTGCAATGATGAAAATTGGGTAAACCCCATGAAAGAACAGCTAATGCAGATAGAGAAGAATCAAACTTGGGAATTGGTCCCTAGACCTACTGATAAGAATGTCATTGGAAACAAATGGGTTTTTAGGAACAAGATGAATGAAAATGGAGAAGTTGTAAGAAACAAATCAATGCTTTTATGCAAAGGATATTCTCAAATTGAAGGAATAGATTTTGAAGAGACTTTTGCTCCAGTGGCTAGGATTGAAGCAATTAGAATATTTTTAACATTTTCAAATCACAAAGACTTCAAAGTGTATTAGATGGATGTGAAGTCTGCATTCTTGAATGATGAATTGGAAGAGGAAGTTTACATTGAGCAACCAGAAGGATTTTGGTTGTCAAACCAAAGTGATATGGTGTGCAGGTTGAAGAAGGCCTTGTATGGACTCAAACAAGCCCCCAGAGCCTAGTATGCAAGGTTAGACAAATATTTGTTGCAATTAGGGTTTAGTAAAGGCACTGTAGACAACAATCTATATTTCAAAATCAATGATAATTAGATCCTGATTGTTGAAGTTTTTGTTGATGACATTATCTTTGGAGGCAATAAAGGTATGTACATAAAGTTTGCAGGGGAAATGCAAAATGAGTTTGAAATGTCTATGTTTGGTGAAATGAACTTCTTTTTGGGTCTGTAAATTAATCAATCAGATATAGAAATCTTCATATCTCAATCTAAGAATGTGAAAGAGTTGTTGAAGAAGTTTGGGATGGAGGACTCTAAACCGGTATGTACTCCCATGGTGACTGACTACAAGTTGAGCAAATATGATGAATCACCCAAGACTGATCAGAAAAGGTATAGATCCATGATTGGAGGATTGTTTTATCTAACTCAAACTAGACTTGATATAATGCATGCAGTGTGTCTAGTGGCAAGATTTCAGGAAGATCCAAGAGAATCACATGTAATGGCAGTTAAGATAATCCTAAGGTACTTGAAAGGCACATCAGACCATGGCTTATGGTATCCAAAGGATAATGATTTCACTCTAAGTGCTTATATAGATGCAGATTGGGCTGAAGATGTTGATAATAGAAAAAGTACAAGTGGAGGTGCTTTCTTCTTAGGCAATAGATTGGTTTCATGGTTGAGCAAGAAGCAAGATTCAATTTCCTTATCCATTGTAGAAGCTGAGTATGTTGCAGTAGCTTGTTGTTGCACTCAAGCATTATGGATGACGTAGACATTGAAGGACATAAGAGTTGTGTATGAAGATCCAATTGCAATATTTTGTGACAATACAAGTGCTATAAACATTTCAAAGAATCCTGTGATGCACTCAAGAACAAAGCATATATCTATAAGGTATCACTTTTTGAGAGAAAAGGTGATAAAGAATGAAGTAAAGATGGAATATGTGCCCACAAAGGATCAGATTTTAGACATTTTCACTAAGCCTCTGCCTAAGGATACTTTTGAGTATCTCAGAGGAAAGTTAGGGGTCATTACCCCTCCTACTTTAAACTAAGATGCATAAGAATGCATCAATCCAGTAGTGACTAGAGTCTCATTCATTAATCTAGATTGATGTTTTGAGGGATACCTCTCAGGGAGAGTAGCTAGATGATTATTGACATGAGTTCCAGAAAATAAGAAGTAAGGTTCAGTATGATCAGAGTAGTAGAATGCAAGTATGTGCCCTTTGCTATTGATGTCAAAGGGGGAGAGAAATCATGTGAAAAACTCAGGGAGAGAAAGAGTGCAGATGGGTAAAGAGAAAGGGAGAGAATCTTATCTTGATGGTCATTACAGTTTTTCACATTATATGTTGCCATCAATGACAAAAGGGGAGATTGTTGCAAGTATGTGCCTAACCGGTATTGTCATTGGTGTCAACTGTGCTCTTATTTTGTTGCTTGCTTGTAATGAGTTAGATGCTTTGTATTTACCTATGTAAGTGTTGGAGATAATGAGCAAGTGATCCTAATGCTGAGGATACTGAGAAAATTAGCTCCTCTAGTGGAAACAGTGAGTTGCAGTGGAAACATTGTATTGAAAAGTATCTTTGTTTACAGAAGAACAATCCAACAGTTTGCTCTGCATTTCCTATAGAATGAATATCTTTGTTTGCAGATTAGAAGTTATTCAAAGACATGTTTGAAGATGCTATGTTCTGAGTTTGAGCCTCTGGTATGAAGATTTGAGTGAGTTATGTTCACCAGAGTAAAAGCTACTTTTTCTGGGTATTCACTAGTGACAGGGAGAAAGTATTTTGCTTCGCATTCCTCCGCATTTAAGTATTTTGGTCTGCGGTTCTAAAATTAATTCTGGGATAGTGTTAAGTGCCTTCAACTCCAATTCTTCATGATTTGGTGGTCCACAAGCAATCTTTTCTTTATGATAGTGGCTAACAGTGTTGGTTATATGCTCCAGTTTAAAGAATCTTCTTGACAAAATGGTTAGAGGTTGTGTGGATGTTCCTGGTGATTACAATGTTCTTGTGGATATCTCCTGATTGTGTTCCTACCTCTAGATGCGAAGAGAAATTAGATCGTGGATGAAGACTTTTTGTGGAAGTCTTAGTGCTAGCACCTGTCTTAGCTAACCTGGTTGTTTTCATTAATTGCGTAGATGTATTGAAGATTATAGAAGCGTGTCGTGGTGTGGAAGATTGCATTTGAGTCCCAGCTAAGGTGTAGCATGTTCTGCATACATCTTTACATATTTTGCTTAGCTAAATTTGTATTAGGTTCAGACCTATTTTATGTATGTTTGTAATGCTGACCTTGCAGATTGTTCCAATGGTTGATGAATGTAATGCCAACCTTGATGTACATTCCAAGGTTGATGAATGGTATATAAACATGTAATGAAATCGTAAAAAGTGAGGACTTGTGAGAAAAAGAAAAGATAAGTGTGAAGGTGTAGTAAGGACATAGAAGAGGTGTTATATTGTGCTTCAATGGAACCAAACCCAAGCATGGAGTAGATGCTATTCATCAGTTCACCATTCCTTGGTAGTGAGCCACCCCTTGGCAGTGAGCTACCCTTTTGCAGTGAGCATTCTGGGTAGTGAGCCTTTGATTTTTGGTATTGATATAACATATTTATCTTTGTGGGTTAACACCCACCATGGTTTTTCCCTTATAGGGTTTTCCACATAAAAATATGGTGTCTCATGTGTTGATTATCTTGTTGTGTTGAAGTTTCTTATTTCATGCTTTCATGATTAATCTGAATAACAATAGACAAGTGTTTTGATGTGTTAGTATTCACAAGTGGTTAAAAGTTTTGGGACAACTGATTCACCCCCCCTCTCAGTTGTCCGGTGCATTTCAACACATTATTGTGTGTAGATTTCATGAAGTTCCCGTTATCATTTCTGACGTGATTCATTGATGTTTTAACAAGATTGTGTGCCTCCTTTGTTTGCAGTAGGGATATATTGAATAATCAAACTTAGACATTTATATTGTTGATTAAAATCACTGTGATAGTTATTTCTAATTCATTCTTAGATGATTGTAACCCCTGGATGGTATGACCACCAATGTGGATTGTGTGATTCATGTTTATATTACTTACCCCACTGAACAAGTGGTTCATTGTGTGGCTTCTCGCTGAATAAGCGGAAGTGCCTATGTTTCTTTATTTCATCAGTCCTACTAAATAAGTGGTGTATTCCCACTGAATAAGTGGTTGCCCACCGAATAAACATAAGTTGTAATTATTTCCTTGCAAAGCATTATAATTGTTAATCTGAAACACTTGTATACTCTCACTTCACCTGTCTCAGGAACTTGGTGATCAAAAGGTGTGGAGGTATTTACTTAATTGCATTTCATGTGCTAACATTACTCTTAGAGTTGGAAAATCTAAAAAAAATTGGGTAGAACATTACAAAGAGGCTTAGATCATTGGCCTATCAAGTTGTCCTCATTGTATTTATCTATGCCTAAAAAGCCTCCTTTGAAGTTTCAGCTCATGTGACTTCATGATTCTAATTTGCACAATCTTGTTGAGGCATGGTGGTTAGAGAGGAGTCAATTTTTGGTACTAATATTTTTTCTTTTTTCAAGCAGCTACCATTTGTCAAATTCAAACTCAGAAAATGGAATAGAGACTCTTTTGGTAATCTTTTCTATATTAAAAATCATGTGGAAAATAGGCTTGACAGTGTCACTTTCAGAATTAAGGAAGAGGGAATGATAGAGGAACTATTGTGGGAAGAGACCATGTGGTCAAAGGAACTGGCTGAATGGGAGTTGTGTGAAGAAATTTTTTATAAACAAAAATCTCAGGTCGATTATCTCCAGGAGGGGGATAAAAATACTTCTTTTTTCCATCACTTAATGAAGGATCATAGAAGTGGTAATTTCATGGCTTATCTCATCTCAACTCATGGAGAACAGTTAACTTCTTTTCAATCTATTCTAAGGAAGCGGTAATGTGTAGTGTCCTTACTACTCTAGTAAACTTGGTGTCAATCACACAATGTAGAGGAAAAACCTAACTGAACAATCCACTTGAACCTTTGGAAAGACCTTCATTGAAATATCGACTAGGGCTAGTAATCTTATGATGGTATTGGCACTGTATGTGCTTTCAAAGATTTAAGACTACCTAACTCATCCTAGTATAGTGTTATACTTGCTAGAAAATCTCAAAATTGCATAATGGTAAAGAAAGTAATGCTAGCACTATTGCTATAGGTACATACAATATAAGACTACAACTAATTACTGTGAAGAAATGAATGCAAAGGTTTAACTGGATACTGATAATTTAAACCTACATTTTACAGTCTAGGGTACAACAAGTTGAAGCAAACTAGAATATCTCAAAGAATCTAATTAATCATGCACTTATAAAATAACTGTTACAACAAAACTAATCACACAGGAAATGAAGTGAGGGACAGTTACCTCGAGTGGCCCTTGCTCAAGTGACTGTCTCCACTGATCTAACTCAAATCTAGCTTCTTAGATTGGCACAATCATAATAATTCAAAAATCATTCATTACACAATATCCACAATATCACATAAGATTCTGCTAAAATATCTTATTCATGAATTCATCACTAAACAATAAGCATTATCTATGTAAAAATAAATAAAAGATCTGATAAATATATTCGCGACTTGAACAACTTACAAATTTCAACTAACTCTACCTCAACCACTGAGCCATACATATAGGCATGGGGGAAGTTTATTAAAACAAGGTCTCCCAACTAAAATCATAAATCACCACTCCCTATATATCAAAGTGTGATAAATAGTAAGCAATCAATAACTGAAAAAGAAAGAAGAGTCCAAATGAAACTGAGACTCTTGTTGTAACAAAACTGGAATGTGGAATGGTTGAATCAGTCATGTTAGATTCTTGACTGCAACAGAGTTCTTCTCCTTCAATCATCTTTATTTATTGTCATCATGATTCACAATCATCTCCATTAAGTGCCTCTATGCTATAGTCGCTGTGCTTAGTTTATTCTAGAACCTCCCCTGCTCTGCTGTCTGGAACTCTTTTGGCTGCGGGTTGCACCTTGCAGTTGCTGTGGGATATACTCTATCTGGTCCAGCTATAAAGAGTTAGTTCATGAAACATGCACACAATACTAACAACCATAGTTAAGCACATATATCCTTTACAATTCATACATTCCCACACATAATCATGTAATATCCATCATATCATAACCATATTTCCATATGCTATAAATCAGGTCCAGGGTTGCATAATGAGCATAAAAGATAGCATAGTGTAGGAATATATATAAGATAAATGTCTGAGAATGTCTATGAACTTGCATAGAAACATATGACAATTAGCTAATAATTGGACTCATCATTCCCCCTCCCCCAAACTACCCATTCGCTTGCCCTCAAGCAAATTAACTAGGGCTAGAGGTTGTAGTGCAAACTGATTTCCCTAAAGTCTGTGATAGCATCCACTCCTTCAACTTGTTTCAAATAAAAGCCTCTATGACATGCCGGTCTGTTCATTTTGGTAACCTCTACTTTCTCACACTCCTCATTCTTCTTCCTTGTCTAGTGTGGTACCAGTTATAGGAGCATTGGTGACTAGAATGTAAGTGGTACCCATTCAAGTCCCTGACCTCTGGCAATATCCATATATCTGCGTGCTCTTTCAAACATGGCCATAAAATTATAAACGGAGTGGGGTTCTTTTCTCTACAATTCAGGGGTTAAGCCGTCCCATATTTATTTCACAAACTAGTAGGAATGATGGATGAGTCCAACAGTCAAATGCTGCATTCTTTCATAATCCTACAATCTCAAGTTCATGATTTTTTTGCCTACACCTTTATGGTCCAAAAGTTGTTTCCATTATTCAATGATCATTTTAGGGGTTCCAAATTCCTTCCTTATTAGAAGAGCAATTGATTTCTCTATCTCCATATATGCTTGCATAATTTCACCCCTAAACTTCTCATTCCTAATAAGATGCTAGTGCCCTTAATTATAAATCTCCCACAAAAATTAATGGGTTCCATTCGGTGTCTTCAAGCACAACATAATTATGCAAATAGAATTCACATAATTGATCCTATTCCTCTAGTGTGGCATCAACAAAATCTTTTAGAAAAGTATATTGTCCACTCATAGCAACTGACTTATTTGCTGATCAACTTACTTAATTGATAACTTAAAAACTTTTCTTGTAAAAACAAAGCATAAGTTCTAGCTAGAGGTCTGCATTTAACAATCTGGGTGGCCTTATCTGCTACCTCTTCCATCTTGACTGCTAACCTTCTCAATTCAATATCTTTTCTCTCCATTGCCTTAGTATGCTCTGAGATCATTATTTTTTTTCTTTCGTCCATTCCTCCTGTTGTTTAGAAAAGTCTTGAGTATCTTTCCACAATTGGTAACCTAGGGACATGGTTGTGTGACAAGTTGGAGATTTTATAGCAGGTGGTCTTCTTTCTTCATTTACTAGTTCCTTGTTTCCTACTGTAACTATTGCTAGTTGTGTAAGTAAATCTAATTTTGACCCTTTCCCATAAGTATTTAATTTTTCCTCCAATTCCTAACTCTTTGCTTCCCTTTCTTTGTCCCTTTCTCATATATTTTTACCAGTTCTTCCAATTGTTTGATCCTTTCAAAAGATTATTGTAATTCCTTTCTGACATTTCTTTCTTCTAACAAGAACTCCTCATCTTTCAAAAACTGTTCATCATCATCCCCTATGGATTCATAACCCTCATTGTCAGGGTTAACTGGGGTTCTCTTCCTGGTTTTCTTGGCAACAAAAATATCCTCTGATAATGATTTAGAGGTGGTGGATATATACCATTGTCTTTTAATGGGAAATTGCACATTTTCAGTCTCCTTGTTCCTTAATTCTAAGTCAGTCTCCACTGTCACAATACATTTTTTTTTCATGGTTTCTCAACACTACCCCTTATAGCACCTTTCCTTTTTAGGTGATGTGAATGCCTTAGTTGTGTGGGTTTCTTTTTTTGCATTTTTGAAGGTACAGAAGAAGAACCACCTCTCGTCTTTTTGGTTTTTATGTTTTACTAGAAGATGGGGTTTGATGTACCTCTCTTGTTGTAGGTTGATCAAATGCTACATGTGGTGATTTTTGCGCATTTTGCTCCCCTTATTCTCCTTGTTGCAGGTGGGTGAAGAAGCAAGTGGAACATGAGAAGTTTCCCTTAAAGATGCAGCAGGTGATTCTATGTTTGCTGGTACTGCTAGTTCCTCAAGAATGTCATTAATATTCCCATAAATTAAAAATCTCTCCCAGGACACCTGTGGGTACTGAACCCTAAGGATCCTTTTCACTAACAAGGTAATCAAACAATCATGTGATAGAGCTGAATCATTTAACTTCCGTTGGTATTCAAACCCTATTCTTTTTAACAAATTATAAAGAAAATTAGGTACATTGACTAGTCTATTGTGACGAAGGTGACTCAATAGCTTAAAATGCATGGTATATAGAATGGATTGTCTACCATCACAAGCAATATACTTAATAATGTAAGCATCATGAGAAGTCCATACCCATGGAAGTGATAATCTCTTGGTACCTTGTGACGATGAATCAAGGTTCTCTCCTAGATTGCTGAATTCATCCCTAGCAGCTACTGCCTTTCCTTTGATAGGGAATTCATCTCCATTCTTGGGTAGACCAGACACTTCTATAATTGTAGCCCTTGAAGCATTCACTTTCAAACTCTTGACAATGGCTTCATCCTGATGTAATGTTGCTGCAAATTGCCTTGTCATGTCTTCATTATACTCTATGAGCTTCAAGAAGTAATCTAGCCGTCTTGCTCTTGTGAAAATTGGTAGGACTAACCTATCCTCCAATATTGACCGATGTACTATTAGTTCCTTTCTAATAAGATCACCTCCCATGCTGCTAATTCAGATTTAACAACCCTATGCTCAACCCTCTATATTTGTTATACTTGCATGCACTTTGTTCACTTGCAACCTCTACTACTAAGCTTGAACCAACTTGAATTCACTCATAATTTTAGGAAGTTGACAATAAAAAAGGTTACAGATGCAGGAATGGAAACAAAGGGTTTGTATGGTCTGTCTGCATTTTGTAATTGATGGATTTGGTCGTGAACAATCATTTTTCGAACATATACTATCTCCCCCCAACTAAAACGTGGAAGTGACCTCACTTATTTGCATTATACAAGATGAAGGGGATGATTAAAGAATATGGAAATAAGATTAAAAATGAGAATCATGCTGAATTAAGTGCAAGTACATATTGAATGTATTGGAAAGCTATGTTAATTATGGAATGTTAGTATGCGTACCTGTTATTTGAACTGAATGGAACTCCATGCGTGTGAAGCTGTGTGAAGAGTGTTCATAGCATGAATGTGATTGGACATTGAATCATTATTATGGGAGATGGAGTGAATGATATGTTGGCGCATGTGAATGAGTTGAGCAAGCTTGCATACAGTGATATGACGGATGGCAGTTGTATGTGCTAGAAAAGTGGAATAAATGCTGATGGAATGCAATTAACTTGGCACAAATTTTGAATTCTTTGACAGATAGTTGCTGCAAGTACCTTCATCAACAGGTCCCGAAGTGAACCGTGGTAGATTTTATTTTTCTTGATATAGGTCCCTAATGCATAGTGAAGCAATCTTCAAGAAGATTGTGGCACCTATGTTGCGTGTGCATGTGAAAAAGTATAAGGAATTATACCTAAGTGCTCTCAGGAGGTGATATGTGTATCTCATCTGCTGAGTCACTGTGAGAACCGATAGTGTCTGCTGTTGAGTTATTATTTGGTGGTAACATGTTAGTATTAGAATCAGGGCTTGGACCATAGCAATGCTTTAGAGAAAGAAGAAAATCATCTTGTTTTGTTGGCTTTGTGTATAGCTTCAATCTATGGACATTAACTAGCAATGAGAATCTAACTGCATCTATGATCTACAATTTGACTGCTCCATTGGGGAATACCTATTGTATTTCATAAGGTCCTAACCATCAAGATTGTAGCTTGCCCTTATAATCTTTGCATTTGGAATCATATAATAAATTCCAGTCATCCACATGGAATTATTTAGTCTTTATAAACTGATCGTGCCATTTAGTTCTCTATTTTTGAATTATCTCTATGTGATGCATAGCCTCCATTCTAATTTCATCTAGCCCATTCAAAATATGTAGCCTCTCTTTTTGTGCTACTGTCAAGTCCATGTCAAGTTCCACTACTATTCTAAGTGTCTTATATTTAAATTCTATTGGAAGAACTGCTATTTTTCCATACACTAGTTTATAAGGTGTGAAACATGTAGTTGTTTTCCATGTTCTATATGCCCACACTGCTTCTGGTAATATTGTTGCCTAGTCTTTCCTGTGAATGTGCACTATTTTGGTTAGAATATTTTCAATCTTCCTATTTATAACCTCCACTTGCCCATTGGCTTGGGGGTGATAAGGTGTTGACTTTTTATGTCTGATTTCATATTCTTTAACCAATTTAGAAATGAGTTCAGAAGTGAACTGTGGACCTTAATTAATTACAATTTCTCTGGGTACTCCATACCTAGTAAAGATGTCTTCATACAAGAACTTAGCTACATTCCCATCTCTTGCAAACTGTAATGCTTTGACTTCAACCCATTTTGTCAGATAATCTGTGGAAACCAAAATATATTCCTTGTTATTGGATGCTGGTGAAATTGGGCCAATGAAGTCTAGCCCCCATTTGTCAAATGGTGCTAGTGCCAGCTGTGGATGCAAAGGCATCTCATCTATCCATGTTGGTCTTCCCATTCTCTGACATCTATCACATCTCTTTACTTTAATGAATCCTTATGGAGAGTTGGCCATTAGTAGCTTGTTGTTAAGATTTTAAATGTTGTCCTTTTGGCTGCAAAGTGACCCCCACAGAGCTCATCATGGCAAGCTTTTAGGATGTCAAAGACCTCATCTTCTCTTATACATCTCCTCATTATTATCTAGACTGGTGTAGAATAGATAACCAACAACCCAAGAGTATGGAAAGATTTTATGTACCAGCTATCTTTTTTCTGTAGGAGAGAAATGTGATGGTATCTATCCTGCCACTAAGTAATTTGCAATATCACCGAACCATGGTGTGTGTACATTGAGAGAAAACAAATGCTCATCTGGAAAAGAGTCATCTACAACACCTTCTTCAAGTTGTGTGGGCAATCTAGACATAAAATCTGCCACCACATTAGCTTTCCCAGGCTTATCCATTACTGTTATATCAAATTCCTGTAGTAAGAGCAACCATCTACTAGTCTACCTTCAACCACATGTTTGTTCATTAAGTACCTGATTGTAGTATGATCTGTGGGGATAAAGACTAGATAACTAGTGATGTAATGCCTAAACTTGTTAATGGCATAGACAATTGCCAACATCTCTTTCTTTGTGACAGTGTAATTAAGTTCCACTCCTTGTAAGTTCTTGTTGATGTAATAGACATCATACTCCTTATTACCTTCCTTTTGTCCCAATACATATCCTATAGAAAAATTAGAAGCATCAGTGTGTATGTGGAAAGGTAATGTCCAATTTGGTCCTCTCAAGATGGGTGCTTTTGTCAAAGCTATCTTAAGTGTCTCAAAAGAGTGTTGACATTTTGTGGTCCAATCAAACTCTATGTCTTTTGTGAACATAATAAACAAATGTGCTGCAATTTTACTGAAGTCTTGATTGAATCTCCTATAATAGCCTGCATGGCCTAGAAAGCTCCTAACATCTTTTTTTTTTTCTGTGGCACAGGAAGTGTAGAGATGATCTCAATTTAATGGGGATCCACTTGAATTCCTTCACTTGATATAAAATGTCCTAGAACAATCCCTTGAGTCATCATCTTAAAACATGTTTCATCACTCAATGATAGATTGTGTTCTTGACACCCTTTTAGAACTTTCTCTAGATTCTTGAGTGCCTTTTCATATGTCTCTCCATAAGTGGTGAATTCATCCATGCATATCTCCATGGAATCATGAGCATAATCTAAGAAGATACTTAGCACTGCCCTCTAGAAAGTTGCTGGAGCATTACATAATCCAAAGGGAAGAATAAGATAAGCATATGTACCCTAAGGGCATGTAAATGTGGTTTTATCCTGGTCCTCTGGAGCTATCTTTAGCTGGTTATAGCCACTAAATCCATATAGGAAGGAGAAGTACTTTTTATCTGCTAAGGAATCAAGTACTTGGTCAATGAAAGGTAGTGGAAAGTGATCCTTTCTAGTGGCTATGTTTAGCTCCCTATAGTCCACACATACCCTCCATTTTCCTCCTTTCTTAGGGACAATAACCAAAGGTGACACCCATTAACTATCAGAAATAGGGTAAATGAAGCCTGCATCAAGTAATTTTTGTAGCTCAGTTTTAACTATTTCTCGTAAGGCAGGGTTCATTCTCCTTTGAGGCTGTCTAATTGGCTTGAAACCATCATTTATGTAGATCCTATACATGTACAAGTCTGGATCAATTCCCTTCATGTCATTTTAGTCCCATGTAAAGGCTAACACATGTGCCTGCAACACAATGTTCAAGGAATTTTGTTGTTCTTCAGTTAGGGTATTGTTAACATTCAACATTTTACTTGGCATGATTTCCAATGTTTTGGAAGTTGATTGCATAGATGAAATGTCATATTCCCTAATGTTGGGGACACATTCTTGTGGTAGTAAAGAGTGGAAAAGTTGGGATATTTCTTCTGAGGAATTTGTAGGTATAATGTTCTACAGTGGATCTTGCAGACATGACATACAATCTTGTTGTTGTGGGTCCCTACCACAATTATTCTATATGATGTGGTCAATTAAGTCATCCTCATCTTGGTTTTCTAATAGGGGGCTGCGTTTAATGGTCATGAGAGTTTGTAGGGAATAGTGGTCTTCTTCATCCAAGGTAGGCGATATAATTTTCTCTAAATTTTCATGAGGTTGGGTTAGTAGATAGAGGACCAGTTTCTTGGTTACAGTTCCATTTGAGATTATCATGTTCCCAAACCTACAACCTATGAATGCATCAGTTGTTTCTAACCATGGTCTACCTAAGATAAGTGGATATCCTGGTTGACTTTTGGTTGCAAGACTATGAAATCTGTAGGATACTCCCAAGAATCTAATGCTATGACTATATCCTCAATGATCCCTTCAGGTTTTACTGTTGACCTATTTGCCAACTGTAAAATAGTTGGTGTAGGCCTAAGGTTAGCTAGCTGAAATAGTTGCATTGTTTCTTTAGTCATGACATTAATGGTTGCCCCTAAGTCAAGCAAGGCATTTTTGATAAGGGTCCCATTTATCTTAACGTCCACTACTGGACTACCAGGGTTTGTGTATTTAGGGATAGTTACATTCCCTAGCATAATGTTAGCAAGGTTCCCTAGGACATGTACTGTTTGAGAGTCCTTCCTCTTTCTCCCTAGATTTTTAAGACAAAGGTATCTTACTATCTTGGTATAGATTGGGATATCCTTGATAGCTTGAATGAGGGGGATTTTGATACTAAGATTCTTAAGTTGACCCAATAGGTCTGTCTTAGCTTGGGTATGATGTTTTGGAATGGATAAATGCTCAGGGAAAGGAGGCTTTGGACTTGAGATAGTCTGATTTACCTGATTTGACTCAGACTCCAAAGGTGAATTGTCTAAAACTTCAGCTATGGGTTCCTCATCTACCATTTTAGTGATTTGAGGGGATGAAGGCCCAGCTAGTGTTTTCCTTGAACTGAGGTGGACATCACTCACCTCTACCCCATAGGTGGGGTATTGAATAGCCTCATTAGTGTATGCCTATTGGACAGGCTTGTTATTGGGGTTAGGTGTAGGTTGGGCAGGCAGTTGTGGAGCTCTTGGTGGCTGAGATGTTGGGCTTGATGGATTGGGCATAATAACATGTTGTTGTGGCTGACAAGGCAACAAAGGTTGTGGGTAATTCATATTTTGGTTTTTCCATTGCTATCCTTTTTGCTATTATGGCTACCACTAATTTTGTTGTACTGGCCATTGAGGGTTGTCATTGAAACCTTGGAAATTTTTGTTGTGGCCATACATTTGATTGCTGTTGGTTCAAGTTTTGTTGAGGATTTTACCATTGGTTCTGGGTATTTGGCCAAGGCTGGGGGTTCTAACTAGAGAAATTATGATTACCAATTGGAAATGATGCATTGAAACTTAGAGGGTCCTTTGGCATATATTGTCTTGGTTGCCATGGCTTTCTTTGTGCAGCATAGAAGAACTACCCATCTTCACTTTCAAATGGTTAAAAATTTTGGTTTCTCTAATTTTCCTTTTGTAATACTGGCCATCCTTTTACACTTGCAGTTGGCTTTCCTTTGTCTACAATTGGTGCAATATTCAGTGAGTATTGCTTCAACCTCCTCTAACTTCTTCTTCAAATGTAGAGTGTCCAACTGAGTAGCTATATGACTCATAATATCTTTCATATTGGTCAATAGGTTGCTTAACTCCACCCTTGAAACTGCAGTAGATGTCTTGCCAATGGTAGATGTTCTTTCCCCCTTATCTTTTGGTAAAGGACCTTGAGTAGTTCCTACGAACTTTGCAGATATCATCAAAGGGTAATTGAGACACATCCCCTACCCCAATAAGATTAAGGGCATCCATACAATCATCATTGACTCATCTCAAAAATACAAGCTTCAAGGATTCTTCTGAGAGTCGATTCTATGGATTTTTCTTCAAGCAGAATTGGAACCTTTCTACATAATCTTCCAATGGTTCATCCTCTTTTTGAGTCATTCTAAAAATGTCATCTCTTCTCCTATCAACTCCTCTGAAATAATCTTGGTATTTTTCTAAGAATTTTGTTTTCATTTTGTCCCAATCTGGAATAACATCTTTTCCCAGTCCCATAAGCCATCTCATAGCAGCATCCTTCAAAGTTGTAGGAAATAGCTTGAGCATATGAGTTTTAGTTGTTTAGTCATAGCTTCTACATAGGACATCAAACTTGAACAAGAATGTATCTATATCCTTGGTCACCAAACCATAGAAGACCAACAATGCTGAAGGAGGTGTATTCTTTAGGGCAACAACCCTCTCTTGGTAGGTAGTTGGAAATTCTAAAGTCACATGTTCTGGTGGATCATCCATTGCATCAACCATTATTTGGAAGGTCCTCTTTGTGTTATCAGTAGACGTTAGTGAAAGGGAAAATTCTTCTTCAATAATACCCTTGCTCTGATCACTGTAGTCACCAATATCTGCTCTAGCTTATTGGTTTGAAGGGAGAAACCTTCCCAAAGCATCTCTCTGCCTCCACATACAATAGGTATGACTTTGTATAGCAACTAATCCTACACAATGTTAGTAAAATGTTTTCGTATTTTGAAGGGATGAAACCTAAGTATCCTAATACTAAAAGCAAAATTTTAAACTAGGAAAGCTTGGAAATAACAGAAACTGATCTTTCAAAGTAGCACCATCCCCAACAATAATGCCAAAAATGTAGCATCGTTACTATGTCTAGTAAACTTGGTGACAATCACACAATTCAGAGGAAAAACCTAACTAAATAGTCCACGTGAACCTTTTGAAAGACCATTGAATTATCGACCAGGGCTAGTAATCTTGTGATGGTACAAGAACTATATGTGTTTTCAAATATTTAAGACTATCTAACTCATCCTAGTATAGTGTTATACTTGCTAGAAAATCTCAAAACTGCATAACGGTAAAGAAAGTAATGTTGGCACTATTGCTACGGGTACATACAATATAAGACTGCAACTAATTACTGTCAAGAAATGAATGCTAAGGTTTAACTTGATACTAATAATCTAAACCTACATTTTACACTTTGAAGTACAACAAGTTGAAGCAAACTAGAATATCTCAAAGAATCTAATTAATCATGCACTTATAAAATAATTGTTACAACAAAAGTAATCATATAGGAAATGAAGTGAGGGACAGTTACCTTGAGTGGCCCTTGCTCAAGTGACTGTCTCCACTGATCTAACTCAAATCTAGCTTCTTAGATTGACACAATCATAATAGTTCAAAAATTATTCATTACACAATCTCCACAATATCACATAAGATTCTGCTGAAATATCTTATTCATGAATTCATCATTGAACAATAAACATTGTCTGTGTAAAAACAACTAAAAGATCTGATAACTATATTTGTGACTTGAACAACTTACAACTTACAACTAACTCTACCTCAACCACTGAGCCATACATATAGGCATGGAGGAAGTTTATTAAAACAAGGTCTCCCAACTAAAATCACAAATCACCACTCCCTATATATCAGAGTGTGATAAATACCAAGCAATCAATAACTGAAAAAGAAAGAAGAGTCCAAATGAAACTGAGACCCTTGTTGTAATATAATTGGAACATGGATTGGTTGAATCAGTCATGTTAGATTCTTGACTGCAACAGAGTTCTTCTCCTTCAATTATCTTTATTTATTCTCATCATGATGTACAATCATCTCCATTAAGTGCCTCTATGGTGTAGTTGCTACACTCAGTTTATTCTGAAACCTCCCCTGCTCTGCTATTTTGGAAATCTTTTGGTTGTGGGCTGCACCTTGCAGTTGCTATCGGCTACAATATATCTCATCCAACTGCAAAGAGTTAGTTCACCAAACATGCACACAATACTAACAACCATAGTTAAGCACATATATCCTTTACAATTCATACATTCCCACACATAATCATGTAATATCCATCATATCATAACCATATTTCCATATAATTTAAATCAGGTTCAGGGTTACATAATGACCATAAAAGATAGCATAATATAGGAATATGTATCAGATAAATATCTAAGAATGTCTATGAACTTGTATAAAAACACAAGAAAACTAGCTAATAATTGGACTCATCATAAAGTTCTATTATTCTTTGTTCACTGGGAATCCTCAAGCTCTAGTTGAGGAGAAAATAGTTCTTGATTGATTCATACTTTAGTATCATATGGCATGAATAAATCACTCATATAACCTATCTCTATGGAGGAGCTTGATAATGTTGTGTTTCAGATGGAAAAGGTAAGGCTCCTGGTCTAGATGGTTCTCCTATAGAGTTCTTCTAGGATTTTTGGGATATCCTAAGATCTTATTTATTAGAGGTGGTTAGAGAATCTCAAACTAACAAGTAGATTCTTAAATCCATCAACTCCACCTTTCTTACTTTAATTCCCAAAAAAGAAGGTACTAACTCTTTAGATCATTTTCATCCCATCACTTTATGCAATGTGACTTACAAGATAATCACAAAGCTCATTGCAAAGAGGTTGAAAAATGTTTGCGTCCATTGATTTCTCTGGAACAGGGGGGTTTTGTGCAAGGACGACAGATGTTGGATGGTATGGTGGTGGCAACTGAGGCTATCCATTCCATGTCTATTTCCAAGGAGAAGGCCATGTTCATTAAATTGGATATGTCTAAGGTGTATGACAGGGTTAAGTGGTATTTTCTCTAGCACATTTTATTGGCTTTTAGCTTTTGTTCAGAGTGGGTTAGATGGATCGTGACTTGTGTGACTTCCTCCTCATTTTTAGTTTTGATCAATGGTATTCCATCCTCTTTTTTTTTGGCCTCTCGAGGAATTTGGAAAGGAGATCCTTTATCTCCTTATTTGTTCATTTTAATGGTGGAAGGATTAGGGTGCTTGTTGAAGCATCATTCAGAAAAAGGTTTCATTCATGGCTGGAGTTGGGCTAAGAATTGGCCCTCTCAGTCTCGCCTCCAGATTGTGGACAACATAACTCTTTTGGGCCTTGCTAGAATTGGTGAGGCTATCAACTTCAGGAAAGCTCTTGATATTTATTTATCTGATTCTGGCCAACAAATTAATGAACATAAAATCTTGCATCTTCTTTTTCAATATGCCTAAGCCTATTCAACATAGAATTGCTAATATTCTTCACTTTCAGATTTGAAGGCTTCATGTGGATTATTTGGTTATTCTTTTATCCTCGAGTACATTGAATAATATCTACTACAAGAAGATTCTAGAGAAATTCTGGTCAAAGCTTAACCATTGGACTTTTCGGTGGTTGTCTTTTGTTGGTAGGTTGACTCTTCTTAAATCTATCTTGCAGGCTCTTCCTTTGTACAGGTTTATGGTTCTTATAGACACCTAAAATTGACCATGTCTTATGACATTACCTTTCAACATTATCTTGCATCACCTTCCGACACATTTGGTTCTAGGCCCCTTTCATGACCCCTTCCATCAAACCCATTAATTAAATAAATTATATTTATTTAGCTAATCCCTTTTATCCATTTATCCTCCTCTTAGACCAAATTGAATGAATCTTATTTATGTAATCCCATTTTTCCTCCACCATCCAATTTAAATAAATTAAATATTTATTTAAATACCACGTCTTTCATAATTTAAATAATTTTATTATTTAAATTATTTATCCCACTCACATCCCTATTTTTAGCCTCCTTAATTGTGCATCATAAGCACTTCCTCTCCAAAAATCAATTAAAAAATCCCATTTCCCCACTCCCATTCTTATTTTAGTCACCTGTCATCCTCATTGAATGTGCGTCATAACTACCAAATTCAACTTTTAATCCTATCCATTCACCTCATACCTCACCCTTCTAATCTCAACCATCCACTTTATCCTCCTCAATCTATAAATTGAAACTCCCATTTCAATTTCAAATCCCCCAACAAATCTTCACATGCCCGGTTTTAACCTCGTTTGTTGGCAAGTTTTTTTTGCAAGTTTTTGTTATAGATTTGAGGATACTTGGGTCAAGATCTGGGGGTCACCTATTGTAGATAGTCTCCTATATTGAAATCAACCATACCATTAATTCTGGAGTAGTTCTCAAGTGAAAAATGACATAAAATATGCCTATTTTCATTACTGTAAAAATTTTGATTTTTTTTTGTCTTCACCCCCTCATAGGCCTGTACCATATGGATCCGTATGGCTTGCATAGACAAGATTTTGTAGTTAGGTTTTAATAATTATTTTTTTGAAAAAAAATTAAAAAAATCTTTCACCAAGATTCATTGGGCCGCTCCTCGGCCACCGCTCCCATCACCCCCTACTTCACCTTGGCCACCACTCCAAATTCCCTCCCTTGCCCCTCCACTCCTACCTCCCACCGCCCTCCGCTTCCCTTGCTTTCCCCTCCACCTCCTACATCCCTACCTCCATTTCCCCCTACCACCAGTCTCTCCCACTACCCCCTGCCTCCCCCATCTCCCCACCATCCATTCTCCCCACTACTCCTCCCTCTGCCTCATGTACCCCCTATCTCTCCCGCCCCCTGCCTCCCCTTGCCCACCCCTCCACTCCACCTTCCCTCATGTACCACCCCTTCTCTCCACCTAAAGCCCTCACAACCATGCCAATCCTTGTTGGGATATAGGCCACTGCCTACAGGTGACGTTGTCACCTTGCTGACCACCAACGACCTCGCTTGGAGTCCTTATCAGGCTTTAAGCCCTACCTTTTTTTATTAATTTTTTGTTACTGCTCGACCCCCCATAACCACTAGCATTTTCTGCAACCCTAACTGCTAAAGAACTACATGTGACCACTTCCTACCTAACCGTTAGTGGTTAAGGTTTCCTGCCAGACTAACCCTCTTCCCCTCCATGTGCCAAAATAGGTGTTTTTTTTCAAACTGTCATAACTTTTGCAAAACAGATCAGATTTTCACAAAATCAAAAGCGTTGGAGAGTTGGTTCACCCAACTTCATAGAAGTGCATGTTTCATCAGCCAATTTAGTCAGATTTATTATGTATACTCAATCAAACACCACATTTTCTTACAAACCTTCAAATCACCATAACTTTTGCAAAACTTAATGAAATTTGATGAATTTTTTAAAAAAGTGCTTAGAATTTCATATAGAATCTACTCATCTAATTTATTTTTCTATATCAGCCCATCAATTTAAGATTTTATCAGATTTATCTCTTTTAGCCTAATGCTTGTTTTGTAGCTTTTACATTCGAAAGATTAAAACCATTGAAACTACTCACAAATCATTGTAGATTTGCTTGACAAAGAAGAAACCATTGAAACTACTACCAAGTTGTCATAGATTTGCATGTCAATGAATTCATTTTATCACTAATCTACTCACTTAGTCTAATCTAAGGGATTGCAATTGAACATTGTATGCTTTGTCTTCAGATTTTAAAAAGGGCGTATGCTCTCTCCTCGCACCTTTTGGTGACCTTGGAGATCAAACACCCCTTCATTATCCTTGTGTTTATTTGTTCAATCCTAGGGACATTATCTCACGTATGCTCTCCCCTTATAGTTCATGCGAGGCTTGGGATCAAAAGTGAATAGTGTTCCTTCCCTTTAGGAGGCCTGTTAGGGGATTTCATCACCCCTAGGGATAACATCAACCACGTGTTCTAGTACGGTATATCAAAGGCGAGAGAGTAAAAGTTGTACCTCAATCTAGTCATGTAGTCATTGGGACAACCTTGGGGTGCCAGATGATTCCAGACACAAGGTGAAGTGGTGTTTTCTTAACGGCTCATGCCACATACCTTTAATGAACTAGTTTTCATAGATTTGGGCCTCAACCTACCTTGTGTATTTGGAGGACTCCCCTAGAAGCTCATAAAGCCTAGTTAAGACCCCTTAACCATCATATCCTACAGTGCATCGCTACAGCAAGGGGAGAAGAGCTCACACTATTACCTCTATTGTTTGAGATGGAATAAACTTTGGGCAAGAATTTAGTCTCCAAGATAAGGAGTGTAAGATGGTACATGACCTTGAATTCCCTATCTATCCAAGCAATGGTAAATAGTATCAAGGGGATAGAAATCACCATTATCTAATAGTGGAGATTGAAGTCACACTTGAGTGAGTCCATGGGATATGACACTCCTACTTGAATAATTCTAGACTTGTTCATGTGCTTGGCATGTTTTCCTTGTGCAATACAAGTAAAATCCACTTTAGCCACAAAGCAATTCACACCAATTTTCTTGTTAAGTCAAGTCAGCCATTGTCTATTCATGTTTTTTTTTTCTTTCCAAAATCTCAAAAATCTAAAAACCCAAAATATCTAAAAAAATCCAAAAAAATCAATCTTCCAACCAAATCTAGCATCCATCCTAATCATTCTATTGCATCATAATCACTCATATAATTATCTTATCCCAATCATCTTTTTCATCCAATCCAATCAATTTTACTCTAATCATCCATATGGCACTTGATGATCCTCAAGGCATCCAAAGAATGTTTGACGAACTCAAAAGATTATATGGAAAGTACATAGTCACTCCTAAATCATCATCCCTACCTCTCATCAATAACCAATCCAACTTATCCACACCCCAAACTTATCCAACATCCACTTTACTCCAAACCCCACAAGTCCAAATTCCTAATCATGCTTCATCTTCACACATACCAAATCCCACTATGTCACAACTCATCCAACAACAACATTAACAAAGCCTTTATTCAACAACTCATATCCTCCCAAGAAAACCAAACACAGTCACAACCTTTATCCTTTCAACAACCACAACCACAATCCCATATGTCATCCTCATCAACTTCATACCAACCCAATCCAACCACATATCAATCTAATCTTACCTCAACCTATCCCACTTCTACCAATATCCACATCAATCCATTCCTCAAGGTCATCCAACTATTTATTACAACATTTCACCTCATTCCCAAATCTACCTACAAGGCTATCAAGATCCTTTACAACAAGAACATGCCAATCCTAGTTATCCTTTGAGCCAAAATCCAACATCCATAAGTCCTCCTCATGCTATCCTTGACAAGGGAAACACCACTCCTACTTATGCATCCCATGTGTATCCATCATCATCGAATCACATGCTTGTTCAAGAGGCTCAAAGTCCATGTCCTTCCACCCCACCAACCCCTCCAATTATTCACTCACAATGTTCTTCTACCCCACCAATCCCTTCAATTATTCCATCACAATGTCCTCCCACCTCACAAAACCCTTCAATCCCTTCATCTCCATGTTCCTCCAACCCTTCACCAAAACATCCATTGGAGATACTTGTACAACAATTGGTCCAAGCAAATTTGATTGAGCTACCACTGATAAAACCATTTGGAGAAAACCAAGTTAAACCCATTTGGTATAATGAAAACAATTATTGTGCATGCCATAGGATTAGTGGCCATATGTCATTCAATTGTTCCACACTTATGAGAGTGACCCAAAACCTCATAAATTATGGTAAGATTGTGCTCGATGATCCCAATCCTAATCCATCCCCTCCTATTATCCATCCACCTAACCATAATCCCAATCCTAATCCATCCCCTCCTATTATCCATCCACCTAAACATAATCCCAATCCTACTCCATCCCCTCCTATTATCCATTCACCCAATCCCAATACTAATCCTAAAACATCCACCATTATTGTCCACCCATTATATTGTCCATCTACCCATACACTTATGAAGGATGTGATCCAATGGCTATTAGCAAGGAATCAACCAACTCCATGTAATCAAATATCTATCCTTTAGCCTATCCAAGAACCTTCAAGAAATATGTCTATTCCTCCAAACCCATCTTATAGTCTACAACCCATCAAGCCTCTTGAAGTTCCCCTTACCACAATTTCAAGTCAAGATCTATCATGCAACCATATTGTTGATCATCTAGAGCCTATCAAGCCTATCCAAGAGTCTCCTAATTCCATCCAAACACAAGAGCTATTTCATGAGCTTAGTCCAAAGCATGTGGAAACACCAACCCCTCATCCTAATCAAGATCTAAACATCCTATCTAATCCCATCCCCAATTCCATTACATCATATGATCAACCTATCCATAACATATATATTTTATATGATCAAGATATTATCTATGACCAAGATCCTATCCATGATCAATAGATTATCACTCCACCCATCCATAATCCCACCAATACTAGTCCTATTCATCCTCCAACTAATCTTATCCATCATCCAACAACATCCACTTCCATTGATAAGACACTCAGTCCCCAAGAAAATATATACAATCAATTTCTTACTGAGCATAATGTTTATCATGATCCTCATGATCCTTCACCATCCTCTATTTATCCCATTCCAAATCCATCATTTTATTCTTTTGGATCCAACATCGTCATTCGTGGTGGCTCTCTTGTAGGAGATAAACAACTTCTATCCACTATTCCACCCTCCCCATCTAATAATGGACTCACGTCTTGTGTCCTAAACAATAAACATCCCATTGCACATCACATGCTCCAAAACATGAATTATCATGGAAAAGGCTTAGGCCTTCATGAACAAGGTATTTTAGAGCCCATCCATGTCAAAGTTCTTCCACGATCGCATGACCTTGTCTATATGTTGAAATACACCAGACAATTGAGGGGGGGATGAATCAGATGTCACAAAAACTTATCTTCACATGCATATCAAACCATCAATAGCTTAATCATTCATAATCAGATTTAACCATGAAAGCATGAAACCGTTAACTTAATCACAATCACACATTCAACACAGTAGACACCAGATTTTTATGTGGAAAACCCTAAAAGGGAAAAACCACTGTGGGTGTTAGCCCACAAAAGTATATAAGTTATAGCAACACCAAAAAAATAGAGGCTCACTACCTACAAAGATCACTACCCAAATTTCTCACTGTAAAGAAATGATCACTACCTATGGGTGGCTCACTACCAAAGGGAGGCTCACTGCCAAAAGAAGGCTCACTACCAAAAGGTTGAATTGAGATAACAACATCTACTTCATGCCAAGGTTTATTTCCATTGAAGCACAAACACCTCTGCTCTGTTCTTCTACCTTCACTTCATCTTCGCATCTTCGCACTTGGATACATTTTCACGACTCAATTACAAGTATTTATACACTACATCAACCTTGGAATGATCATCAAGGTCAGAATTATAATCATCAACTGTTAAAACAATCTCCAAGGTCGGCATTACAAACATACATAAAATAGGTTTGGACCTAATACAAATTTAGATAAGGAAAATATGTAAGAATGTATGTGGATCACACCACTCCTTAGATGGGACTCAAACACAATCTTCCATGCTACAACACGCTATCACAATTTTTGATGCATCTCCGCAGATGATGAATTCAACCAAGTCGGCCAAGACTGATGTTAACACAAGTATTCTAAAAAACACGCTTCATGCATGATCTGAATTACACCTTGCAGACTAATCCAAATATAGGAGCATGATCAAGAGACATCCACAAGCACATTGTAATCACCAGGAACAACCACACGATCTCTAACAACTCTATCAGTAAGATTCTTCAAACTGGAGCACAAGAACAACACTGCCAGCCACTGTCATGAGTAAAAGATAGCTTGCAGACCACAAAATCACAAACCATTACACTTGAAGGCATTTAACATCATTGCAAACTTACTTCCAGAACCGTAGACGAAAATAATTCAATGCAGAGGAATGCGGAGCAAAACACTTTCTCCCTGTCATCACCAATCATACAGAAAAAGTTGTTTTCACTCTGGTGAACATAACTCACTCAATTCTTCATACCGAAGCCTCAAACTCAAAATATAACATCTTCAGATAGGCTTCTAAACAACTTCCAATCTATAGGTAAAGATATTTATTCTACAGGAAATGTAGAGCATTCTTCTGGACTGTTCTTCTGCATGTAATGCACTGTTTCTACTGCAACACATTTGTTATCACCAGAGGGGCTACTTTTCTCAATATACTCAACAAGATAAGAGCATAGTTGACACCAATGACAACACATATATGTTGACATCAATGACAACACTGATTAGGCACATACTTGCAACAATATCCCCCTTTGTCATTGATGGTAGCATATGATGTGAAAAACTTAAAAGACCACCAGGACAAGATTCTCCCCCTTTCTCTTTACACATCTGCATTCTTTCTCCTCCTGAGTTTTTCACATGATTTCTCTCCCCCTTTGAAATTAATGGAAAAGGGCACATACTTGCATGCTGCTGCTCTGATCCACTTACTTTATCAGAAACATTTAGCTACTCCCCCTAAGAGGTAGCTTTTATTGGTCAAGGTAAAACAATGACTTCTTCAGTCACTTTATCACTTTCTCTTCTTGGTTTTAAATACATTCTTATCTACAAATATAGGAATATGTTCCCAAGTCTAATTCTTCTCAATGTGTTCTTTTGCAACCCTTATTCTTGTCAGTCACCGATGATTTGATCTTCAGTGTGATGCTCTTGCACAAATCTTATGGGTCTTAGAAATACTTTCTAGAGCTTCTTCATCTTGGACTTTCTTTCCTTTTTCTTCATTGCTTCATGAAGACACAACTGGTTCATATCCATTCTCCTCAGAGTTCATTAAGTACTATCAATCATCATGAAGACTTGCTCTGTGCAGGGAATAATGAACCTGAACCTTTTTGCACAATTCTTCTTTTATCCTTCTGAAATACAGTCTCAGTCCTGACTTAGACTTTTGCTACTGACCCTTGACCTTGTCTCTTTATGCTTAACATCAATCTTTTGCGAAATATTTTCAATAAGACTCCCCCTAAGCCAGAGCTTCTAATTTACTTCCCAGAGGAAATATCTACACCAGAAGCTGGTGCAGATCCATCCTTGACTTCAATCACATCTTTCTAGATCCAGATCTTGCCCATTTCTTTCTTGGTTTCAACCGGATCAACTTTTTCCTTTCCCTTATCATTTTTCTACTCTATTTTCCTTTCTTCAGGATAGTAGTTTCTTTTCACATCCTTTCTTCTACAAAACTTTGCGATATGTCTAGGTTTGTTGCAATCATAGCACACAATACTTCCTTGTCCTTGATTTCTCCCTCTGAATGAATTTATCCTATATATGCATTGATTAGCCATGTGCCCAAGTCTATTGCAAGCAAAGCACTTTCCATTGAAAGATTGAGTTTTCCTTGCATTGTTGAAGCCATTTCTTGTCATACCCCTACATTCACTTGCTATGTGACCAGTTCTTTTGTAGTTGAAACATTGACCAGAGAAAGATGGAGCATCTTGATTCATTTTAATTCTACATTGAGTAGCCCTGTGACCAAATTACTACATGAGTAATAGTAACCATTGAAAGATGGATACCTTTGTGCATTTGGTTGCCTAACTGGAGACCTTCTTGATCTGTTCCTTTGGTCTTGATTTAGTTTGCCTTTGTCCTCCCTGACTTCTGAATTCTTTTCTTGATCTATTCTGGAACTTGTATCTTTCACATGTCTCATACTGTTTATGTTATCAAGATTTTTCTGACTTGCTTCAGCCATTAGTTTATCAAAAATGGCTGCACTTATACTAAGTTTGTCTTTTAGAGCCCATGCATGTTTAAGATCAACTTTTAGATCCACAACTTCTTCTTCAAGCTTCAAGCAATCGTTTGTTTTATTTTTCAAGCATTCTTCAATTTTTTCTTTTTCTTCATTTGCTAACTTCAAGTCTTTACTACTATCCTCAAATCTTTGCATAAGCTCTTTGATTTGCCTTTTTAACTCTTTGATGCATTCATTTACTTCTATTGTACTTACTTTCAAGTTTATGTTTTCTTCTTCAGGTTTCTCAAGATTTTCAAGAGCAATTTTGGATTCTTCAGTGGAGAGACGTTCATCTTGAGAGGGATTGTTGTAGGATTTAGTATTGGAAATCAAACACCAATTCATTTGATCTTTCTTTGTTTTCTTTTCTTCAGTATCATCTTCTTCTTTGGTGAATACCTTTTCCATTTTTGTAGTTTAAGGAAGTCTATTTGAATCAAATGCTTGATTAATGATTTATGAATACTTCTGTATGTCTTCATCAACCCTGACATTTGCACTCTCAATGATCTTTTTCAGTCTTTTATTGTAACACCGGTAGGCCTTACTCTCAGTAGAGTGTCCAAGGAAGGTTCCTTCATCATACTTGGTATCAAACTTTCTTATCTCTTCTTCTCTTTTAATATAACATTTGCTTCCAAAAACTTTGAAATATTTTACCAAGGGTATTCTTCCATATAACAATTCGTAAGGAGCTTTAGTATCATTACCTTTGACTTGAACTCTGTTTTGAATATAGACAGTAGTATGTATAGCTTCTTTCAAATATGCTTCTGGTAGGTCAGCTTTCTCTAACATTGTCTTTGCAGCTTCTTGAACAAACTTGCTCATTATTTCCATTACTCTATTCTCTCTGGATAGCTGTCTTTTTATTCCATGGGTCTCACACCACATGTTGAATATATCAGAGGTAAACTCTTCACTTCTGTAAGGCTTTAGACATCTAATTTTCACATTTAATTCATCTTCACCATTGTTTTGAAGGCTTTAAATACATTTGGAGCTTCTAATCTTTCTTTGAGAAAACTAACCCAAGTCATTCTAGAATAATCATCAACAAAGAACATAAAGTACCTGTCATCTTGGAGACTTTTTACTCTTGTAGGTCCACAAAGGTTTGTATGAACCAATTCCATCAGTCCAGTTGAGGATCTTTCTTCATCCTGTGGACTTCCTCTTGCTTGCTTCTCAACTTGACACTTATTGCAGGTGATGTTGCTAAAATGTATCCTCTCTGGCAGATCTTTCACAACTTGTGTTGAGTTTATCCTTGCTAGATTATTAGGGTTGATGTGACACAATTTCCTATGCCAAAGTTAGCTTTCAAGATTCTAAATAATGTTGCCTTCTCTAAGATGATAAATATTTCCCTCTGTCCTTTTTCCACCAACTATTACAGCTCCAAATTTGTCTTTGATTTCAAAGGTATCATTCTAAAATATGAAATTGTATCCTTCTCTACACAATTGTCCAACACTCAGGAGATTTTATTTTAGGCTTTTGACATAGAAAATATTATCTGTATGTTGTCTTCCATCAAAACTAATTGAACCTTTTCCACATATTTTAGCAGTACAATCATCTCCAAATCTAACTAATCCTTCTTCATTCTTCACAAGATTTGTAAACTTGCCTTTATCACCAATCATATGATTTGAGAAGCTACTGTCAATAACCCAATAGTTTTTATATCTTCATTGTCAATACTTACCTCTGGATCAAAATTTTCATCATCTTTGCAATTTTCATTCTTTGAATTGAAACAATAGTCATCATCTTCATCGTCTTCAACATGATAAGAAGTTTTCTTGAATTTTTCGCTTTTGCCTTCTTCATCATAAATTTTTGAGTTTCTTTTTGAACATCTAGATTCATAGTGTCCAACTTCACCACACTTGAAATAATTGAAAAATAATTCATCTTGGTGTGACATCCTGTGTCAACCTCAAGCTGTTAGGCTTACCTTCGAGGAACTTGGCTTTGATACCAATTATTGAAATACACTGGACAACTAAGAGGGGGGTGAATCAGTTGTCACAAAAATGTATCTTCACATGCATATCAAACCATCAACAACTTAATCATTCATAATCAAATTTAACCATGAAAGCATGAAACCATTAACTTAATCACAATCACACATTTAACATAGTAGACACCAGATTTTTAGTGGAAAACCCTAAAAGGGAAAAACCACGGTGGGTGTTAGCCCACAAAAGTATATAAGTTATAGCAATACCGAAAAAATATTGGCTCACTGCCTACAGGGCTCACTTCCCAAATTGTTCACTGCAAAGAAAGGCTCACTGCCTATGGTGGCTCACTGCCAAAGGGAGGCTCACTTCCAAAACAAGGCTCATTGCCAAAAGGTTGAACAGAGATAACATCATCTACTTCATGCCAAGGTTCAGTTCCATTGAAGCACAAATACCTATGCTCTACTCTGCTACCTTACTTCACTTCATCTTCGCATCTTCGCACTTGGATACATTTTCATGACTCAATTACAAGTATTTATACACTACATCAACCTTGGAATGATCATCAAGATCGACATTACAATCATCAACCATTGGAACAATCTCCAAGGTCAGCATTACAAACATACATAAAATAGGTCTAGACCTAATACAAATTTAACTAAGAAAAATATGTAATAATGTATGCAGATCACACCACGCCTTAACTGTGACTCAAACACAATCTTCCATGCTACAACACGCTATCATAATCTTCGATGCATCTCCGTAGATGATGAATTCAACCAGGTTGGCCAAGACTGATGTTAACACAAGTATTCTCAAAAACAAGCTTCATGCACGGTCTGAACTACACCTTGCAGACCAATCCGAATGTAGGAGCATGATCAGGAGATATCCACAAGCACATTGTAATCACCAGGAACAACCACACGATCTCTAACAACTCTATTAGTAAGATTCTTTAACCCAAAGCATAAGAACAACACTACCAGCCACTGTCATGAGTAAAAGATATCTTGTAGACCACCAAATCATGAACCATTACACTTGAAGGCATTTGACATCATCATAGACTTAATTCCAGAACCACAGACCAAAATACTTCAATGCGGAGGAATGCAGAGCAAAACACTTTCTCCCTGTCATCACCAAGCATACAAAAAAAGTTGTTTTCACTTTGTTGAACATAACTCACTCAATTCTTCATACTTTAGGCTTAAATTCAGAATATAACATCTTTAGACATGCTTCTAAATAACTTCCAATCTGCAGGTAAAGATATTTATTCTATAGGAAATGTAGAGCATTCTTCTGGACTGTTCTTCTGCATGTAATGCACTGTTTCTACTACAATACATTTGTTATCACCAGAGGGGCTAATTTTCTCAATATACTCAACAAGGTAAGAGCACAGTTGACACCAATGACAACATAGATATGTTGAAATCAATGACAACATTGATTAGGCACATACTTGCAACACTATATACACCAAGGAAAATAATCCCAAGATGCTAGTACCACCTCTATGCCTTCCAAATCCACTTCTGTCAATCCTAAACCCCATGCATCCCATCACACCGCTAAAACATTTGTCACTATCCCTCCTCCATCATCACACAAATCTCAAAAGCATGTGACCATACACCTTCCTCCATCCACTCTTCCTTCACTCCTCCCAACGCCTAATATCCCCATCCTAAAATCCCCTCATCCCTTTATCCACATGTCCACTAATCTCTCCATAGACACATCTCATTCCCTTAAATCCCCTAAAATTCCTAATCACGATCAACCAATGCACACATCAAACAAACATGAAGCTATCACAACCCCCATGGGATTCAAAAATAGAAATTTGGATGTCTCCTTACATAAAGAAAAATATCCTAATGATTCTCATGCCATAGGGCACTGATGCAAATAATCAAAGCAAAATTCATCCAAAAGGCTACCCAATCCCACACCTCCAAAACAAAAGTCCAAAACTAAAATGGTTTGCATCCCCAAGAAAAAAGTACTTAA
Organism: Cunninghamia lanceolata; assembly: GCA_027924645.1. NCBI lineage: Eukaryota > Viridiplantae > Streptophyta > Pinopsida > Cupressales > Cupressaceae > Cunninghamia > Cunninghamia lanceolata. The sequence goes on along the minus strand of BSBN01001197.1, from coordinate 6,796,343 downwards.
TCCAAATGAAGAATTCACAATCCAACAATCCTAAAAATACCACTCCCCAATAAAAAATCATAAAAATCCTAAATCCATTTGGGTCTCAAAATTTCTAAATCAACCATCCCCTAAGCAAACATCTCCATTACTCCCAACTCCCCCTTCCAACCAAAATCTTCAAAATACAATTTGGTGTGTGTAAACATTGGTCTTGATTCCCATGACATTCCCACATACCTCCATCTCCCCATATTCTATCTACTATCCCACATATTTCACCATCATATCCCTATGGTCCATGCTTTTGCATAATCCATCTGCATCATAATCCACTGTCCATCCATACATAATCTACATCCTAGTCCACCTCCATCTCCCCCTCATGCAATCCTCTACCAACATCGATGTGCAAAATGACACTTGACCTGATCTATGTGCAACATCTCCCTATAATGGGACAATATCACCTTTCATGGAACTAGATGCTTGAGTTCCCATCCTCTTTTGAGTTCTTCCTATCCATATTCCCCTATTCCACCCAAAAATTAAAAAAAAAACAAAAAAAGAGAAAAAAAAGAAAAAAGAAAAAAATTAAAATAGTAAAGAGAAATCCCTTCATCCAATGGTGAAAACCACCTCGACAATGCCTTGGATAAGTACCATGATGAAAACTTGGCAAACAAGTGTCATGTGTAGATCAATCGTCTATGTGTCTTACAATTAGGGGCATGTTGCCTCATCTATCCCATCCTACCATTTTTCCTACCTATGCCATTTACCTATTTGCATACCCATCTTCCATTCCTCCTTTTGATCTTGATAAAGATATGGGAGCAAAATATAGAAAAATTCTTTGGACATTTCTTGATCTACCTCAACCTTTCTATCCAATCCTATCATCCTATTGTCATAAGCTTTGTCATGTAAAATCCTAAGCATTACACCTAAAATGGGGCATGTTATTCCTATGTGACATAGTCCTTGGAGATCACATACTAAACTCTTTTGTCCATCTATCCTTTATGTATTTCCTCCAAATTATCCACTATTACTCATCCTTCTTCCTATCCATCCCATCCACTATCATCCATCTGTCTACCTATTCATTTGTCATTGGTATTTAGCAACTAGGATATCCAAAATACAATCCAAAAAACTGAAACATTTCAAAATCCAAAAAATTACAACATTTCCAAAAACACAAAAAAATTGAAATATTCCCAAAAATACAAAAAAATCAAATCCAAGCAATAAACCCAAATGCAAGTCACCCTAAATCCATACAAATCTAGTCAAAGTAATCTATCCAAATCATCCAATTGCATCCTTGATTTTGTTCCAATCTTGTTGTCAACCCAATCAATCAATCATCATCATCAATGGGATATATCGTTCTCACATCCTTGTGTTGATCTAGGGATATATTGTTCCTTGCAATGACAACACTATCCTTAATCCAATCAATCAATCAATTATCAGTTTATAGATTGACATGGGAATTACCTTGGTTGTTTTTGAATCATTTGTGCATGCTCCCTTGCTTTCTTGTGCGTGTTATCATCTTATCTTACATTTATATCAAGTTTTTTTACTCTAGCTAATATTCATATCTTGTGTCTAGACAAGGTTGTATTATGTTGGGCAAGTCTGTGCAAAGGATACAAAGTCACCCTGGTTCCTTATACCTTGGTGCATAATATCCTCTTTCTATATCAAAATAGGCCTTCTCTACACATTATACCAGCATAACCATCTCCTCTCTATCCACTATATCCATTATGACTATAACTTATCCATTTCCACATCCTATTCTAGACCATTCTTGGTGCATTCACGGTAGGAGGGTTCACAGAATGAACAGTCTCGACCGTACAGCTAGAGTAAACACAATGGAAACAACTCAAATATCTAAAGAAAATATAGATTCATCCATTTAGTATATCATAGAATTCAAATACAAATTGGTTAGCAACATGTGGGCTTACAATTAGGGCTTAGAGGCCAGATTACAGAATATTCAAATATGCACAAGATATGGATTTGAAGCTCCTTCACAAAGAACTCAAACTATCAATTTTATAAATCATGAGAAATACTTTCCTAAGGATCTATTACATGAATATATATCATCTCCGAAATAATAGATTCCTTTGCGTCAGCCAAGGAAGATTATAAATTCCAAGAAAGAGGTGTAACATGTGTACACGGATAGGTCAGATCTAAACAAGAAGAACTCCTCCGCAAATGAATAGAATGATGTGTGGATCTCAAGGAAGGTTGGACACAAACCATAGATCATTGAATGATGTGTCATTTATCTCCATCAATCAAGAAATGCTTCGCAAGTCTTCTCCTTTAGTTGATTGTCCAAGACTGTCAGGATGCTCTATTTTGAGAAAATAGTCGATCTTCTAATAGCGATAACTTTCCGTTACTTGATCCAAATGGTCTAAAAATTGGATATGATGTGCATGAATGTCTCTAGATGCTAAGTCTAGCTCCACAAGGTCTGAAAAGCAACTGCGGTAGAATGAGGACCAAAATACAGAAACTACTTCTGACTGAACTGAACTAGAATTTAAAAGGAACAAACTGAAATACAAATATTTTTGGTTGATGCAAGATTGCTCTTGAACTAGGGATGCTCCTGCATCAATTCTTCACCTCTCAATATATCTTTCTTCACTATATATTTGACCTATTTCTTTTTAACTTAACAATTCATCCTAATTATCTATTCCTAACCCTTATCCTTTTCCATCATTACTCTTATCCAATCCCTTTCATCCATTTCGAGAGCATACCCATATTCTTCTAACCTACCTATCCTCTCAAGGGGTCATCCCATCATTACATTCATTCCTCCTTGTCACTCCTTCAAGTGGTTGGGGCATCCTTTTCCCTCCATCCATACTTTTTCTTATTTGAAATGATGTTACTTCTCTTAGTCACAACATCATCTCAAAGAGGGGCAAAATGTAGTCACCTAAAATTGACCATGTCTTACGACATTACCTTTCGATACTATCTTGTGACACATCTTGATCTATGACCCCTTCCATCATTCCCCTTAGTTAAATAAATTATATTTATTTAACTAATCCATTTATCCTCCTCTTAGACCAAATTAAATAAATCTTATTTATTTAATCCCATTTTCCCTCCACCATCCAATTTAAATAAATTAAATATTTATTTAAATACCCCATGTTTCACATAATTTAAATAATTTTATTATTTAAATTATTTATCCCACTCACATCCCTATTTTTAACCTCCTTAATTGTGAGTCATAAGCACTTCCTCTCTAAAATTCAATTAAATTCCATTTCCCCCACTCCCATTCTTATTTTAGTCATCTGTCATCCTCATTGAATGTGTGTCATAACCACTAACTTCAACTTTTAATCTTATCCGTCCACCTCACACCTCACCCTTCTAATCTCAACCATCCACTTTATCCTCCTCAATCTATAAATTGAAACTCCCGTTTCAATTTCAAATCCCCCAACAAATCATCACACACACATATCTATTATTTTCTATCTCTATTGTTATGTCTATTTCATATCCAAGTTATGTTGGTTTGTGAGCAGTCCACATTGCATGATCAACAGGACAAATCCAATGGAGATTGGGTGCACTCCATTCCGTCCTATCAGAAGTCTAAATTTGTGCAAGGGTTAAGGTATTTGTGTATTTTTTTATCTTCATGTTATTTCCTTGCATGATTTCCAGGGTTACATGATCACATGAAGCTATCACAACCCCCATGGAATTTAAAAATAGAAATTTGGATGTCTCTTTACATAACGCAAAAAATCCTAAAGATACTCATGCCATAGGGTACCAATGCAAAGAATCAAATAAAAATTCATCCAAAAGGCTACCCAAGCCCACACCTCCAAAATAAAAGTACAAAACTAAAATGGTTTGGGTCCCCAAGCAAAAAGTACTTAATCCAAATGAATCATCCACAATCCAACAATCCCAAAAATCTTGCTCCCCATTAAAAAATCATAAAAATCCTAAATCCATTTGGGTCTCAAAATTACTAAATCGATCATCCCCTAAGAAAACATCTCCATTACTCTCAACTCCCCCTTCCAATCAAAAGCTTCAAAATCCAATTTGATGTGTGTGCAAACGTTGGTCTTGATTCCCATGACATTCCCACATACCTCCATCTCCCCATCTTCTATCTAATATCCCACATATTTCCCCCATCACATCCCTATGGTCCATGCTTTTGCATAAGCCTTTCACCCATCCATCCATCATCTGCATCATAATCCATTATCCATCCAAACATAATCCACATCTGAATCCACCTCCATCTCCCTCTCATGCAATCCTCTACCAACATCCATGCACAAAATGACACTTGACATGATCCATGTGCGATATCCCTCTATAATGGGACATTATCACCTTTCATGGAACTAGACGCTTGAGTCCCCATCCTCTTCCAAGTTCCTCCTATCCATATTCCCCTATCCCATTCAAAAATCCAAAAAAATAAAAAAAATTCAAAAAGAGAAAAAGAAAAAAAAAGTGGAAAAAATCAAAATAGTAAAGAGAAATACCTTCGTCCAATGGTGAAAACCATCTCGGTGGCGGGTTGGATAAGGACCATGATGAAAACCTGGAAAACAGGCGTCATGTGTAGATTGATTGTATATGTGTCTTACACTTGGGGGCATGTTTATCCCATCCTACCATTTTTCCTACCTATGCCATTTACCTATCCACACACCCATCTTTCATTCCTTCTTTTGATTTTGATAAAGACATGGGGAAAAATAATGAAAAATTCTTTAGACATCTCTTGATCTACCTCATCCTTTCTATCCAATCCTATCATCCTATCATATTTGTCATGTAAAATTCTAAGCATTACACCTAAAATGGGGCAAGTTATTCCTATGCGACATAGTCCTTGGAGATCACATCCTAAATTCTTCTGTCCATCTATCCTTTATGCATTTCCTATATATTATCCACTATTACTCATCCTTTTACATATCCATCTATTTTACACTTCGTACCCCTCCCATCCACTATCACCCATCTATCTACCTATTCATGCTTTTCCCTTGTCATTGAAATTTAGCATCTAGGCTATCCAAACTACAATCCAATGTCATCCCATAATATTTCCAAAATCCAAACAAATCAAAACATTTCAAAATCCCAAAAAATTACCACATTTCCAAAAACACAAAAAAATCTAAATATTCCCAAAAATTAAAAAAAATCAAATCCAAGCATTAAACCTAAATGCAAGTGACCCTTAATCCATACAATTATGTCAAAGTAATCTATCCAAATCGTCCAATCACATCCTTGGTTTTGTTCCAATCTTGTTGTCTACCCAATCAATCAATCAATCAATCATCATCATCATCATCATTAATGAGATATATTATTCTTGCATCCTTGTGTTAATCTAGGGATATATCATTCCCTGCAATGACAACACTATCCTTAATCCAATCAATCAATCAATTATTAGTTTACAACTTGAAAGGGACATTACCTTTCTTGTTTTTGAATCATTTGTGCATGCTTGCTTGCTTGGTTATGTGTGTTATCATTTTATCTTGCATTTCTATCAAGTTTTTTTACTCTAGCTAATATTCAATGTTGTATTATGCTGGGCAAGTCCGTGCAAAGGATACAAAGTCACCCTGGTCCCTTATATATTGGTGCATAATATCCTCTTGTTATATCAAACTAGGGATGCTCTACACATTATACTAGCATAACCATCTCCTCTCTATCCACTATATCCATTATGACTATAATTATCCATTTCCACTATCCTTATCCACTAATCTATCCTTCACATTCTTCACCTCTTAATCTATCCTTATCCACTATCTGTTTCACCTATCTCTTTCACCTTAACAATCTATCTATTCCTAACCCTTATCCTTTTCCATCCTATCTTTCATCCAATCCATTTCATCCATTTCGAGAGCATACCCGTGTTCTTCTATCCGCCTATCCTCTTGAGGGGGCATCCCATCCTTACTTTCATTCCTCCTTGTCACTCCTTAAAGTGGATAGGGCATCATTTTTTCCTTGATCCATACCTTTTCTTCTTTGAAATTATGTTACTTCTCTCAGTCGCAACATCATCTCAAAGAGGGGCAAAATGTAGACTCCTAGAATTGACCATGTCTTACGACATTACCTTTCAACATTATCTTGCATCACCTTGCGATACGTTTTGTTCTAGGCCCCTTTCATGACCCCTTCCATCAATCCCATTAGTTAAATAAATTATATTTATTTAACTAATCCCTTTTATCCATTTATCCTCCTCTTAGACCAAATTAAATAAATCTTATTTATTTAATCCCATTTTTCCTCCACCATCCAATTTAAATATTTATTTAAATACCACATGTCTCTCATAATTTGAATAATTTTATTATTTAAATTATTTATCCCACTCACATCCCTATTTTTAACCTCCTTAATTATGCGTCATAAGCACTTCCTCTCCAAAAATAAATTAAAAAATCCTATTTTCCCCACTCTCATTCTTATTTTAGTCACCTGTAATCCTCATTGAATGTGTGTCATAACCACTAACTTCAACTTTTAATACTATCCATCCACCTCACACCTTACCCTTCTAATCTCAACCATCCACTTTATCCTCCTCAATCTACAAATTAAAACTCCCATTTCAATTTCAAAGCCCCCAACAAATCTTCACACGCTTTCTATTATTTTCTATCTCTATTATCATGCCTATTTCATATCCAGGTTATGTTGGTTTTTGGTGATCATTCCACATAGCATGATCAACAAGATGAATCTAATGGAGCTTGGGTGCACTCTATTTAGTCCTATCAGAAGTCCAAATTTGTGCAAGGGTTAATGTATTTTTGTATTGTTTTATCTTGATGTTATTGTCTTGCATGATTTTGAGGGTTTCAGTTCTATCTGCCCCAAAGAGTTTTCACAAAGAGTTTGATGCACTTGCTTATAAATTTTTATGGGAAGGAAATCTTGGCAATTAGAAATGGAGGCTTGTGAGTTGGGACCAGGTGTGCAAGCCAAAAGAGGTTGGTGGTCTTGGGACTAGACAATCTAAACTCAATAGCCAGGCTTTAGCAGCTAAACTATATTGGCATTGGTGCAAATTTCAAGATCATCCTTGGGCAAGGATCCTTAACTGTAAGTATTTGGGAGGAGTAGCTAATGAGCATATTCCACAGATGGAATTAGTAGGGAAGGGATCTATGATCTAGAACACTATTAAAAGGAAGGCCTCTCTTATTAAGGAAGGTCTTTTTTGGATTATAGATAACAAGGATAAAGCTCTCTTTTGGACCGACTCCTAGGGTGGTCACCCTCTATTCTCTCTTATTTTCCCCAGCTCTAGCCTTTGAGTGAACATTTTTTGGCAGCTGGGGAGTCCAAAGTGGAGGATTTCACGTCTTCTAATCGTGTTAGGGGATCCTTAGTTTGTCATTGGTGGGACTCTGAAAGTTGGCCTAGAGGAGGGTCTCAGGGGGATCATGATACTTTGGCTTCTATTCTTGCTGAGAGACCTTGTTATTCTTTTGAGGATAGGGATATGCTAGCTTGGGGGCATAATTCTAAAGGTGTCTATTTAGCTAGCCTAAGTGCAACATATTTTTGTGGTTTTTGAGTCAAAATAAATTCCTTACCTAGGAAAACATCAAGAAAAGAGATTTTTTTGGTCCTTCCATTTGTCTACTTTGTGACTACAGTGAAGAAAACACAAATCATCTTTTCTTTCAATGTCCCTTCTCTATGGAAATTTAGGTTTATGATGGAAATTATGGAAGAGACCTTTCTTTCAAACCACCTGCCTATTTGAGTTTTAGGATAATATGGGACCTCCTCTGGTATCTATTGTCTTCCTTGTGGTAGATTGGGAGTTTGGATCATCCTTTTTCTATTGGAAAATTTGATTGGACTAAAATTGTCGTATCTTCTAGGAGTGCCAAAGTGGGGTCCTGTAAATTTGGTATAAGGTTAAGAGCATGCTTAGGGAAATTGTTGAAGCCAAGTTTGTTTTGGAAGAGTCTCTTTCTTCTTCAGATGCTTATATAACTAACCTTCTAGAGCTTTCCCTCCTCACTGCTTCACAGGTTCATCCTGGTCATAGAGTACAACCTTCTAAAAAGGTGAATAGATTAGGTAAGTGGAGTTCCCCTCTCGATGGTTTTTACAAGATTAATACTAATGGCTCTATTCAGGGTAACTTGGGTGCAACTGGGATTGGTGGTGTTGGTTGAAATAGTAGTGGATCTATTCAATTCTTTTTCTCCACTTTTGTGCACTCAAATAATTAGATGGAGGCTTCAGCGATGCTAAAGGCTTTGGAGAAAGCTTGTAATTTGGGTTGGAGGAAAGTGGTATGTGAAACAGATTCTATGATCCTAGTTTCTCTTCTTAATAAGATAAATCAATAGGATTCCTCCTAGAGACTGGCTTTGAGTGCTCAAAAAATCCTTCATCTAGCCTCTACCTTTTATTCTATTTCCTTTGTTCATGTTCCCAGGGAATGGAATAAAGTGGTTGATTGTCTAGCCAAGTGGACCTCTAAAGAGATGGATTTGTGGTAGGTGGTGGATTGGGGACATTTAGATTAGACTAAAGCTCAACAATTGCTTCAAATTCTTCATGAAAATAATGAAGATTAAAAAGAGTTGGATGTCTAGGAAGGACTACAATTTTGATTGTAGTGCTTCTTTAAATGTTTGTAATTTGGGGTGGTATTGCAAGTGTGTTGGCAAGAGACACTACTTCACATTAACAAGTATTGTCATTGATGGAAACTAAGATCTTTTTACCCATCTGCATAACTCAATTTGGTCAAACTGGAAGTCAAAATCAGAACTTGATGTAGAGGCAAATTGGATAGGGGAAGGTAGACAAGATGACAAGGTTCTACTACACCCAAAAGCCCAAAATCAAAGGTTAGTTTGTAAAAGTGGGAAAAATAGTTAGAGGTCTTGATTTCTCCATGGAAATGGTGTTTAGGCATGTATAGGGACCCATCCCATCCATTGGCAAAGGCAAGTCAAACTTCTGGGTAGCACTTCCTTCACAAACCTAAGAAATGGCTTGTAGCCCTCCAAAATGAGAACAATCCTAATAAATTTTGCTACAGGTCTTCAAATACAAATCTTAGACAATCTGTAGGTACCCATTATGGCCCCCTATCACATATCCCAAATTGGGTATGACTTCTTTTGGACGGAATACCTTAACCAATAGCCCCTCTCAATGACCTAGAGCCCCAATTAGGCCAAAATTACAAAGAGACTACTATAGAATGCAAGCATAGAACTCAACTAGGGGTTTGAACATTTAGAATACATGCAAAAACAAAGGATTTTGTGGGTTTTGTACTTCTACAAACTGATGTTCCCAAAAATACCTCTTTGGTTCCTCCAATGGGCTTAATACACGGTCATATTAAGCCTCTTCTACCAAAACTTGAAACACCAACTCTCCCACTCCTGCAATCAGTCAAAACACTTGAAATACACATGGATACATCCATGCCACTAGACTTATGGTCTTTAAAGATAGTGGGATGGCTATTTTTCCATCGTTGGAGCAAAACCCTTGTTTAGGGTTCTATGAGATTGTTTTTAAACAAAACCTTATAACTCCCTATAATGCTACTTCCAAGACACCAAACTATATCCAAATGATATATAACTCAATGTAATGTCTAATCAAAACATGAGGAGATTAAAACAAATCCGTACCTTCATTGTGTACGATCTGTAGCAGCGGGTTTCCTTAAGGAAAATAGAGATTTCAGTAAACAGTCTCAAGGAAAATGCATACAAGTTGCTTTCTATGCCAAGTCACAGCCTCAAATCACTTTTGAATGAAAGGTATGTCACCACACTTCACCTTCCAACCATCTAGAATTCATGACAATGTAGTACTACAAAATTGTACGGACTGTTTCTACAGGAAACACGGAAAAATAACACAAACAACAGAGAATTGGTATTATATTACTTTGAAACTTCTTGCATACTATGAAATCATCATGTTCAAGGCATTCTTAAACTTTCCAACCTCCTTGAAGACATTTTGGTTTGATGGGAAGGTTTACAACCACTTCTTCCCATTGAACTTCCTTTGGTAGTTTGAAAACTACAACTACTTACATGTTTTGTCCTTACATGTTTAGGCTTAACAAGTGCCTTCAAACAATTTATAATGTAATTAGGCCTTGAACAAGGCATTAGACCCTTTGACATCATTTTAGACTTCTTGACATGCCTTAACAAAGTTTACAATCATGCATATTGTTTCTACATGCCTTGGAAGGCTAACAAACATGACTACCTCCTACAAGATAGCAATAGATATTTGGACATAGTCCTTATTACATGAATGAGAATGGTCTTCAAGACCTTATGAAATCAACAAACAAAGTGAATCATCAAAACAAGACATAAGTTTTTTGGTCTCCTTGGTGATCCTGCACCATACTCCCTGGGTGGAAAGAGAACTCAAGTCTCTTGAGGAAGTAGATCAGAAATTGTGACACCATGCTTGAAGATGTCTTCTTCACTCATCCAAGTGGCATCTTCAATAGATAAGCCACTCCATTTGACATGAAACTGTTTGTATGTCTTCTTCCTAGTCTTCTTCAAGACATTGGTGTCAAGAATGCATTCTAACTTCAATGGATGATTGGGTGGAAGACCCTTGACCCAATCTTCATCTCCTGTTGCTGTCATATCTACCTCTAAATCTGTATTAGAATCACCTTTGAAAGGGAACAAATCTGAAACATTGAAGATAGGAGATATGGCCAAGCCTTGAGGAAGTTCAATCTCATAGGCATTGGGCCCAAACTTGTGCACAATCCGGCATGGTCCTATCTTCTTCATGAGGAGTTTGGTTGGCTACCCCTTAGGAAGTCTTTCCTTCTTCAAATGTGCCATGACAAAATCCCCAACCTTGTATTGTACATCTCTCCTTCTCTCATTGGCTTTCTCCTTGTACTTGTCATTGTTCTTTTGAAGAGTTTCTTTGACATTATCATGGATGTCCTTCATGGCCAATGCAAAGTCTTCCTTGAGCACTTTTCCTTTCCAATCCATGGAGATCTCTCAATTCAAGAATAACTCTTGGGTGAATGCCATAAACAATCTCAAATGGACTCCTTGTGATTCTATTGGTGGAATCATTATAGGAAAACTAAGCTTGAGGGATGATCATATCCCATGCCTCTCCATGTTGTTTGGTAAGACACCTGAGAAGATTTCCCAAGGACCTATTCACCACCTTAGTTTGGCCATCAGTCTGAGGGTGATAGGCTGAAGTAAATGAAAATTGAGTACCCAACTTCTTCCACAAAGTGTACCAAAAATGGCCTACAAACTTTGGATCCCTGTCAGTCATAATGTTAAGAGGCAAACCATGGTTTCTAATAATTTCTTTGAAGAACAAACCAACAATGTGAGAGGCATCATTAGTGCATTTACATGGCAAGAAATGAGCCATCTTACTGAATCTATCCACCACAACAAATATAATATAAAAGCCTCTTTGAGTCCTAGGAAGACCCAATACAAAATCCATACTAATACTTTCCCATGGCCTATTAGGAATAGGAAGTGGCTGATATAGACCAACATTAGATGAAGTACCCTTTGCCCTTTGACAAATACTACAACATTCAACAAATTTTTTGATATCTGATTGCATTTTAGGCCAAAAATAAAACCTCTTCACCTGATCCAATGTTTTATCCAACCCAAAGTGACCTCCTAGTCCACCACAATGTTTTTCCTTTATGATGCTCTCCCTCATGGAACACCTAGGAACACATAGTTGGCTGCCTTTGACCAACAACTCCTGCTACAACAAAAACTCAGAAAAATCAGAATGATAAGAGTCTAAAAATTGTGAACAAACTTCATATACCTCCTTGAAATCTTCATCATCCTGATACATATGTGTGAGAGCATCAACCCCTACACTTTGTAACTGAATTTCCTGAACCATACACACCCTTCTACTCAATGCATCTGCCACTTTGTTAGCCTGCCCCTTCTTGTGTTTGATTGAAAAAGTATAAGCTTGGATTTTCTCAACCCATTTCATATGCCTATGATTGAGTTTCTCCTGTGAATTCAGAAAACTAAGTGCATCATTGTCAGTATAAATAATAAATTCTTTTGGCAAAAGATAGTGCCTGTATTTTTTCAAAGCTTGTACCATTGCATACAATTCCAAGTCATAAGTAGAGTATTTTCTCTTAGCATCATTCAATTTTTCACTAAAGAAAGCAACAGGCCTGCCTTCTTGACTTAGGACAAGCCCCTATAGCAAGGTAACTAGCATCACATTCCACCCCAAACAACTTGTTAAAGTCGGGCAAAACAAGTATGGGCTATTGTGCTACCTTTTGTTTCAGAATTTCAAAAGAATCATTAGCTACCTTTGTCCACAAAAACTTACATTTCTGCCCCCTTTTGATAGTATCTAAAATTTGTGCACAAATATGACTAAAACCCCTTATGAATTTCCTATAAAATGTTGCCAAACTATGAAAAATTTTCACATCACCTACTGTTTTTGGAGTTGGCCATGACAAAATGGCTTCTACCTTTGCTGGATCCATCTTCAAACTACCTTGTGAAATGACAAAACTAATATAGGTGAGTTCTTCCTTCATGAAGACACTCTTTTCCATGTTGATCATCAATTGTTCATCATACAACTTCCTCAAAACCTGATCAAAATGTTGCAAATGCTCTTCCTTAGTCCTATTGAAAACAAGAATGTCATCCAAATATACCACAACAAATTTGCCATTGAAATCCTTCAACACTTCATTCATGAGACACATAAAAGTACTTGGAGCATTAGATAGACCAAATGGCATCACCAACCACTCATAAAGACCCTCATTGGTTTTGAATGCTTTCTTCCATTCATCCCCTTGTTTGATCCTAATTTGATGATACCCACTCTTAAGATCAATCTTAGAAAAGTATCTAGCCCCACCCAAACAGTCCATTAGGTCCTCAATACTTGGCATAGGAAACCTATATCTTATGGTAATCTTGTTAATGGCTCTAGAATCTATGCACAATCTCCATTTACCATCCTTTTTAGGGGCTAGGACTGTTGGGACAACACATGGGCTAAGATTATTTCTCACCAATCCCTTATCCAACAATTCTTGCACTCGCTTGGCAATCTCTTCATTTTGTGAAGGTGTCATCTTGTAGGCTGCTTTGTTTGGCAAAGTAGATCCTAGTATGAAGTCAATTTGATGGCTTATGTCCCTAATAGGTGGCAACTCATTAGGCATTTCTTCTACCATAATCCCCTTATACTTCTCTAGCAATTGTTGCACCTCATTAGGAACCTCTTCCTTACTAGGATCATGCAAACCAGGACTGTTTTTAGGCTTCAAAATCATAGCATACCCTTGGGTTCCTTCCTCCTTAAGGGCACCTAGAAACTCTTTACCATTCACAATCATGACACTTGACCCAACATTCTTCTCTACATGCTCATCAGGCAATGGATCCATTCTATACTTTCTACCATTCTTAGTTATGATGAAAGAATTAGTTTTACCATCATGTTGTGATTGAACATCATATTGCCATGGATGTCCTAACAACAAATGACAAACATCCATAGGAATTACATCACACAAAATCTTACCTTTATATTCTCCTATCTCAAATTCAACCCATGATTGTTCATCTACCAAAACTTGTTGCCCTTTATTCAACCATGATACTTTATAAGGACTAACATGAGGAAGTCTTTTCAATTTCAATTTGTCTACCATTTCAATGGAAACCAAATTTTTAGTTGAGCCTGAATCAACAATTACCTTGCAAATCTTACTATAGGCCTTGCATGTTGTCCTGAACAATGTCTTCCTTGGGGTGGTTCTTGTGTTTGAGGCACCTTCAACATGGTTCTTCTCATCATCAAACTTTCTCCTTCATGGAACGGCGCTGCACTTCCAATTGGAGAGTTGACACTTTGGCAATCTTCCTCTTGGATCAATTGGTTCCTTCTCTCTCCTCCATGAGAGCTTGAGGCTTGCTTTTTAGAACACTTGAAGGCTGGATGTCCCACTTGGTTGCAATTGTAGTACCTTCCTATGAAGACATTAGGACCTCTCCCTGGTCCACCAAATCTACCTCTTCCATTAGGCCTTCTTCCTCTAAAGCCTCCTCTAGAACCTGATTCTCTACTTTGCTCTTGGGAACTAGATGTTGGCAAGAGACACTATATGGATTCATGATTGTTGTCATTGATGGCAACAAAGTTCATCCCACACATCCGTAGGACATGGTGTGTCTCTACCGGAAGTCAGAGTGAAGAATGTTGTGGTCCAGTAAACAAGAACAGAGCTTGTGGCAAGGTCTGACAGATAGGTCTGGATCTCTCAGAGGAAGTATTTTGGTAAAGTGCGGATTTGGGGAAGTAAAGAATACTACCTTGAGTGATAGATTCCAAGGTTTTAGCCTCTGGTGATAGATGAGGAAAAAGATATGAATAGCTGAGTACCGGATTCCTAAGTGACAATATGAACAGAGGAAGAACTGACTGACAGAACATCAGACTATTTTCTGGATGTGTTACTAATGGTGTTAAAAGTTATGAAGGCATGAATCATGTTTGGCTGACATGATTAATGATTTCTACAAGCATATACTTGATCCACATTATTTGATGTGCTAGGATTCAGCCGACAGATCAGAATTAGTGAAAAGATTGACTATTCTGGGTGCCGACTAGAAAGGTGATGAAATTACTTGTGCGGATATATATACACAATGGATTTAGTTGTGAGAGGTGTTGTGGTTGTATGTGATATGCGAATAAGAGCAGAGCAGAGTAGAAGCAGTAAGAAAGATCCGGTATGTGAAAGGAAAGCAGCATAAGAGAAGAGGAAAGATGAAGTGCAGCAGATCAGTGTACTGAGCCTAACCGGAACTGAACTCCAGCATATGTGGATGCTTCCAATCAGTTCAAGTATTGTATAACATTCTTTTGTAGACAGTGTGTCTCCTTGTAGGCAGTGTGCCTCCTTTGTGAGCAGTGTGCTCAGGCAGTGAGCCCTAATTGGCAAGTGCCATTTTGTAATTCCTTATTCTTCTAACAGAGAATAATCTTTGGGTTAATCACCCCGTGGTTTTCTCCCTTAACAGGGTTTCCACGTCAAAAATACTGTGTCATATGTTTTTCCATTTCATGGTAATGTTTGCTTGTTTGAATTAATGCTGCATTAATTAATAAGAAAGTTTAGAAAGAAGAAATAATTAGGATAACTGATTCACCCCCCCCTCAGTTATCAACAATTGGTATCAGAGCCAAGTTCCTCCTAACAGAGTCTAACAGCTCGAGGAAGATCTGGGAGTCCAAATGGATGCATATGGTTTAAGGGAGCAACTCAAGACTGCCCTTGAGGATCTTGAACAGTCAAATTCTGAAGTCAATGAATTAAAGGAAAGACTCAAACAGGCTGATGATTTCATGAGAGAACTAAAAGACAAATTAAGTCTCTCTATGAAAAAGAGAAAGGAGCTGCTTCAGCAATTGGCAAGATAAGGTGAAGAAAGTAATGCAAATGAAGAGCTGACTGAGAAAATCAAGTTATGTGAAAAGTTATGAAAAGAAGTCATTATGGTAAGACATGAAATGGAATCAGGAGTTATAAAGTTTACTCAAGAGATTGAAGAGAAAAGAAAAACTGAAGACAATCTAAGACAATCTCTCAAAGAGAAATCAGAAGATTGCCACCAGATGGATAGAATTATCAGACATCTTGAATCTGATCTTGAAGATGCTATAGATAATGAAGAAAAACTTGAGGATCAAATTGTCTCTCTCAAAAGGGATCTTCAAACAGCAAATGAATATAAAGAGAAATTCAAGATAAGTTCTTCTCAACTTGAAGTTCTCCTTGGAAGTCAAAAGAGGGCAGATGACAAGTGTGGTTTGGGATATGAGAAAGGAGAAAGATCCGGATTCGGTCAGAAGAATTTTGAATCGGAAAATCCAAGAAACAGGCCTAGAAGACCTCCGGTAAGACAACCTAATGCTCAAAGATATCCATCCTTCAATGGATACTAGCACATCTGCAATCACTTTGGTCACAAAGCTAATCAGTACAGAAAGAGAGTGAATCAAACTAATTCATCCTTCTCTGGACAATGTTTTAACTGCAAAAGGTATGGTCACAAGTCTTATGAATGCAGAAATATGCAAATGAACAAATCATTCAATGGTAGATGCTTTACATGCAATAGAATAGGTCATATGGCTAATCAATGCAGATCAAGTGGATATCAGTCAAATATGCAAAGAAATGTTGTTTGCCAAATCTGCAATAGGTCCGGTCATAGTGCAAAAGTCTATAGAAGCAAGAATCAGGACAAAAGAGGTCCGGTATATAATCAGAATCAAGATAAGGGTAAGCAAAAGATGAATGCGGATGAAGTTAGGAATGAGATGAACAAGATTTGAGTGAAGAAAAGTTCAAATAATGTAGAGGTTGGATCCGCACCAGACTTTGGTGTTGATATTCCTTCCAAAAATTAAAAGGTGAGCTCTGGCTCAGGGGGAGACACTAAGAAAACCTTATTCCCCTAGCCAGTTAAGTGGTGCCTGAAATTGGCACATGAGAAGCTGCGGATCAAAGGGTTTCTAGAAAAACATGTAAAGAAGATCAGGTAAAGATCTAAGAGATCCACAAGAAGATTTAAAAAGTTCAATTCCTTCAGAATTGGTCCGGTTAAGCAAGTCTTCTGGTAAAACAGGTTTCTCACCAGATTGGCCCGGTATGAATCCAAATTGATACAGCTTAATCTGCGGATACATAAGATGATCAGAAGGACAAGTGGATATGATGATTCATCACTAACATCGGTCACAAGGGAATCATAATGATCCAGATGAGTTTCTTCCTCCTTGAACAAGGAAAACCAGGCAAACCAGAATGAATTAGGTCGAGCATTTATTGCAGTCTGATATTAGGGCTTGCAGAGCAATATAAGGTTTTTTCATTAATCACTCGTTCATTCTGTACTCAAGAAGAAATGAAAAGCGGAGCTCTGCAACAAAATTCCTCAAGTTCATCGAAGATCACTTGCAAAAGTCATTACTTCCAGAGATCAATCCAACCAACCCCATGAAACTGGTAGGCGCAAAAGGTATTTTCCATTTTCAAATATCTCACTACAAATCTCTTGATAATGGGTACTCCGAATATTGTAAAGATTTTTGATAGACCTCGCCCTACATTTAAGAAACATCCATACAAATCCTTGGAGGTAGATCCCCTAGGAGCATTCTCTAGTGTTCCGCATGGCATTTTACATACAGAAGACATTAGGGTTTACATACATGCCAATATTGAAGAGTTTGGGGAATTCAAACTAAGAGACATCTATCACAAACAATTGATAGATGATGCTTTTGAGCTTAAACCGGAATATAAGGGCATCCAAGAAAAGCATTTTGATCAGTTCATTCATTTCCCCTGCTTTGAAGAAGATGAATGGGTCTGGTATGTGTTAAGTAGGGTGCATGATAACTTCCTATGGCTGAATAGACCTTGCAAGATCACCAAGGAAGCAATTAGGGCAGTAACTAGTTTACATTCCTCTGGAGGAATTCCTGTCCTCAAATTTGTCAAAAACAACATTGTCACAGAGGCCACCGGATCAAAATTTGATAAGAGGGCAATGACCATTGAAGATATTACTGACTCGGATATCAAGTATGCATCTATGATAATAGGATACAAGATATATCATTCCAGTAGGGAGAATTCAGTATCTAGAACTGCAGTATACACGGCCTATGAGATGCTGAGAAAGAATGCAGATTATGATCTCTGTGAACTCCTCTTGAGCCAATTAATGGAAAACATACAGAAGATCAAGAAGGACAAAAAGAACTCCTTTAAATATGGAGGACTGATACTATGTTTGTTTTTCTACTTCATGAATGAGCTTCCCGGATCAAATGGATGGGTATGGGAAAATGACAAACTGGTAGCTATCCAGATCAGAGATTACTTGCATGAACTTGGAGATGCAAAGGCAAGAAAGATAGCTCTATGGGGTTACTTCAAGCAATTCCAAAATACAATGCAAATCAGAGAAAGGATCCCCAAATCAGTAGTTGAAAAATACAAAGATATAGTGTGCTTCATGGTAGACACTGATCAATGTCTTATGGAGGCAGTAGAACCAAGGACAGTCTGGATCATGCCCATGGGGTACGAAGTTGATGAATAGATTGTGGAGCTGCATGTTCAACACATGCTTAGCCAGCCTAAAGATCCAAAAGCAGAAAGGTTTGGAACCTTTGAGGAGCTGAGTATAAAAATCCATGTTGAACTCAGAGAACTAGAAATCAAAAGGAAGGTGAGAAAAGAAGTAGAAAATATTGCTCAAGGCCTTGGCATCTCAAAGGAGGCACTTGATGCCCATAAGAAAAGGATGGAAAGAGCTAAGGAAGAGAAGAAAGAGGCATAAAAGAAAAGCAAGGAAAGTGCTCCGGTAGAAACCTCCACCCGGACCAGATCATCAAAAAGATCTGCACCTGTCACAACCAAAAGCTCAAAACCGGAAGTTCAGGCATCTAGTAAAAGAGAGAAAAGATCAAAAACAAAAGCCACAAGGGCTTATGCAAGTCAAAAGGATGAAGAGGAAACAGAATCAGATGAGGAAATCAGGAAACTAAAGAAGAAGAAGAAATCATCCGGTCAAGGAGAAGAAGAGAAGGAAGAGGAATTTGTTGAAAAACCTACTCTCTCCTTAGATGATGTAGTAAAAGCAGTCACTGTGGATGGCAACCTACAACCCTTAACAGAATTCTATGATTATTATAATGAAGCAGATAAAAAGATTCTGGAGGAAGCCACAGTTAAGTTTTTGAACATTTACAATAAAGCTTTTATTGAAATTATCTCTCTAATTCTTAAGAGTCTAGAGGAGTTGGAAATGAGAAAGACCAATGCCATGGCAAAAGACCTTGAGATCCGGGAACAGATAGCTATTCAGCTATATCCTTCAATTGATCCCAAGATAATGAACATGGTATTCAAAGACTGCAAGGATGAATTCAAGAGCAAAGCAAGGATGAATAAGCTTATGCTTGGTGAGACCGACAAGGTAGCCAAGGACACTGAAGAGATTCTCCAGAAAACCTTCAAAAGATTTAATCTTCCTATCATAGAGGACTTGGGTACTGATCCCTCCACTACAAATGTTGCAAAAGAAACTCCTGAGAAAATATCAGAAGAGGTGGGCCCTGAACAGACTAACATTTCCCCTCTGGTTTCCCCTACAGTCTCCGGATCTAAAGGAGAAGAAAAATCACAGGAGAAAGAAGCAGAGGTGAAGAAAAAAGAAGATGACAGTGCTAAGAATGTAGAAGGAGAGAAAGCTCCAAGGGATAGCCCTAAGACTGCAGAAGGAAAGAAAAATCTGTCTCCGGCAAGAGACACTACACAAACTGTCCAAGAATTTCTGAACAAAGAAACAATGGAGATTGATGAACCAAAGCTTCTACAACGTCCATTCAATTTTGATTCTCTTTCCCCAGTACAGACAATGAAGATAGCTTCATTTGCAAATGCTAAGGCTAATGAAAAACTCATAAAGTCTCATATGGAAGACTGTGAGTTGATAGAAGCTGCTTCTGGAGTGCTTGAAAAGATTATGCCATCAGTTTAGAAAGATCCCACAGCCTCCTCTTCCGGTAATCTTAAAACCTTAGTCAGCAGTGTTAGTACACATTTTGATTCTCTAGAAAAATCAGCTGAAGAAAAGGTCCGGAAGGAGTTTTTGGATAAAAGGTTCTCTGAGGTACAGGGTTTGATCATTAATGATAGGAGAAACATGAACATTGGGATAAAGAGCTTAGAAAATGCTCTTAAGGATGGCAGTGAAATATACAAATTTTGTATCTCCTAGTCCAAGGTAACAGTGGAGATTGAGAAGAAAATAAAAGAGCAAGAGGACAAACTACTAAGCTTGTCTCAAAGTTTTGATCCTCTTTCTTCCTCTATAACAAATCAAGAATGACAGACTATTGCAGTCTTGAGTGAAATCAAGAAATTGGAGAAGGAAAGGAAAAATAGAATAAGCAAGTTGAGTGAGCTCAGGGGGTTAATTGTCCCTAAGCTAGAGGCCATGCATGAGGCTATAACAGAAGCCCAAATTACAGCCCAGACCAATGATCCGACAGATCTAAAAAGGGCAGATGTGTTTGCATTCCTGTTGAGTGGGCATATCTCAATTTTGGACAGGATGAAGCAGAGTTGGGTGACAGAAGTTGTACAGTTGAAGAACACTTTTGCAGACATACTTAAGTATATGTAAGTACAACTTGTATATATATACTTATGCGGCTAAATATAGTAAAATTTTTGAAAATTTTGGTGTGCGGACCCTACCCTTTGACATTGGGGGAGTGAAGAGCAGTGAAAAATGAGGAATCCAACTAAGGGGGAGCTTCAGAAAATATATATAAAGACAGAGCATCAGCCAAGGGGGAGCCTAGTGTAAACACTTAGTCATTTTTTACTAAGTGTTGCCATCAATGCCAAAGGGGGAGATTGTTGGCAAGAGACACTATATGGATTCATGATTGTTGTCATTGATGGCAACAAAGTTCATCCCACACATCCGCAGGACATGGTGTGTCTCTACCGGAAGTCAGAGTGAAGAATGTTGTGGTCCGGTAAACAAGAACAGAGCTTGTGGCAAGGTCCGACAGACAGGTCTGGATCTCTCAGAGGAAGTATTTTGGTAAAGTGCAGATTTGGGGAAGTAAAGAGTACTACCTTGAGTGATAGATTCCAAGGTTTTAGCCTCTGGTGATAGATGAGGAAAAATATATGAATAGTTGAGTACCGGATTCCTGAGTGACAGTATGAACAGAGGAAGAACTGACTGACAGAACATCAGACTATTTTCCGAATGTGTTACTGATGGTGTTAAAGGTTATGAAGGCATGAATCATGTTTGGCCGACATGATTAATGATTTCTACAAGCATATACTTGATCCGCATTACTTGATGTGCTAGGATTCAGCCAACAGATCAGAATTAGTGAAAAGATTGACTATTCCGAGTGCTGACTAGAAAGGTGATGAAATTACTTGTGCAGATATATATACACAATGGATTTAGTTGTGAGAGGTGTTGTGGTTGTATGTGATGCAAATAAGAGCAGAGCATAGCAGAAGCAGTAAGAAAGATCCGGTATGTGAAAGGAAAGCAACATAAGAGAAGAGGAAAGATGAAGTGCAGCAGATCAGTGTACTGAGCCTAACCAGAAATGAACTCCAACATATGTGGATGCTTCCAATCAGTTCAAGTATTGTATAACATTCTTTTGTAGACAGTGTGTCTCCTTGTAGGCAGTGTGCCTCCTTTATGAGTAGTGTGCTCGGGCAGTGAGCCCTAATTGGCAAGTACCATTTTGTAATTCCTTATTCTTCTAACAGAGAATAATCTTTGGGTTAATCACCCCATGGTTTTCTCCCTTAACAGGGTTTCCACATCAAAAATACTGTGTCATATGTTTTTCCATTTCATGGTAATGTTTGCTTGTTTGAATTAATGTTGCATTGATTAATAAGAAAGTTTGGAAAGAAGAAATAATTAGGATAACTGATTCACCCCCCCCTCTTAGTTATCAACACTAGATTCCCCTTGGCTTCTTTGGGACTAATTTCTGCCCCCAAAACTGCCCCTACCTCTGAAATTTCTGCCACCTCTTCCTCTACTTTGTTGTTCACCTTTCCTCTTCAACTTCTTTTCAGCCCTTAATGCTACTTGAAAGCATTTTTCCATGGTTTTAGGGGTTAATAAACTGATCTCATCTTGAATATTAAACCTCAAATGATTTAGAGACCTTGCCACTTTGGCTTTTTCATCCTCCATGTACCCACAACGAAGAGTGTATTTTTGAAACTCTTCGGTGTAAGTAGCCACATCCAAATCTCTTTGCTTGAGATTTTGCATCTTCTTGTAGATCTACACCTCATAGTTTGATGGAAGGAATTGGGACTTGATCCTCTCCAACATTCTGCTCCATGAAGAGATCATACTCTTCCCATTCTTTACCCTCTCACCTTGGGTGTAATTCCACCATGTAAGGGCAGCACCTTTGAGTTTAGTTTTTGCAAACTTAACCCTCTTAGTTTCAGGAACTTATTTGTATTCAAAGTAGTTGTTTAGAGCCTCAATCCACTCCATGACTTCATCAGCATTCATCTTCCCACTGAACATGGGAATCTCCATCTGAGCCTCTGAAGAATCCTTGCCAATTGCCTTGATGGCTTCAAGGAAATGCTTTTGATCAGCTGGTACCTCTACCTCTTCTTGTTCTTGTTCTTCTTCCTCTTTCTATTCCTCTTCATATGAACCTTCATCTATCCTCTTCCCTATCCTCAATGCCTTCAACTCTTCTTGGAGTGCTTCCTTGACTCCACTTTTGATCTTCTCTTCCATCTCCTTGAACTTCTTGACCACTTCAGTGGTCATTCCCTTTGGAGGCATATTGCTAGCCTCTCCTTCACTCTCTTCTACTGATATATACTAGGCCTTACACAACCAATAACATAACTTTTTATGGCTCTGATACCACTATGATGTAGAGGCAAATTGGATAGGAGAAGGTAGACAAGATTACAAGGTTCTACTACACCCAAAAGCCTAAAATCAAAGGTTAGTTTGCAAAAGTGGGAACAACAGTTAGAGGCCTTGATTTCTCCATGGAAATGGTGTTTAGGCATGTATAGGCACCCATCCCATCCATTGGAAAAGGCAGGTCAAACTTCTAGGTAGCACTTCCTTCACAAACCCAAGAAATGGCTTGTAACCCTCCAAAATGAGAACAATCCTAATAACTTTTGCTATAGGTCTTCAAATGCAAATCTTAGACAATTAGTAGATACCCATTATAGCCCCCTATCACATATCCCAAATTGGGTATGACTTCTTTTGGACAGAATACCTCAACCAATAGCCCCTCTCAATGACCTAGAGCCTTAATTAGGCCAAAATTACAAAGAGACTACTATAGAATGCAAGCACAGAACTCAAATAGGGGTTTGAACATTTAGAATACATTCCAAAACAAAAGATTTTGTGGGTTTTGTACTTCTACAAACTGATGTTCCCAAAAATACCTCTTTGGTTCCTCCAATGGGCTTAATACATGGTCATATTAAGCCTCTTCTACCAAAACTTGCAAACACAAACTCTCCCACTCCTGCAATCAGTCAAAACACTTGAAATACACATGGATACATCCATCCCACTAGTCTTATGGTCTTGAAAGATAGTGGGATGGCTATTTTTCCATCGTTGGAGCAAAACCTTTATTTAGGGTTCTATGAGACTATTTTTAAACAAAACCTTATAACTCCCTACAATGCTACTTCCAAGACACCAAAATACATCCAAATGATAGATAACTCAATGTAATGTCCAATCAAAACATGAGGAGATTAGAACAAATCCATACCTTCACTGTGTACGACCTGTAGCAGCGAGTTTCCTTAAGGAAAAAAAGATTTCAGTAAATAGTCTCAAGGAAAATGCATACAAGTTGCTTTCTATGCCATGTCACTGTCTCAAATTACTTTTAAATGAAAGGTATGTCACCACACTTCACCTTCCAACCATCTAGAATTCATGACAATGTTGTACTATAGAATTGTATGGATTGTTTCTACAGGAAACACAGAAAAATAACACAAACAACAGAGAATTGGTATTATATTGCTTTGAAACTTCTTGCATACTATGCAATCATCATGTTCATGGTGTTCTTAAACTTTCCAACCTCCTTGAAGATAGTTTGGTTTGATGGGAAGGTTTACAACCACTTCTTCCCATCGAACTTCCTTTGGTAGTTTGAAAACTACAACTACTTACATGTTTTGTCCTTACATGTTTAGGCTTAACAAGTACCTTCAAACAATTTATAATGCAGTTAGGCCTTGAACAAGGCATCAGACCCTTTGACATCATTTTAGACTTCATGACATGCCTTAGCAAGGCTTACAATCATGCATATTGTTTCTACATGCCTTGGAAGGCTTACAAACATGACTACCTCCTACAAGACAACAATAGATATTTGGACATAGTCCTTATTACATGAATGAGAATGGTCTTCAAGACCTTATGAAATCAACAAACAAAGTGAATCATCAAAACAAGACATAAGTCTTTTGGTGTCCTTGGTGCTTCTGCACCAAAACTTGTCTAAGTACGGGCAGTCAAGAACAAAGCAGTGACAGGGTCTGGTATTTTGGTCCGGATCTCTTCGGTGGAAAGTCATGATTAGCTACGGATTTAGGGGAGTCATATGCATTGTCAAGATAGTCTAAATCTAGATATTTGTCCTCCGATGGTGAAGGATTCAAAAGATATTAGCCTCTGAGTACCAAGTTCCAGTTTGACAGAACAGACAGAAGAAGAACAGGCTGACCTTGTAGAAAATCTTGACTCCGGATGTATGGAAGTTGTTTGTTGGACAAATGGTGATGATCAGTGATAGTGGCCAACATGAGTGATGTTTTTCAAGAGCAAGTTTTGGTCCGCACCTTAAGTTATGCATAGATCTAACCGACAGAGCAGAGCATTCATAAAAATTCTAAGTGTTGTTGTAGCTGACTGGTAAGTGATTGCAAATCAAGATGAGTATTTATATAGCTGATTGTTGTGGATGATTTTGTGCATGTGTGTGGTATACGAATAAGGTGTATGTGAGAAGAGTAGAAATCCAAAGTGTGAATGAAGGTAGAACAGTAAGAATAGTAGAGCAAAGATGAAATGTGTAAGATCAGTTTTTGTACTTAACCGAAACTAAAATTCTTGCATGGGTAGATGCTATTAATCAATTCAAATCTTTGTTATTCTCTTGTAATATTTCCATAGACAGTGAGCCTCCATTTGAGCAGTGAGCTCTGGGCAGTGAGCCCGAATGCATGTACATTCCCATTTGCAAAAATACTTTTAATAGGGTATTAATATTTGTGGGTTAACTCCCACCATGGTTTTTCCCTTAACTGGGTTTCCACGTCAAAAATCTTGGTGTCAAATGTGTTGATTATGTTTTTGCTTCTATGTTAATATCATATGCTTTAATGTTTACATCATTAATCAAATTGACAATAGAGAAAGAAGTTTAAAAGAAAAATTTGGAGACAACTGATTCACCCCACCCGCCCCTCTCAGTTGTTTGGGTTAATTCTAACAAAGTGCCCCCTTTGGGTCCCTCTTGTTGTGTATGTCCTAATGGTTGTTTCTATTTTGAAGTCATCTTGGTGTATCTGTAAGTAATTTATATGAATAATTTTTTTACCCCTTTTATAAAAAAATAGCAATAAACTATATGTTAAAAAATTCTTAAATTTAATTGGTGCATAAAGAAAACTATTAATCACATTTCCTCTTCAACTTCTCTTCAGCCCTTAATGCCACTTGAAAGCATTTCTCCACGGTTTCAGGGGTTAATAAACTTATCTCATATTGAATATTAAACCTCAAACCATTTAGATACCTTGCTACCTTACATCCTCCATGTACCCACAACGAAGAGTGTACTTGTGAAATTCCTCGGTGTAAGTAGCCACATCCAAATCTCTTTGCTTGAGATTTTGCATCCTCTTGTAGATCTGAACCTCATAGTCTGATGGAGGGAATTGGGATTTGATCCTCTCCAACATTCTGCTCCATGAAGAGATCATACTCTTCCCATTCTTTACCCTCTCACCTTGGGTGTAATTCCACCATGTAAGGGCAGCACCTTTGAGTTTAGTTTTTGCAAACTTAACCCTCTTATTTTCAGGAACTTCTTTGTATTCAAAGTAGTTGTTTAGAGCCTCAATCCACTCCATGACTTCATCAGCATTCATCTTCCCACTAAACATGGGAATCTCCATCCGAGCCTTTGAAGAATCCTTGCCAATTGCCTTGATGGCTTCAAGGAAATGCTTTTGATCAGCCGGTACCTCTACCTCTACCTCTTCTTGTTCTTGTTCTTGTTCCTCTTTCTATTCCTCTTCATCTAAACCTTCATCTATCCTCTTCCCTATCCTCAATACCTTCAACTTTGCTTGGAGTGCTTCCTTGACTCCACTTTTGATCTTCTCTTCCATCTTGAACTTCTTGACCACTTCGGTGGTCATCCCCTTTGGAGGCATATTGGTAGCCTCTCCTTCACTCTCCTCTACTAACATATACCAGGCCTTATACCACCAACAACAGAACCTTTATGGCTCTGAGACCACTATGATGTAGAGGCAAATTGGATAGGAGAAGATAGACAAGATAGACAAGGTTCTACTACACCCAAAAGCCCAAAATCAAAGGTCAGATTGCAAAAGTGGGAACAATAGTTAGAGACCTTGATTTCTCCATGGAAATGGTGTTTAGGCATGTATAGAGACCCATCCCATCCATTGGAAAAGGCAGGTCAAACTTTGAAATGGTACTTCCTTCACAAACCCAAGAAATGGCCTGTAGCCCTACAAAATGACAACAGTCCTAATAAATCTTGACTTAGATCTTAAAATGCATATATTAGACAATTAGTAGATACCCATTATGGCCCCCTATCACATATCCCAAATTGGGTATGGGTTGTTTTGGACGGAATACCTCAACGAATAACCCTTCTCTATGACCTAGAGCCCTAATTAGGCCAAAATTACAAAGAGACTACTATGGAATGCAAGCCCAAAACTCAACCAAGGGTTTGAACATTTATAATACATGCCAAAACAAAGGATTTATTGGGTTTTAAACTTCTACTCTTTGTTGTTCCCAAAAATACCTCTTAGGTTCCTCCAAATGGCTTAATACATGGTCTTATTAAGCCTTTTCTAATAAATTTTGCACACACCAATTCTCCCACCCCTGCAGTCAATCAAAACAATCAAGATGCAAGTAAATACACCCATCTCACTGGTCTTATGGCTTTGGAAGATTGTGGGATGGTCAATTCCTCATCGTTGGAGGCAAAACCCTTGTTTAGGGTTCTATGAGACTGTTTTTAAAGAAAACCTTATAACTCCTTTCTAAGTAACTTTCAAAATAATAAATCCAATCCAAATGATAGAAAATTTAAGGTTCTAATAAATCAAAACATGAAGGAATGAAGACAACTCAATACCTTCCCATAGTACGGCCTGGTACAGCAAAATTCCTCAAGGAAAATAGAGTTCTTAAGGGTAGTCCAAGATCAAATGATTCTAATTTGTCTCCTCCTTCATCTCATAACCTCAAACCACACTTGAATGAGAGTGAATTCACCACACTTCACTTCCCAATAGCATAGGGCTCATAACAGTTCTGTACAACAGAGAAGTACAGCCTGCTTCTTTAGAAAATATAGAAAATGACATAGAAACAACAGAGAATGGTGTTTTATTGTATTGAAACCTCTTCTCTTTCTTACATTTTACTTGTTCAAGGTTATATAGACTTGCATATACCTTGACAACTCCATTGAGGGTAGTTTGGTTGATGGTTGGAGCCATAACCAATTCGAACTCCCTTGGCAGTTTTTGGGCAGTTTGGAAACTTCAACTAATCCTTAGTTTGTTTGCATAGACATTAGTGTTTATGAATCTTCAAACACCTCTACAATGTGATTAGGCCTTGAACAAGGTATTTAGGCTCCTTGACACCACCTTAGACTCTTTGAACATGCCTTAACAAGGCTTACAATCATGAAGACTGTATGACTGCCTATTACACCTTAGAGTTACTCCATTATGCCATGACAACAATATGTAGATATTTGGACATAGTCCTTATTACATGAATGGTCTTCTAGGACCTTATTAGAACAAGCCAACAAAACATGAAAACAAAACATAGATGATTTCCATGGTGCTCCTGCACCACTTAGTTCTTCTTGAATGTTCAATCTCAATCCATTGATGTATCTAGCCACTTTCTCCTTGCTTGCTTCACTATGTCTTGTCCTTATGATCATATTATAAAATTCTTCAGTATACTCCTTCACAGATTTCTCTTTTTGTCTCAAGTTTTGTAATCTCTTCAACAACTCCAACTCATAGTCAGCAGGTATAGACCGATTCTTCAATTTTGTCACCATCCTATCCCACTTTGTAATCTTTTCTTTTCCTCTTCTGTTTCTATCCAACTGAACCTCTTTCCACCATATAGTAGATGTCCTTTCAACTTTGTCTTTGCAAATTTCACCTTCTCTAGATCTTCAACTTCTTCATATTCAAAGTATTCCTCCATGTCATTTATCCAGTCAATCAATTCTTCAGGGTTTAGATTGCCAGTGTAATTCGGTACATCAACTCTAGCTCTCTTTCCAATCTTTGAAATACCTCGCAACATCTTGACTTGATCTAATTCTTCTTCTTCCTCGCCTCCTAGGGTTTCACCAATTTGGTCAACAAATTGAAATTCTTCTTCATCATCACTTTCAACATTAGGTCTAGGTGTCAATCCTCTTCACCTATCTTCCTTGACAACATCCAATCAAATTCACATTGTTTTCATCATTTCCATCATCTCATCCATCCTACCTCTCATTATTCCAACAACAGGGATTCTCCTCAACGGCCTTCTTCCTAGGATCAAGTGCAAACTACCTCAAGTTCAGCGATCGGGCTACAAGTTGACAACTGCCTCACAATCAATGATCGGTTGTGACACAAGTAACCTGCCTCAGATTCAATGATCTATTCACAACAAGAGCTTACAGAATTCCCTCACCAAATTTATTCATTTCACTCCCAAAGATTTGAACTTTCTCTCTTATACCACTTGGTGCAGTCACGGTAGGAGGGTTCATAGAATGAGCAATGTAGACCATGCATCAAGAGTAAACACACGGAAGTAATTCAAAGATTTAAAGTAAATGCAGATTTATTCATTCAATATAGAATTCAAATACAAATTGGTCAGCAACATACGGGCTTACAATTAGGGCTCACAGGCCTGATTACTGAATATCCGAATATGCACAAGATATGACTTTAAAGCTCTTTCGCAAAGAATTCAAACTATAAACTATCTCTAATCTTGATAACTTGGTTGCTACTTTCTTAGGCATCTATTACATCAATATATATCATCTCCAGAACAATATATTCTTTCACGTCAGCCAAGGATGATCACAAACCCCTAATGAAGAGCTGTAATGTGTGTACAGGGATAGGTCGGGTCTAAACATGAAGAATTCCTCTGCAAATGAATGGAATGATGTGTGGATCTTGGGAAAGGTTGGACATGAACCAACAACATTGAATGATATGTCATTTAGCTCCATAAGTCGAGAGATGCTCTGCAAGTCTTCTCCTTTAGCCAATTGTCTGAGACTGTTAGTATGCTCTGTTCTGAGAAAACGGTTGATCTTCTGATAACGATATCTTTCCAGTACTTGATCCAAATGCTATGAATATTTGATATGATGTAGATGAATGAATATAGATGCTAAGTCCAACTCCACAAGGTCTAAAATGCAACTAAAGTAGAATGTGGACCAAAGTACATAAACTACTTCTGACTAAACTAAACTAGAAACTAAAAAGAAACAAACTAAAATACAAACAAACTAAAATGCAAATGTTTTTGGTTGATGCAAGATTGCTCTTGAACTAGGGATTCTCCTGCATCAACATATGTACATACCTATTAAAATTGAAGGAAAAGAATATATATTATAGGGAAGAAGGGATGGAGAGAGAGAGGGGAGGGCAATACATTAGTATATATATAGGGAAGAAGGGACGGAGAGAGAGAGGGGGGGAAACACATTAGTATATATGTGAAAATACTTCTACAATCTACAAGTATACCAAAAAGAACATTAAAAACATAAATATGATTACAGACACCTCAAAAAATACATGGAAACATAAAAAATTAATAAAATATAAATTATATATATGGGTATATATGTGTGTACCCACATGCATACATATATATACCCACACACATATTTATGTATGTATGTGTGGGTACACACGTGTGTGTGGGGGGTGTATACATGTACACATATTATTTATGTGAGTACCCACATACACACACAAACACACACACAAGTGTGTGTGTGTGTGTGATTACATATGTATATATAATATATGTGGGTGCATATGTTCCCATATATATGTGTGTGGGTATCCACATATATAATATATATGTGTGGGGTACCCCACACACACACACGTATAAATATGTTTATATGTTTATGTATTGGCATAGATACATACATATATGTATCTATATATAGATATAGATATACATAGATATGTGTATGTATGTATGTCATATCTATATATAGGTACATACATATCACTCTCTCTCTCACACACATATTTATATGTTTAAGTATTGACATACATACATACATATATATATATGTGTGTGTATAGATAGATATATATGCACGTGTATGTATATATATCTGCACATGTATATACATACACGTGCATATATATATATGTGTGTGTGTGTGTGTGTGTGTGTGTGTGTGTGTGTGTGTGTACATACATATATGTGTATGTATACATACAAATACACACACACATATGGATTATATTGGTTATTGTCATGCGTGTGATCATTCTGCTACTTGATGTTCCTTTGGTTGTAGTTATTTCTAGGGGGACAATAAGCGACATTAACATTTTTATTTCTCATATTTGAGTAAAAATAGCCTCCACCATAATTGTTACCATTATAGTTACGATTGTTATTGCCATTAACTATAGCCTCCACCATAGTTGTTACCATTATAGTTATGATTGTTGTTGCCATTCTTAGCTGGTGGGGCATTTGTAGCTCCATTAGTCATGGAATTTTGGTTGTTTTTCAAGATTTTGGGAGCTAAGGGGTTGTTATTGTTGTTGTTGCTATTATTATTGGTTGGGTTTTGAGTGGCCAATCTCCCATTCACATCATATACCTTCCTTCTGCTATCTAATACGTGCATGTATATAAATTTATATTTATACTTCTATATATATACACAAAATAAATTC
Organism: Cunninghamia lanceolata; assembly: GCA_027924645.1. Classification (NCBI taxonomy): domain Eukaryota; kingdom Viridiplantae; phylum Streptophyta; class Pinopsida; order Cupressales; family Cupressaceae; genus Cunninghamia; species Cunninghamia lanceolata. Next base: position 6,765,283 of record BSBN01001197.1, on the reverse strand, counting down.
ATAAAAATAATTAAGAAAAATATAAAATCAACAAATACATATACAACTAACAAGAAATGTTATACATATACCTATGTAATTGTAGATATATGTAAGTACCTATACATATGTATACATACATATATACATATGCATATATGTGTACCTAAACAAACTTACACACACACAAATATGTATATTTGTCAAAGCACGTATGTACATACCTACAAAAAGCAAAGAAAAAGAATATTTAGTATATATGGGGAAGAAGGGATGGAGAGAGAGAGGGGGGAACACATTAGTATATATGTGAAAATACTTCTACAATCTACAATAATACCAAAAAGAACATAAAAAACATAAATATGATTACACACGCCTCAAAAAATACATGGAAACATAAAAAATAAATAAAATATGGAAACACAAAGACATATACACAAACTTAGTAGATATATGGAAACCAAATAATATAAATAAATATGTATAAACATATACATGTGCATGTACTTACGTATGTATATATGCACACAAGGAGACAAGAATTATATACACAAACCTTAAAAACTACATGGAAACACAAATTTATCTGTCAATACATACATATATATATAACATATACATACATATATACACATATATACATGTATATATGTATGTATCTATACCAATACATAAGCATATATATACATATACATATGTGTACATACATACATACATACATATATATATGTGTGTGTGTGTGTAGATACATACATACACATATGTATGTATGTATGTGTCTATATATATAGATACATTCATATATGTATATGTATGTGTCTGTAGATATAGATACATTCATATATGTAATGTATATGAATGTATCTATATATACAGACACATACATATACATATATGAATGTATCTATATATACACACAATATATATATATGTATGTATGTTCTTATATATATTATATAAATAGGTATATATGTGTACACACATACATACATACATATATATGCCCACACACATATGCATGTATGTATGTGTGGTTACACACATGATGTAGATCAGGGGTGGACAACTCCAAACCAATCTCAATCAACCAAATTTTAAAACTTCCGAACATTCAATGGTGGGTTTTTCTCCAAAAACTTTCATTCTCCTTGTACCCTTTCACAACTACTTTTTCAAGAATAACTTGTGGAGAAGACCTTGAAATCAAAACCTGAAGGCAGATTTGAGTACCCATTTGGCTCTTCTACAACATATCAAAAATTGGGTTAGGGTTTTTTTGGAACACAAGGCCCTAAAATTGACTGTCCTCTGTGTAATTAGGCCTAATTAGGCCTCCTAGGTTTGATCCTCACTTGTCCACTACAAAACCAAAGAAAAATTGGAGACTATGGACTTCAAAACAAGGTTAAATACATTTATGACACTCTATCCAATGCACCTTGAGGGATTTTTGTACTTGTTCAAAATAGAAGGCTTGAACTTGGGTTCTAAACAGTCTTATATATCACTGTCTAACCCTGTCATGATAGGACAGTCTACAAAAATGGACACAATCCCAAATACGTGATCAATCCCTAACTTGTTATGCTTCTTCTGGACTCTTGACACCCTTCCCCAACATCACCCACCATGAAGGAGTCTAAAACCAACTTTTAACCACACAAAATCCTCTCTTTATTCACTGTTTCAGTCTGATACATGAATATATCATACTTTCATGTCTTCCCCACACGTGCCAACCTTCTCCTTTGTACCTGTAAGATTGAAAAATCAAAATATATGCAAACATGATCCATTACATGAGGTTTCAACATGATCCACCTATGGAAGGCCTCTGTTTTTGCATTTTATTTGTCCACTATTTACCCTAGTTTAGGGTTTTGACAGTTTTGACAGTTTTCAGCAAAAAACCTATAACTTTTTTGAAACCTAATGAAATCACATGAAACCAACCAGAATAGAAAGTAGATTCACCACAAAATCACACACAATTGGTTTGGATTTATGATAGGATCATACGGATCTGTACCATAGCAAGGAACAAGAGGAAAACGTTACAAAAATGCAAGAAATCAGAACTGTTTGTTATTTCACTTCAAAACACTTACAACCCAACATGAATCTATACAAGATCACCTTATTTAAGGTCTCCACACATAGGTTGTACGGTTCAACCAACCACAACTACCATATTTTGGCAACTTTTGAAAGGTTGTTCACAATGATACCTTCATACTATCACTTATAGGACATTTGACAACTTCAAATTATCACTTTTAGGACATTTGACAACTTCTTAACCCAATAGTTATAACAATGAATCCAAATGACCAAAAATGGACAATAATGGCCTCACAATAACCTTATTACAAAAATTCCATAAAAGAAAACAAAACACTATCCTTGACCAGGTTTGACCAAGGTTTTGAGGGTTCTCCCGCACCATACTCTCAAGGAAAGAAAGCTCAAGTGCCACTTGAGGACAGACCTGCAACTGTAAAACCATGTTTGAGAATATCATCCTTAGTCATCCAAGTGGCATCCTCCATGCAAAGACCTCCCCTTTTGACCAAATATTGATAGTAGACCTTTCTCCTTGTCTTCTTAAGCTCATTCATGTCCAAGATGCATTCCAACTCCAAGGGTTGGCTTGGTGGAAGATCCCTGATCCAATCTTCATCTTAAATCACTAATGAGCCTACATTATCACCTACATCAACATCCCCTTTATAAGGGTAAAGATTAGAAACATTAAAAATAGGAGAAATGGCAACTCTAGGAGGAAGTTCAATGTCATATGCATTCTCTCTGAACTTATGCACCACTTTGCATGACCCTATCTTCTTCATTTGCAGTTTAGAGTACTGTCCCTTAGGAAATCTTTTCTTCCTCAAATGAGCCAACACCAAGTCTCCAACCTTGTAATGAACCTCTCTCCTTTTTAGATCAGCAATGTGCTTGGACATGTCAACATTCTTCTAAAGAGTCTCCTTAACCTGTTGGTGGATTTCTTGCATTGCCACATCAAATTGTTCACCTTCAGCACTCCTCTTGTCCACTCCACTGATATCTCTCAATTCAAACACACCCTGGGCTGCATACCATAAACAATTTCAAAAGGACTTTTGCCAACACTTCTATTCACCGAATCATTCTATGCAAATTCAGCTTGAGGCAAAACTAAATCCCATTGTGTTGAATGCTATTTTTTTAGACACCTTAGGAGGTTTCCAAGGCTCCTATTCACCACTTCAGTCTATGATGTAGAGGAAAATTGGATACAAGAAGAAGGATAAACAAGACAAGGTTCTATTCACCCCAAAAGCCCAAAAACAAGGATCTTCATGGAAAAGTGGGAACAATAGTTAAGGCTCTTGAATTCTTCTTGGAAATGGTGTTTAGACATGTGCTAGAACCCATCCCATCCATTGGCAAAGGTGGATCAAACTTTGAACTAGTAGTTCCTTCACAAACCTCAAAAATGGCTAATAGCCCTACAAACAGAGAACAATCCTAATATCTTCTTGTACAGACATCCAAATGCAAACTCAGACATGTAAAAGATACCCATTATGCCTCCCCACAACATACTCTAGAATGGGTTTGGGTTGTTTTGGAAAGTATGCCTTAACCAATAACCCTCCTAGTGGTTTTAAGCCCTAATTAGGCCTAGTTTGTGAAGCAAGTACCCTCAATTGATTGTTTGTAACTCCCTTGACCCCTCAGACATGTCAGTGGCATCCCAAAACCATAGAATCCACTATTGATTTGTTGTTATGATAGATTGTTCTCCAACTCCTTACTACTGTTGCCTTTTTCAAGCTTCTTCAATGGCTTAATACATGGTTTTATTAAGCCCACTCAATAAATCTTGGCCAAATCAACTCTACCACCCTTGCTGTCAATCAAAACACCTAAAATATAATTGAAAACATCCATCCCATAGGTCTTATGGCTTGGAAGACTGTGGGATGGTCAATTTCTCATTCTTGAAGGCAAAACCCTTGTTTAGGGTCTTATGGGACTGTTTTCAATAAACAACTTCTAACTCCTTACAATGATGTTATCAAGACTCCAAAACTACCTCAAAGGACAAGCAACTTGATCTATTGACAATTCAAAACATGAAGGGAGCAAGATAACCTTATACCTTCCTACTGTACGGACTGGTGCAACGACTTTCCTTTAATGAAACAGAGAAATTAGAAAAATAGTCTCATGACAAATGCTTATAATTTACTCCTATCTCAAAGTTGTGATTTCAAAATACACTTGAATGTAAGTTATTTCAACACTCTCCACTTCCAAATAATATAGAAACCATGATAGTTCCGTACCACTAGGAAGTATGACCAGATTCTACAGAAACTCAGGAAAAATGACAGAAAACAACAAGATAATGGTATTTTGTATGCATAGAACTCCTCCTCCTCTACAATGTTCACATTCAAGGTGTCTTAAACTTGTTCATGCCTTGAATAAATCCTTGAAATCAGTTTTGGTTCAATGGGGAGGTTTACAACCACCTCTTCCCATCAAACTTCTTGATAATTTTTTTGAGCCTACAACTGTATATCAGTTTGTTTACATAACCATCGGTGTTTAGGAAGCTTCAAACACTCCTACAATATGATTAGGCCTTGAACAAGTTATTAGGCTCCTTGACATGCTTTTAGACTCCTTGACATGCCTTAACAAGGTTTAAAACATGAACATTACATGACTGTCTTCTATGTGTTTATGACAATAGTTATATAGACTTATGGACATAGTCCTTTACATCATGACATCTTAACCTTATTACATCATTTGAATGGTCTCTAGGACCTTATTGAACAACAAAACAAACTTGAAGATCAAAACAAGACATAGATATCTTGGTGCTCTTGCACCAGTCTACCCATCATTTTGAGGGTGATAGGCAAAATTGAAACCCACATTTGTGCCAAGTTTCTTCCATAGGGTTCTCCAAAAGTGACATACAAACTTGATATCCCTATCTGATACAATACTAAGGGGTAAACTATGGATTCTTACCACCTCTTTGAAGAAGAGCCCTACAATGTATGAAGCATCATTAGTGCTCTTACAAGGTATAAAGTGTGCCATCTTAAAAAAATTGTCCACAACAACATACACCGAATCAAATCCTCTTTGAGTTCTAGGCAACCCCATCACAAAATCCATGCTAAGTGATTCCCAAGGCCTATTGGGAATGGGAAGAGGTTGATATAACCCTGCATTAGTACTAGATCCCTTGGCCCTTTGACAAATAGTACGCTTATCCACAAAGTTCCTCACACCAGTTTGCATTTTTAGCCAATAATAGTACCTCTTCAACTGCTCCAAGGTCTTGTCAAAACCAAAATGACCTGCAAGGCTGCCACTATGCTTTTCTTTGATTAAGTTATATCTCATTGAACATTTAGGAATGCATAATTGTGCCCCTTTGAATAGTAAACCCTCTTGAATCAAAAAATCATAACTGAATTCATGAACGACACCATTAGATGAGTTACAAGATTCATAAATCTCCTTGAAATCAACATCATCTTTGTACATACCTTCTAATGCTTCAATCCCAACACTATGTAATTAGATTTCTTGGACCATAAGTGACCTTCTACTTAGTGCATCAACCACTTTGTTTGGTTGTCCTTTCTTATGCTTGATGGTAAAAGTGTAACTTTGTAAGTATTCTACCCATTTGGCATGTCTATGATTGAGTTTCTCTTGACTATTTATGTATTGGAGGACATGATTATTAGTAAACACTACAAACTCCTTGGGAAGAAGGTAATGCCTCCACTTCTTCAAGGTTTGTACCATAGCATACATTTCAAGGTCATAAGAGGAGTACCTTTTCTTGGCTTCATTGAGTTTCTCATTGAAAAAGGAAATTGGTTTGCTATCTTGGCTTAGGACAGCACCTATGGCATAGCCACTTGCATCACACTTTATAGTGAACACCTTGTTGAAATCAGGTAAATCAAGAATGTGCTCTGCAATCTTCTTCTTCAAATACTAAAAATTTTGATCAACCTCATTAGTACAAACAAATTTCTTCTTTTTATCATCCTTTATAGTGTTTATGATTGGAGAACGTACATGACTAAAACCCCTTATGAATTTCTTATAAAAACTTGCTAAGCCATGAAAACTTCTCACCTCAAAAATTGATTTTGGAGTGGGCCAATTCAAAATGGCTTCAACTTTGCTAGGATCCATTTTGAGTGTTCCTTTGGAGATCACAAAACCAAGGTATACCAACTCTATTTTCAAGAACTCACACTTATTCAAGTTGATCATTAGTTTCTCCTCATCTAATATTTTCAAAACTAGATTCAAATGATGTAGATGCTCTTCCTTAGTTCTACTAAAAACAAGAATATCATCAAGATAGACTACAACAAACTTACCAATGAAAGGTTTGAGCACTTCATTCATCAACCACGTAAAGGTACTAGGTGCATTTGATAAACCAAAGGGCATAACAAGCCATTCATACAACCCTTCATTAGTCTTAAAAGATGTTTTCCACTCATCACCTAGTCTAATCCTTATTTGATGGTAGCCACTCTTAAGATCAATCTTAGAAAAATAACATGCACCACCCAAACAATCCATTAAATCCTCAATTATTGGAATAGGAAATCTATACATTATGGTAATCTTGTTGATGGCCCTGGAGTTAGTAGACATCCTCCACTCACCTCCTTTCTTTGGTGCTAAGACTGTAGGAACTGTACATGGACTCAAGCTTTCTCTAATCAGCCCCTTGTCAAGTAGTTATTGTACTTGCTTCTTTATCTCTTCATTCTGTTATGGAGTCATTTTATAAGTAGCCTTGTTAGGCAAACTAGCCCCTGGAATGAAATCAATGTGGTGGGTAATGTCTCTCATAGGTGGCAAGGTGTTGGGAATCTCATCAACCACCATATGAGCATACTCATTTAACAAATCTTGGACCTCTAAAGGCAACTCATCCAACTTGACTGCTGTCATAACAGTCCTAGGCTTGGCTATGATGGCAAAACCTACTTTCTCCTCTTTCATGGTCTTTAAGAACTCCTCTCCTACCAACATCACTCTAGATCTTGTTTGTGATTCTTGGCCTTCATCCTTCAATGGTGTGAGAGTAAATGAGACCCCATCCTTTTCTATAGCATAGATGTTCTTTCTCCCATCATGATGTGAATTCCTATCATATTGCCATGGCCTACCTAGCAACATATGGAAATCATCCATGGGAATAATGTCACATAAAACTTTGTCCTTATACCCTCCAATGTGGAACTCTACCTAGGCTTGTTCATTAACCAACACTTGCCTCCCCTTGTTCAACCAAGATACCTTATATGGAGTGGTATGAGGTATCCTTTTCAATTTCAACTTGTCTACCATCTCAATAGAAACTAAGTTGTCAGTGCTACCAGAATCAATCACAACATTGCAACATTTACCTTGACACTTACATGTATTTCTAACGAGTGATTTCCTTTGTGGGGGTTCCTTTTCCATTGGCACTTTAATCAAAGTTCTTCTCACCATAAGAGTTTCACCAACTTCTAGATCAACATTATGTGATGGAGAGTTTACACCTTCACTATCCTCTCCTTGTGCAATCTGATTTCTTCTTTCTCCTCCAAATGAAGTAGTGGACTAATTTTTAGGGTATTGCCATGCTTGGTGGCCTGCAAACTTATTATTCTTATAGCATTTCCCAGTAAATCCACTTGATCCTCTTCCTTGGCCTCCAAACCTACCTCTACTGTTGGGTCTCCTTCCTCTAAAACTACCCCTTGAATCTGAATTTTGTTCTTGACTCTTGCTTGTTTCACCTTGTGTTCTTTGGGACTACCCCCTACCAGCAAATATCCCTCTTCCGCTAAAACTCCTTCCTCTACCCCTTCTTTGATTTTCTTGTCTCCTCTTCAACTTATCTTCAGCCTTGATAGCAAATTGATAACATTCCTCCAACATCTTAGGACTTGTGAGACTCATTTCATCTTTTATGTTGTACTTGAGACCATTGATGTATCTTGCAATCTTGTCCACATCATTCTCCATGTGGCTTGACCTAATAATCAGTTTGTAAAACTCTTATGTATAGGTCTTCACATCCATATCTTTTTGCTTCAGATTTTGAAGTTGTTGTAACTGACTGGCATAGTCATCAAGTAGGAATTGACCTTTGAGTTTGGCAACCATCCTATCCCAAGAGGTGATTTTGGTTTTTCCCTTCTTCCTCCTCTCATCTTGTACATAGTCCCACCAAAGTAAGGCATGGCCCTTCAATTTTGTCTTGGCCAACTTCACTCTTTGTCCCTCTGATACCTCTTCATATTCAAAGTAGTTGTCTAGTGCTCCTATCCAATCTAGGAGTTCTTCACTATCCAAATTTCTTCCATACATGGGTAGATCCATCTTGATCTTAGGGCATTCTCCTTTGACAACCTTCAATAGCTTTTCCATCTTCAAGTCATCAGGATCCAACTCTTCTTGGGACCCTTCTTGGGAGTTCTCTTCCACCCCCTCTTCTTCTTCTTCTCGGTCACTCAAATCTCCTATGACCATCCCTCTTTTTTAACTTATCTCAGCTACAACAAGCCTGGCTTGAATACTTCCTATCAACTCTTTCAGTTGTCTTATCTCTCTTGCATCTTCCTCCTTCAATTCACTCACCTCTCTAGCAATTGTATTCCCTTTTGGAGGCATCCTTGTTTTTCTTCACTTCAACTTTTCCTTCTTCTGACCAACTTACACTCTAATACCACTTTGATATAGAGTAGGGGTGGACAACTCCAAACCAATCTCAATCAACCAAATTTTCAAAATTCCAAACATTCAATGGTGGGTTTTTCTCCAAAAACCTTCATTCTCCTTGTAGCCTTTCATAACTGGATTTTCAGGCATAACTTATGGAGAAGACCTTGAAATCAAAACTTGAAGGCAGATTTGAGTACCCATTTATCTCTTCTACAACATATCAAAAATTGGGTTAGGGTTGTTTTGGAACACAAGGCCCTAAAATTGATTGTCCTTTGTGCAATTAGGCCTAATTAGGCCTCCTAGGTTTGATCCTCACTTGTCCACTACAACACCAAAGAAAAATTGGAGACTATGGACTTCAAAACAAAGTTAAAGACATTTATGACACTCTATCCAATGCACCTTGAGGGATTTTTCTACTTGTTCAAAATAGAAGGCTTGAACTTGGGTTCTAAACAGTCTTATCTATCACTGTCCAACCCTGTCATGACAGGACAGTCTACAAAAATGAACACAATCCCAAATAAATGATCAATCCATGACATGTTATGCTTCCTCTGGACTCTTGACACCCTTCCCCAACATCACCCACCATGAAGGAGTCTAAAACCAACTTTTAACCACACAAAATCCTCTCTTTATTCACTGTTTTAGTCTGATACATGAAGATATCAGACTTTCATACCTTCCCCACACGTGCCAACCTCACCCTTTGTACCTGCAAGATTGAAAAATCAAAATATATGACAACATGAGCCATTCCACGAGGTTTCAGCATGATCCACCTATGGAAGGCCCCTGTTTTTGCATTTTATTTGTCCACTGTTTACCCTAGTTTAGGGTTTTGACAGTTTTCAGAAAAAACCCTATAACTTTCTTGAAACCTGATGAAATCAGGTGAAACCAACTAGAATAGAAAGTATATTCAGCACACAATCACACACAACTAGTTTGGATTCATGATAGGATCATACAGATTCATACCACAGCAAGGAATAATAGGAAAACATTAGAAAAATGTAGGAAATTAGAACTATTTATTATTTCACTTCAAAACTCTTACAACCCAACATGAATCCATACAAGATCACCTTATTTAAGGTCTCCACACATAGGTTGTATGGTTCAACCAACCACAACTACCATATTTTTGCCTCTTTTGAAAGGTTGTTCACAATGATGCCTTCAAACTATCACTTCTAGGACATTTGACAACTTCTTAACCCAATGGTTACAATAATGGATCCAAATCACCAAAAATGGACAATAATGGCCTCACAATAGCCTTATTACAAAAATGCCACAAAAGAAAACAAAACACTATCCTTGAATAGGTTTGACCAAGGCTCTGAGGGTGCTCCTACACCAACACGTGTGTGTTGGGGGTGTACACATGCACACATATTATATATATGGGTACCCACACACACACACCATGTGTGTGTGTGTGATTACATATGTATATATAATATACTATGGTACCCACACACACATATGTATATAAAATGTATGCCAACACACACACGCGTGCGTATATATGTTTAAATGTTTATATGTGTGTGTGTGTGTACATATCTATATATAGGTACATATGTATCACTCTCTCTCTCTCTCACACATATTTATATGTTTATATGTTTATGTATTGACATACATACATATGTATAGATAGAAATACATACATACATACATACATATATGTGTGTATATACATACACACATATATATCTATCTATACATGTATATATATGTGTGTATATACATACACATATATACATCTATCTATACATACATACATACATATGTATGTATATTTGTGTGCATACATACACATATATATACACATATATATACATATATATATATACATATATATATATGTGTGTGTGTGTGTGTGTGTGTGTGTATACATATACATACATACATACATATGTGTGTGTACGCGTGTATGTATATATACAAATATATATGTATACACACATATATGAATTATATTAGTTATTGTCATGCGTGTGATCATTCTACTTCTTGGTGTTCCTTCAGTTGTAGTTGTTTCTAGGAGGAGAGTCAATGACATTAACATTTTTATTTCTCATACTTGAGTAAAAATAACCTCCACCATTATTGTTACCATTGTAGTTATGATTGTCATTGCCATTAACTATAGCCTCCACCATAGTTGTTACCATTATAGTTATGATTGTTGTTGCCATTTTAGCTGGTGGGGCATTTGTAGCTCAACTAGTCATGGCATTTTGGTTGTTTTTCAAGATTTTGGAAGATAAGGGGTTGTTATTGTTGTTGTTACTATTATTGTTGGTTGGGTTATGAGTGGCCAATCTCCCGTTCACATTATATACCTTCCTTTTGCTATCTATTATGTAATGCCCAACCTAGTTTGTTCCTGGTGTGCTTTTTGATTCATGTGTTATATGGTGTTCTGAGTGTTTATTAGTTTATTATGTGATTATTATGCTTTGATCCATTGCACCAAACTTGCCGATGAGGTCTATGGTGCCATTGATGGGGTCTGAGGGGTATTCTGCATGACCATCAAGGTGTTTTCGATGGGGTTGTGCTTTGTTATTTGGTTTCCAACTATGCATTATGGGATGCATACATTGTGATTGTGCATGCTAGATTATTCCAGTGCTTCAACTTCACTGTTTTCACTATACTTGTTATAGTTGTGATTGTCATATTATTCCCGCATTGTGAAATGTTTATGTTTATACATCATGTTCCTGGATCATGCTAGTCGTAGATGATTATAGTGGATGTGATTATTTTATATCATGTGTGATTATACCACGTTGAAGTGGATTAAGTTGCTTCGGCTATTATATGTGGAGCAGTTACGCCTGATGGTTGACTTGAGTGTGCAGGTAATTACAGGTGTTAACTAATGTGGGAAATGTGGAGAAGGTTGAAATGGGACACTAAGCCATCTCACCATTATCCTTGGGTTGTGGAAACCCGTGATGTGTGTTTGAGACTAATCATTTACGTGTGTTTTCTTAACATTCTTGCACTTTATTTTAAAATGGTTCAAAAAGTGTGTTTTCCATGTTTTCAGAATAAATTAATGATTTTAATTTAGAAATTGCTATTTCTTCTTTAGTGAAAATGTTTGTTGCATCATTATATTCTTGTGGAACAAATTCGAGTGATTTTGGTTTTATTCCAAAATTTGCTATTTTTTTGTAAAAAGGTAGAAATTGCATTAAATGATAAAACTGAATGTCTAGTATGGCGTGTTTGTACTTTTTGGAATGAGACTGAGTTAAATGACAATAACCTATTTGGAAAAGTTGAGTTTGTTTGACTAACTATTTCCCTGTTATTATTAGTGAATTATTTGGGTGTTTTCAAGGAAAATTAAAATTATAATGCATTTTGATTAAATTCTTATGTGATTTAAAATGAAATATTGTAATTATTTATTGTTTGGAATTAATTAATTAAATAGCTTAATTGTGCAAATTCTATAATTTTGATTTGATTTATTAAATCACTTAAGAGGAATATTTTATTATGAAAAAAGGAATAGTGTCCTTGGAGGAATAAAAGGAAAAAGACATGTATTTTTCATTCATTCTTTTTCTCTCCAAAATTTGCTCTCCTTTGTTTGAAACCCTCTTGCTTGCAAAATGGATTTCTGATTGCTTGGAAGGGAGATTTTTTTGGAGTTTGGATTGGATTCAAGAGAAACGTTTGGTGTGTGTGGATCAAATCTGACATTCAACATCCTTTTCTTCCTTGGGATTTTTTCTTGGGTTGAAAGGTAAGTTCTTCAATATGCTCATATGAATTGTTTTATTTTGTTTCCTTCATGCCAAACCATCTAGAATGGTTTAAGATGGATTTGCTTAGTTGTAGGAAACTTAGAAAATTTATTTCAGCTGGTTATTTATTTATTTCATGTATTTTCCATTTTGGAAACATTGAAATACAGATAGAACCCTGGAAAAATTTCCCTGGAAATCTCCAACGCATTTTATTGCATATATTGGTTGTTGGGCATGTTATCTAAGATGGGTAGTTGTCAGATCATCCATAGCTATTGAAAAACAAAAGTTATAAAATTGGTCAAACTTTGGTCAAGGTGCCAAAGAGAGCTCCAATGGAGTTTTTAGGGCCTTATGGTTATTTTGCACTTTTAGAAAATATTAAAACTAAATCATATGCATTTCCTTTATGATTTAATTTGAAGGATGAGTTGACTCCTTCATATTATGTGATTTTGCATCTTGTGAGACTATGTCATGTTTTGGGACATTTAGGTGCATTGAAATCCATGCCACTTATTTCTCCATTTTTTAAAACCTGAAAATTGCTTTGTATGCATTTCCTTGATGTTTTAGTTTGTGGGATGAGTTATCTTCCAATTAAAATGTGATTCTACATCTTTTGAGACTATGTTGTGTTTTGTCAAATATTATGATTTTGTCACCTCGTAATCTGTGCCATGCCTAATTGGTCAAATTAGTTCAATGGGTGTTTAGGAAGAGGTCTAGGAGTAGGAAAGGAGTGGCTTCCATTGTGCACCACGACCCAAAGAGGTCGTTGGAATTAAGCGAGTGGAAGTTTTAATCAAGCATAACATTTAAACACCTTGAGTAATAAAATTTAATAATGAGATCATCTACACCAAACTGCATGTCCTAGTGAAGTATCTAGCTTGCTTGGGTTTGGGTGTAAAGAGCAATCTTTGGTGTAGTGTCTGGTTGCTATGAGGAGGTTATGCCCTCATGTTCTGCTACGAGGTGAGTATGTCCCTCGTTTGACAATCCTTGTCCTAACTACCTAGGTCTCTCTTCCTTCTTCCACCATTAGAGTTTGACTCGACGTGTGATGTTTACCATGTGATTGCATGTGATTGTGATGTCTGATTCATGCTTGTATGTGTCTATGATGGACTATGATTTATGCCTCATTTGGCATGCATTTAAGGTGTGATTATTTCCCTTATGCTTGAATGTTGTGATGTCATTCTATTATGCTTTGGCAAGTGTGCCATATGTTACTTGTGTTAGGGTTAGCCGGTAGAAGATATCAATTAAATGCAAATAAAGATTAAATAGAGGAATGAAAATACATAGAAATAATAACAGCGAGAGACAAGTTTTAATGTGGTTCACCCAAATTCGGGCTACATCCACCAACAGAGAGTCCAATATTATTATCCAGTAAATCAAACTGATTACAACCAGCAATCCCTGCAACTCAATATCATTGCAAAATGCTACAATACAACATCAATGGAAACCCTAACCCTTAGCTATTTTTATCACGACTTTTGTCGGTTACAAAATAGGGTTTTTTTATGTCGATCAATGAAAAAATAACTCCCCACGCTGCCCCTTGACCCTATCTTGGGGCCGCTACCCCCAAACCCCCGCAAGGGGCGCTACCCCTTAACCCCGTAGGAATTTGGGGGGAAACTGCTTCGATAAAAGTGGGGTAAATTTAACCTTCGAGTCTGATTAGGCTCCATATAACAACAACTTGAATGCAATTGGATGGTAGTTGTACCATGTGTGGTTTATATGCATTGTATTGGTTGTTGTGCCATTTGTGTTGTGTACATTGATTAGTGTGTATGTCATATGTTGCTATGTATACCCTAGATTAAGTGAGATGATGCTAGCAGGTTTGCCATGATCACCTTCTCCGTAGCTCGGGGGTTGCCTAGAGTTGCATAGACAATGATTGGGGCTCAACGATGGCAATATGGTTGGGAGGCGAGCAACATTTACCCATTGGTCCTTCATGGTGATCTTTAGGTGTTGGACGGTTCCCTTATCTTCTTGCAAGTTGATTATGTCATGCTTCATGTCTTGTTGCACCTTGGAGAGCATGTTGGTTTTTGGGTGGTTTATGCACTTGTATATTATCATTATTGATTATTGTAACCTTTGTAATGTAGGTCTTTTGAGACCCTTGTAAAAAGATATAATTAATTATTTGAGCTGATTTATGATCTTCGTTGTGATTCATCTATGTTTAGGATGAAGCCCTTCGAAAATTGTAATTATTGGATATCGTCTTGTATTTTTCCATGCCTCGATTTATGAGGATGTTGACATGTTTTGATAGATTTTACATGTTATAATCTAGCTATGTTAGCATGTTTAGACTCAGTAATTTGATGTTGTATTTGATGTTTATGGATATGTTTGTCTTGGATTGTATTCATCCCACATAGATGGTGAGGATCCTATCTTTGTTTTTGGCATGTGTCAACGTTGGTGTCGAACATGCATAGCCTTTGTATCGCTTTTGTCATGTTTTGCCTGTTCAACCCTTTTGTGAAGCTTGTTGTCGTAAGGTGCTCATTTGACCACCTGAGTGTATCCATGGTGTCATTTCCATGATTTAATATGCACTCTTGGATTATTCCCTCTTTTGCTTTAGGAAGTGTGCCTTTTGCACGAGTTCATCTAGTGACCATTCCAGTTGGTTGAGGACTCGTACCTCCTAGTTGGACCATCTCATGGGTGATTGTTACCCTTGTGTTTGGATGTCTTGTGTAGTCATGGAATGGATTGAGGTGGATTTCACCCTCATCCTATTCCATTTGTTCATGAGGGAGAAGGTCGTGGACGTGTATCTGACCCTCGTCATGGAGTGAGCTCCACCTCTCGCTTGGTCATCGTGGTGAGTTGTCACATGATGGGTGAAGCCTTCCACTTGTTCCACCTTGCATTGTGAAATGGTGATGTCATTTTAGGTGTTTTTGTACTTGTTGCAACACCTTGTGTGTGCATGAGTGCAATGCGACATGTTGATGTCACACTTGCAAACGTGAAAAATTTGTTGGTTCGGTGTTTGTTCAACTAATGATTTGGATGAAAACCTGGGGCATTACATCTTATGGCTTGATCAATTATCAAGGCACTCTTTAGAGCTTCTTTGTACATCAACATCAATACTATGTCCCACTTTTTGGCCAAATTATGACATTGAAATCAACATTTTTACCAAATTTTTACTTTCTGACACATATAGCAACTAAACCATTAAGAATTTGATTATGATATGAACTAGTGATTTTTGAGATTTTGTGTGTAGATTCTAAATATATATTTTTAAAAAATTTAGATATAATTTGTGATTTTTTACATAACTTTTAATAACTTATTTTTTATAGTTAACAATATTTTTTAAAAGTGACGTTTATACCTGATGAAGGGGGGTAACTCATAAAACACACAATAACAGAAATTGTACACAGAAAATAGAATGATATTTTATTAATATGGGCAAAACATTACATTACAGAAGCTCAAATACAATCAGAGGATGAATCCCCTACAGGCTGCAACACATTACAACTCCCTCTCTCAAGACTCTGGAATCTTCAGCCTTTCGTAACTCCAAATCAACTAGGGTTTCTATTTTTGCTGCCTTTTCCTGACTCTACACCTTCCCCCTTAACTCTACTACCCCAAGGGTTCCCAAAAATGGTCATATATAGCCCTTTTTGATAGCCACCAGCTTAATTTCAAAATTTGCATCTCCCTCCAAAAATAGGTCAACTGCGCGGGGCCATAACTTTCGGTCTGACTGTTGGATTTTCAATTATAATACCTTTTCCGAAAGCTCTTGAAAAGACGATGATGTACAAACAATACTGAAAGGTAGACTGCTTGGGTTTCCTACCAAATTTTGTGCCCATCCGGAGCCTCTAAATGCCTCAAATTTGACTTTGAATATTTCAATAGGACTTTTGGAATTTAAAATTTTAATATCTCACAAATGACAAATGATATTGAAGTGATTTCTTCACCATTGGCTTCAATTCACCATTCTAGAGGTCTGTGTAAGATTTTGTATCCAACCGTGCACAAATGCTAACTTACAAAAAATAGTACTTATTGAAAAGAAACAACATTTTTTTTTTGGTTGATGCAAGATTGCTCTTACACCCTGGATGCTCCTGCATCAATACCATACATCATAACTTTTTTTATAGAAATAATCAAATTTTAAAATTTTAAACATAGATTTGTAACGCCAATATCTAGTGTGCAGATATTTTTTTCATAATTTTTTATTGCATATATTTTTATTAATTTTTGAAGTGAGATTATTATAATTCAGATATAGTTTTATACCATACAACATAATATTTCTATATGTATCCAAATTAAATTTTTATTTTTTTGTTGAAACAAGGACATCAATACCTAGTGTGCAGATATTTTTCAGAATTCTTGTTCTCTATTTTTTTTATTTTTCTACTTGTGTGGAATAAATACCTTGATGTTTAGTGAAAAACATATGTTCACTAGAAAATAGAAAATAATTATAATAATCAAATAAATATATTCAAAATCATACTTTTTGGAAATATTATACTAAGGGCTACATGCTTACAAAATAGATTCTAAATGACTTCATTTGATCCCCCAAAAGGTGAAGCAAAATTGGTTTTTTGTCAGCATTTTGATAGGCGCAGAGGAGACTCCATTGAGGTTTTGATTTAAGACTAGGGGGTTCTTTCCAAGGGGGTTTGATCTAAGGGGGTTTTATCTAACCCCTTTCAATTAAACCCCTTTAGATGGAACCCCTCAAGGATTAATCCTTTTTTTTTTTCTAAAAACTATGTGATTTCAGACAAAAATTAGGATGTCCCAAGTTTGGGACTCAGTATTGTGGGATCACCATATGATTTATAGGGAAGCTTTTGGAGCACCTCTTGCTTATCTCTATTTAATGCATGCAAGAAAAAATCTCAAAGTTCCCTATGATCCATGTTTGGTGCACTCATGGTTGAGGAGAACTTGTCTCCATCACATTGTGAAGTGTGTGACCAATTCATTTAGATCTTTTTTGGCACTCAAGAACTCTCAGATTTTCATGTTTACTAGTTCATTCATATTGAAGGAAACTATGAACTCATCAATGAATTGCCAAAAAGAATAAATTGATGCCTCAGTGAGGTTGTAATACCAAACTAGTTCTATTCCTTCAAGAGTTTTTTGGAATATCCTAGCAACAACACCATCCAGGAAGGACCCAAATGGTAGTGTTGTAGCTTTAATATGGCAGTTATTGTTCCCTCCCCTTTAAACCTAGGGAGTTTGGGGAGGGGTCATAGTAACATCACTTTATGGATGGTGTGATCTAGGGGATCCTTTAGATATTCAAATAAGTCCCCAAAAAGGGGTCATGCATGGAAGGAGAGATTCCTTTGAACATGAGCCCAATGGGAGGCTTTCTAGCTAGATTGCATGTGTTTGTTTGTTGAAGTCCAAGGAATACTAGATAGCATTGGGAAGTTGCACTAAAGGGTTAAAAAAATATTGGAATCATATGGCGTAGAGTTTATGATTCAAGCATCCCACCTAGTTGGTATAGATTTGTCTTATTATATGACAAAGGGCGCACCTTGTTGCTTGTGCTATGTGAGTAAAAGTTGATATGCAAGGGTAGTTGAGCAACCCCTTGGTTGAGCTAATTTGTGATAGTGGTGAAAGGATTGGTGTGGAGCTAGCACCTTAGAGATATTGGTTGCTTATTCATTTGTATAGGGTTTTGGAATAGTCACTTGATGCCTCTAGCCTCAAGCATTCTAATTCACTACACCAAGGTGGCGATAAGTGTTTTTGGGGTTACTCCTATGGGATTTGTACATTGTATCTCATCACTATGAGGTAGGTTTTGTTGGTGTTGCTTTATGGAGTGCATTGCATGGGTTGAGTGACTATGATGTCTAGAATCGACCCAAGCACAATGCAAGTGAGGTGAACCTAGGATAACACATGTGTTAGAAATTAATCTTTACTTAGTGAAGATTATAATTTATTATTTGGTGTATTATCCCCACACATGTCAGATAATTCACCTCTTTTATTCCTCCTGCAGGAATAATCTATTTCTATAGATTCCTCCTTAAGAGGAAACATGTGGCACACACCTTATGCAAGATGGCATATGGGAGTTACGGATAACTCCATTACTCACCTCTATTTAAGAGGTGTCTCCTCTCTTTGATGTATTCCTCATCATGGATATCTTCTCCCTCACTCTTATTTTCCTCTCATTTCACTCATTGAGAAGCTTCTCACTCTCTCTATAATCTTTTTCAGGCTTCATGCCATTTGCATAACACAGGGGATTTTTCTTTGTTTTTCCCCCTTCACAATCTTGGTCTCCATTGGTGCATTGTGGTATCTTTCTCTTATCATTGATTTATTTACTTTGCATGTTTGATTAGTAGATTGTTGATCCTTTACTCTTCTTTACATGTGTTCCACCCTTGCTAAAATTGTCAGCTAAATTAATCTTGCTCTTTCAGAAAAATCAAGCTAAGAAACAAAGAATCTAATTGATTACTCTCTTTGTGTGGAAGGAGTGTATCACAAATGGTAGAAAGATGATTATTTTCAGTAGGATTCACACAAATAAGTCTATTTAACTCTCTATGGAGAAGCACCTAGTGGTGGACTATTGTGTTTATTTGATGAGGTGGGGTTTGATATTGATGGGTGAATCATTGAAGTGGCATTATGCTGGTTATTTTTACATGGCCAACAAGGTCACTAACTCTAATCTTGTTTAACTCATTTGTGGAAAAGAGGTGAAAGGTGTTTAGCCTTCACTCCTCAAGCTCTATCAGCTCTTCCAAAAGTGTGAGTTCCCTTGCACATAACTCTTCCCCTTTTCTCATTAGCTTGGTGTATCTTCCTTAGGATCTTCACTTTCTCTCAGGATTGGTCTTTGGTAGGTTCTTCTTGTATTGGCAAGTTTTCTTAGATTTCACTCGACACTAGCTTAATCCAATATTTTATTTCAAGATGTGCATTGAGTGTAAAATACCAAGTGAGGAAAGAAAAGGAGATTGAAAGAAGAACCTTAGTCATTGTATTGTTTGACTTGTTGTTCTTGTTTTCCATTTATTTGAGTTTTAGTCGAGTGACTAATGATGTTATTAAGAGCTTTTGATTTCTTTACTTATTTTTTTGGTTTTCATGGTTTATGATGATGCTACTGCTACATAAACTAAAAATAGATACAAAAAGTAAATCTACTTTATATTTGTGTGCTTTCTTGTAAATCAAATATTTTTTATTTAAACTACTTGCTAAAAAGAAATCTTTCTTTATGAATGCAGCTAAATGGATTTTCTTGAATGCAATGTTTTGGGTTTTTGGTGTTTACGATAGTTCAAAAGTTGATTTGTTAGTTACCTTATGTTGGGATCAAGGGTTTTCTAAGAATGCAAATAAAACTAAATTTAATTGAATATACTCTAATCTAAAAGATAAACAAATTTTCCTAATCTAAGAAAGTAGTAAAAGATGTACTCTAACAAAGGATAAATAATGGAATATTACTACCCTTTAGAAAATTTAGAGTCTCTAATTACTACTTAATATATTTGTAAAAGAAGAAATGAAAGATTCTATAAAATGTAGAACATGTATGATAGTTTTAAAGCTTATTTGATTAAATTTGTATTGGCATGTGTCCTTAGGAAGTCTAGCCTTTGTATCTTCTTCTATAATAATAGGATGCTCCTTCTTGAGGCAATGGGATGCAAGGAAAACTAGATCTATGGAAATTGAGAAATTACTTGGATGATTGAGGGAAGCTTCCAAAAAAAACTAAATAAAGGTACAACACTCCTATGTGTGAAAATGAGGATGTTGTAAGTGGGGGTTGTTGGTTCAAAGATAACCTAGTCTTCCATGGTGATTCATAATCCTCATTTAGAGAGAAGGAAAGGAATGAGAAATTTTGGTAAAGAGTTGGTTACAAATGCAAAGATGGACAACCTCTTGGATGCTAATGGCAAGGGGGGAATAGATAGGCCATAATATACACAATCTAGAGGAGGTAATTAGGAGATAACTAGAGAGATTATTGTGTTTCAAGAGAGGATAATCAATTAAGGGAAATGGCTAGAACTAAAGTAATCACATGTCCTCTAAGGATGATAGGGAAATGGTGGGAAATGGCTAGAACTAAAGTAATCACATGTCCTCTAAGGATGATAGGGTCACCCATTTTTCTAGGGTAGGTCACTCAAGAAACCCTACAAATTAAGCTAGGTTGTTGAGGTGACCCTTCAATCAAAGGTCTTCAAAAGGGTTTTAGAGAAGTGTGAGAACTTTGAATCCAGTTTGGGGCCTAAAATAGGTGGAAAAAAGGATAGGATGGATGAGGGAACTACCATCGAGTCAAAAAATGCCAAGAAGCATGTTTCATGCGACATGGGTCATGAGATAAACTTCCAGGTTATCATCGGACTGCCATGTTGGCCAATGCAACTTTGGGCACTTATAATGATCTTGGTTTTTATTACCTCAATTAGGTTTTCAAGCCTCATCCACTATGGACATTTGGTTATTTTGGAGGACAATTTTGAGGGCTCATCATGTTTCTCAAGAATCTTCCAAGTACATTTCAAGGTGATATGCTTCATTAAAGGTGGATAATCGAGGCTCCTACCTATGGATTTCAAACCTAACTAAAACACATTAGGCTCTTAATTGGTTTAAATTTGATTGCAAAGTTATCCCTTGATATTAAACCCATGTGGGGTTATCAAAGGTAGTGTAATCCTTTCTTGAGCAAGTGTTATGATCATGTTCTTAGTGTTTATTTTTTAAATCAATATCCTTGTAATCATACCTATTTGGAAAAGGTGCCATGATATTGGGAGGAATGTACCAATTGAATGAGGGTGTAAGAGGTTCATTGGATGGAATATGTCCTTAGGGTCTTTTCAATCCCAACATATTAAGGGTACCTTAGGTATTACAAAATAAATGGGATGATAGTGGAAGAAAAGAGATGATGAAATGGTATGGGAAAAGATAAGAGAGCCTATCTTGAAAGTGTTTTCTCTTCACATTGTGTTCACAAAAATATGTGCTACTCCAAATCCACTCACCATTATTGTGTATGAGTTGGAAATGTGGCAACATTGCTCACATGTGGCCTACATGTAGATAGCTCACTCTTTCTCACATGGTAGAAGAAAGTGGAAAGGCAGAGTGTTTGGAGGACCACCCTCTTCATAGGGAAGGAGTATCCTAAAGGTGGCAACAATATTCATATGTGGGGGATTTGTGGTGTTTATTTAATCACTCTCTTTATGAGGAAGGAGTGTTTGGTGATGAATGGTAGTATTGATTCATGGTGTGGTGGTGATAATATGGGGTGTGCTCTAGCAAAACTTTAAAGAGGTGTTACAATGTTAATCCTTGTATGATTGTGTAATGTGTGGAAAATTGATTTAGCTAAGAATTTTCTTATTTTCCAACTAAATAATTTCAACAACATTATGCTAGGACTTATCTAGTTTCTAAAGAAATATATTTTACTACTATTTGGATAGAATGAATAAAATAGTTCCATAATATCCTAGAAATGCCTTAAACTTAGAAAAGAATAATTTTTCACTAAGCTAAAGCACAAGGAAGAATGATAAATAGTTGTTTTCTAGAAAATGGAATTCAAATTCATAGAGAGGTAAAAAATAGAAAACAAGATAGAAAATGGAACCTAGCACCAGAAGATGGAGGATGTTGTCTAGAAAGCTAGCCAGAATAGTAATGAAATTTCAATAAAATGAGTCCTTTCACCTCAATCACTCACCTAGTCTGCACAACAAGTAGCCAAAAAATACTTGAAGCATTCTAGGCAATAAAACATTGAATAAATGCATTGAAATAGCTAGATTTGAACATTTAAAAAAAGAAATGAAAATAAGTAATGAAAGAGGAAACACTCGTAAACTTTCATGTGGTTGAATGTCTCCAAAATACCTACAACTAAAAGACAAATAAAAATGCTTGGGATTGTTTGGGAGCTTGCCTTCAAGCAAGCCCCTATGTTGGTCTTTTGACCTCCACAAACAATCAATATTGAAAAATATTAAATGAAAGTGTATTCTCTTACTTCCTAAATGTGTCTAGGAAAATAACAATAGTGACATAAATAAAATCTGAGTATTAACCCTAGTCTATGGGGAAGAATAACTTAGTATGCATAAAAAGATAAACAAGGTGGTGGTCTACACCAAAATATTTTCCAATAGATAATGGAAGATACAATATATAAATTGTAGCAATATCATTCAAATATAATGAGAATAATATTACCAAGATCATGATGTAAAATAGAGGTAGCAAGATCTTTAGAGGATTCAATCTATGTGCAATAAACATGATCCATTTATGAAAGCCTCAACAATAGAAAACTTGTAGTATTGTGTTAAATAGAAGTTGAGAAAAAGAGATATTCTAGCCAAGAGAGAGTATCCAAACTAGAAAACAGAGAGCCAAAAGTAAGAAGAACAAAAAAATTCAAAATTATATTTTAATAGAGGTAGATAGGCAAGTTGAAGGGTTGGATTCGCTTACAAAAGACATTTCTTTGCTAGATGAGTGTTACCACTGACAAAAGTAGGTAACTAGGTAGGTTTGAATTTTGAAAACTTTTGGTACACTAGCACATCACACAGACGACTGCACGTTGCACTCACATCTGGAGGAAATTCTTCTAAATTTTATGTGTGTTTTCAAAAGAATAGGAAGAATAAGAATGTGATATGGAATATTGGAAAACATTGGTGAGGGAAAATAGGCCAAGGTTAGGCTCAAGTGGCCCTAAAAGCATGCTAGAAGAGTAGACACCAAAACTAGTTCAAAACAAAACATGAAATTATAAGGGTATGTAATTTTTTACGTTACATTTTACTCCCACTTTAGAGAATTGATGACACTAAATGATAAGCTATGCTAAAGTATATAAATGAAATGTTGAAAGAAAATAACATCATGTAAAGGATACCCAAAAGGATATTATAGAGGATGCAAAAATTCTTCAACAAGAAGGATGATGCCCCCAAATTGAGAACCTACAAAACCACAATATTAGGTATCACAATCCTATAAAATTACAATGTAATAAAATATATGATCCTACAAGACTGGGATGTATCAGTCCAAAATTAAAGCGATAAATAGAGGAATTCTAAAAGTGAGAGAAGAATGATACAATGAGAGAATGAATTAGATAGAATAAATGTATTGTCTATCGTGTTTTTTTCCTAACACCTAAGGGGAAAAACAAGAAAGATAATTCAACACTTTTGAGTTTTAGGAGAAAGTTTATTAAAAATGCTCTCAAAAGGGTTATTTCATAAAATAATAGTTGGATGAAAATAATATCATTGAAAATAAGGAAGAGCTAGGATTTACATAGAAGAATCAATATGAAAATCTGAGCTCACAACTAAAAGTTATAAAGGTTTCATGTAGGAGGTGCTACAAACATTTTGAAAATTTACTATTCATTTAAATTTACTAAATTTGGTAATTTTTTATCACCCAAATCACAAAGTTGAGAGTGAAAATGCCACACAAATGAGACTTTTGATGCTTGAGGTTGGACCAACTAGGAGAGTGCATCAAGTAGGGTCTCAAGATGAGAGAGGGATGTAGAAATTTTCTACCAGTGTGCCATTGTCCTAGGGTGCACTAGCATTTGTTAGATGTCCAAGTGCCCTTTAAGCATGCTAGGTTCTGAAGGGTGTGCTAGCATCTAAGGTCACAGGTGTCCCATAAGGATTAGGATTTTTATAAAATTTTAGAATCAAAATTTGATTTTTGATGATGTAGAACTGATGAAGTGTCATTTTTCATGTTTTGTATTATGCATTGATGATGTACAAGGACATAGGGAAAGCATCATCACACTTCTATGAGGCCACCTTAGTGTATTGTCTCAGGAGGAGATTATGTTGTTTCACTAATTGAGTGTATACTGGTATACACAATGTTGAAGATGTGATTTCATGATTGCATGCTCATGCCATTAATGGAGATGTGGGATATAGATGCATCAGTCTTTCAACTATTGATAGGAGAGATGATCATCACATTGGAGGATGTCTACCACATCCTTAGACTTGCTATCTAAGGCCACCAAGTGTCGATCATGAAGCAATGATCGGTGCCCGATATATAGGCATGAAAAATGTACATGATTGACCAATCATGCCTAGTGATAACACGAGGTAGATATATGAGGCAATTAGAGTAGTGAGAAATGCATGTCCCCTTAGTTAGGTGCATTTTGATAGCCATTGTTGTCATGTGCATCACATAGGATGGGCAAGGCACACTTGTATGATTCCCTCATCCATACCATTAGGGAAATGAAAGAGATAGATATAGTGTTTATGTGGGGATGGATCATTCTCACCCAGTTACATCATGACCTAGGCCTTTATGTCTATTACAAGGATCATAGTTTGATGACTTACACACTCTTATATGTGTGGGTGTTTGAGCACATCATGTGCACACAATTGGGGGGTTATCCCACAATGACAGTATGAGGTGTGCCTTCAACATAGATATACACCTTGAGGAGGCCTTTGTAGTTTGGAGACTTTCTTTTTTGAAGGTAGATCTTCAATAATTTTCCAAGCACATGTATTATTTAGAAGCTGTATCAATCAATGAGTGCCTAAACTAGCATGACATAGGTTATATGGTGAGGATTCAATGGGACTAATGGTCCATTGATCACCTTTATCAAGTATCATCATGCCCTTCTACTATAGGTAGGTGATGAGGTAGTTTGGTCAAGAGTTGGGTATCCTTATAGTTGTGCCAACATATGTGCACTTGCACTAGAACACCATCAGGCCCAAGCACCAACCCTAATTGATAGTCACAGATTCTCCATTGAGCAACTCAGATGATGAGTTGGAGGATGTTGCTCTAACATTATATGTAGATGATGTTGGAGTGACCTTGGGGTTTGTGATGTGGTGGTAAGCATCTTGACTAGCACTTATATATCTAGCAGATGCCCATGTTGGAGACTCTAGGCCACTAGGAGCTCAAGAGGAGTCTGAGGGTGGAGTAGAGGAGGATACTAATAAGGAGGAGGAGAAGTAAGAGGAGGCTATGTAGGAGATGGTAGTAGGAGAGTGGATGTGGAGGGATAAGGGTGAAACCACTATAGAGGAGAGGCCTAGAGATTGACCTCGAGCAACACAACCTCTTCCATTGGCGAGTGGGGTGCTAAGCATGATAGTATGTGGGGAGTTAAGAAGTACATTTGTTGTGAGGCTTTCCATAGTACCATCAACAACCATAGATACCATGATGGTCATAACATCATCCACAACACCTACCAAACAAACAAATCCTATACATCCTAATTGGTGAATCAACGATCTACATGAGAATTTTGTGATTTTTTTATTGTGATTTGAGTATAATACTAAATGTTGATTTGATTTGATATTATGATATGTGACTGATGAGACTTTATTTGCTTTCTATAATGTGCACATGAGAGTGGATTGAATTTATAGGGTGATTCATTATCGAGATGGCACTGACAATCTAGTTGGAGTAAAGCATGTAGGCTAGTTATAGGCCACAACAGACTGTTGGTAGACACAAGAGATTTTTGAGCTTGTTGCACAATTGAGAGATGCATATGAGGAGGGTCGAGTGTGTGGGGATCAAGCTACTATTGAGTTCATGTACTTAATTATAGAGAAAGATTGGGCTACTGTGTAACTGACATCACTCACTGCTAAGTGAGACAGGGTAGTAGAGTAAGTGATAACATTCATTGTAGAGTGTGATCAGGCCATGATGAGAGAAAAGAGTACAAAGGTTGCATGTGATGCTCTTAAGAGCTAGTTATATCATAATAGGGATGACCTATAAAGAGATTAGACAACAATAACCATAGACCTAGACCATCCCAAGGTGTAGGCATTGATGAAAGAGGGAGATAGGCTATAAGTAGAGGTTGACAGATTATAACAAAGCAAGAAATGACTCATATGTGAGGCAACAAAGATGAGAGGCTTGGTTAGAGGCTTAGAGATGGAGAGTGGATCTTGAGCCCATTCTCAATCTAAAGCTTCATGATGCAAGCCTTCTATACAACAGGATTAGCCACATGTACCTAAGGGCTCAGGTAGCCACGTACCTCCTTGATATAGTTTTTTGTATGATATATTTTATGTATAGATCATATTTTGATAGAATGGTGGATTTTTGTGTATTATGTATTAGATAGATGATATATAAATTAGATTTTGGCATTTTGATCACATATGTCATGAGATGTATTATGGATGCTTTTATTTTTGTGCATTCTTATGATGTTTCACGTGATGATGATATTGTTTGGATGAAATTGTTTAATTAAAAGCAATTAAGATCTAATCAAACAATTTAAAATGAAATTATATAATTAAATAGTGTAAATATCTAATTAAATAATTGAATTAAATATAATTAATTATTTATTTGCACAAATAATTAATGAACATGGTAAAGAAAATGAAGGAATTTTAATTTATAAATGAAAACTACAACTAAGCATTCAAGACAACAGAAATTGTGGCGAGAATAGAAACAAGCGTATACATGAATGTAAGATATATGGAACAGCACACAAAATGATGCATTGTGTTTTTAAGAATATTAATCTTATATTCATTTAGAATACAAAATACAAAGAAAATCATATCACATAGTGATTGTGTCAATGATAGAATGGCACATGATAAACAACAGTTTAATTTTTTAAGAATAACCATGTTATAAAAATGTCACATACAAGAAAAGAGATCATGTGTGAAAATGATGAAGATGAATAGCATTTATAGGTTCATTGAGAGGCTTACCATCCATCATGTAGAGAGGCGATATTCTCTAGAACCATAAATGGAGGTGACGATGTAAGGACCCATCCAATTCAAACTAAACTTTTCTTTGGCACTAGTTGGGGTAATAACATTGCATTGATTCTAGTAAAGAACCATATCACCTACCTAAAAAGAATGATGTAGAACTAACTAATTATTGTTGCAATTGAGAGTTTTTTTGTAAGATTGGAGATGTTTGAGAGCATTGATGTGATGCTTTTCAAGCATTTCAAGTTGTTGCAATTATTGTTCACAATGAGTATTGTCATCAGTGAGGCCTTGAAGTGAAACCCATAAGGATGGAATCTCCAACTCTAAAGGCATGATAACATCCAAACTATACACAAGATTGTATAGGGTAGTTCCAATAGCTGTATGAATGCTTGTGCAATATACTAGGCCCATAATGCACAAGAGAGTTGAGTGTTCCAATATTTACCACATTTATTTATGATTTTACAAAGAATATATTCGATTGTTTTATTGGAACCTCAACTTGATCATTAGACTAAGGGTAATATGTTGTAGAGAATATTTGTTGAAACTAAAATTTCTTGAGGCACTGCTTCACATCCTTGTTTAATAATGAGGAACCATTCTCAGAAATAAAGGCAGAAGGGAGTTTGAAATGAGAAATGATATTATTAAGAAAGAACCTATAGATCACTTCGATAATTATAGATTGAAGTGGAATAAATTCAACCCATTTTGTGAAATAATCCATTGTGGTAATGGTGAATATGTGATCTTGAGAAGAGGGTGGAGAAAATTTTCCAATCAGATCAATCCTTAGAGGGAAAATGACAAAGGAGATGTCTGAGCATGAAGTTCCTGTGCATGAGCTTAGATTAGATTGCTATACTATTGACACTAAGGTTATTTCTTAAAAAAAGAAAAGGAATCTTGTTCCATGCTATGCCAATACTACCCCATTTGGAGAAGTTTCTTAGCTAAATATTTACCACCAAAATGTTGAACACACTAGGATGCTGAGAGGGGGGGTGTGAATAGACATATAAAAACTTAACTACTTTATTTGCAGATCAAATCAAATTACTTAGAGAATAGAAAGTAAAGCATGCACTATATTAATCAACACAATGACACCAAGATTTTTACATGGAAAACCCAAAAATGGGAAAAACCATGGTGAGTGTTAGCTCACAATATATCATGTTCACTGCAATAAAGATTACAACATTATTTTAGGGATACAACCCAAGGAAGATACTACTCCCTCTTAGACTTGTAAACTAAGGCTACAACCTTAACCAAGATACAAGGACCTGCCGAGGAGACTCAGTGTCTAAGAGCAGGATACATGAGAATTACAATGAAAACTGAGACATG
Source organism: Cunninghamia lanceolata (assembly GCA_027924645.1). Classification (NCBI taxonomy): domain Eukaryota; kingdom Viridiplantae; phylum Streptophyta; class Pinopsida; order Cupressales; family Cupressaceae; genus Cunninghamia; species Cunninghamia lanceolata. The sequence continues at coordinate 6,736,470 of BSBN01001197.1, read as the reverse complement.
AGTTGTTGTAAAAGACACATCTGAAATATGTTGATATTGCAGTCCCCTTTTTTTGCACAATTACTCCATCATTCTATTTTTGCACACTTCATCTTTCCACATGTTGTTCTATAACTCCACACACTTCACAAATGACTTTGTTCTTCTATATATCCTCTGCAACATCTCAAAACATTAATTAGGTCAGCATCAAAAATACTTTTAGATGAAACACATAATTCTCCATGGGTCAGCTTCAAACATATATAGTATGAAAAGAAAATAGGTTGCAGATCTCAACGCATCATAGTAGGACCCAAAACATGTCACAACACATCTTTCAATGTCAAAACAAGTGATTAGGATCCTCCGCACATGAAGAAACCGGATTGTTGGCCCAAACAACACTATCACTGCTGACTGTCCATCTTTACACCACTAGGGAGACACCAAAAACATGATGCAAAACAAGATATGAGAAATGTACCTTTTCAACACTATCCATATACCCTCACCTGAAGTATCTGATCATTATATGTATCTACAAGACATGAAACATATTGAATTGATGAAAATAGGGCATTCCAGACTAACTATGACACATCAAAACTCAGGATATTGCATTGCGGACCACCAAGTCAACCAGAATTCTTATGTATGAGCTCATTCATCATTTTGAACATATCCTTAGAACCACACAACCATATCTATAATTTCCACAGGAATGCTGATACATTTAACTCAATTGTAATATGATCAACATTCATAACTCAAGGTGACTTAAACACCTTGTGCAGTATTGGGAACAAGAAGGAATTTCTTGTAAACCTAAGATGTATTGGGATATGTAGAGTCTCTACATACACTCATATTTCTAATCTGTATACTCTCCATCTTCAGCAAGTACTCAAACATGTGCTCTAAGAACAACTTAGATATCTGAAACTATCTGTATTACTTCTATCATTTGAAAACTGACCTTGCGAACCATCAAAACACTTGATACTACAAGGAAGCATGTATTGCACATCTTTAAACATGTTCTCAAGACCACATGGGCACAACTTCTCTTCTAGAGGAATACAGAGCATTCCAAAAGATCTCCACCATTGCTTTACTCTATCTGAGCACTAACCGAAACTCTGTCACTGATCACTTTCTCTATTGAAGGTGTAATGAGCTGAAATCTTAGATAACATACCTTCATATCTCAATTAACTTATATTCTGAACCGCAAGACTAAATCTTGCTTTGCAAAGAAATGCAGACCAAAATACTGAGTCTACCTTAGGGTATACACTATGAATGCCTTAGTCAAACTTCTAAAACTTATCTCTAAGTGTGGTACACCATCCTGGTAAGATCTCAATGTAGATATATAGGAACCATGTTAGAACATGTTTACACACCTCCACATCACACTTAGACACCAGATTGATCACCGCATCACATTTAGACAACTTTTCTCCATATGCTAGAACTTCCAGGCTGACTTTCCTTAAGCATGCTGAGCCCATGTCTTCAACTATGTCAAACCATCTCTCTCAAATCTTCTATTATGTCAAACATGCTGACCTTGTGTCAAACCATCTCTCTCTAATCTTCCACTGTCCATCAGCTTCATTATCTCTAACCTCAGGTTGACACATATAGAGTTGACGTTGTTGACAACATATATTGCCAACAACCTCCCCCTTTGTCATTGATGGCAACACCAAAACAAAATGTGTACAAACACTCTCCCTTGGATGCATATTTCTCTCTCCCCCTTTGACAGCAAGGACCAAGGGCCTAACATTTTATATCATCCCATAACTATATAAACTCCCCCTTACTATATGATTTCTACAAACATACTCCCCCTAAGATGGAAATGCCCTAAAAATTGATGCTATGTACATAGAAAGACATTGTAAACCTACGCAAGTTTATACAAAGCTAAAATTGTCTTGTTTTCAATACTCTTTCAACTCACTTAGAAGGTAGAATAGATTTGTATATTACCTTCAATTGAGTAGGAGTGGATACCCAATTTGCTTTTTCTGAGGTAAGAATGTGATTTTAGCATTTAAATTGCATACATAAGTCCTCAGCCTCATTGATGCTACTTGGGGTCTTCATGTTTTGCTCAATCTTTTTAGCTTCACCTAGCAACTCTAATAATGAAGTAAGTCTCAAATTAATTGCTTCCCTCAACTGACCAAACTACTTCTTTATCTATTCTCTTTGGTCATATAGCTGTGACATTTGTGCATGAAGGTTTTCAACTTGTGCCCTGGTTGCTCCATTCTTGTCTTTTGACAAGTCAAATATTTTGGCCAATTTGGAGATTTGTGACTCAATGGAGTCAATCTGAGCTTTGATGTTCTTGGTAGAATTAGTCCATTTCAATAAAAACAAGTATAAATCAATGGCTTCATCAATGCATCCCTTAAACATCTTCAAATTTTCTTGTAGTTTGTTGTGTGCATTGGCACACTTATTAGATATCTCAACCAACTTTTATCATTTATCTTCCTTAATGCCTCTTGTTCTAATTTTTGTTCAACATGAGAAGAATGATCCTTATAACAATCCATCAATAGCTTTAACATTTGTTCTAGAGATAGAGAGGAGTCAATGATTACCTTTAGTAATCCTTCCTGTATCAACTTCATCACATCTTCAACTAAACTAGTCTTCTTCAAATTTTCTTGTAAGAACTCCTTTCTTGCAGAAGTATGCAGGATATCACCAAATTGTAGCTTATGGAGGGGTGAAATATTTGACAAGTCTACTTGCCCCTCATGAGTGGGAATCTATAGAAGCTGAGGTGTAATCACAGGTTGAAACTACATTTGCAAATCTAATAGGTCCTTGAATGAGTTTGATCTTGAAGGACTCTAACCTATATCCATAGAAGTATCCTCAACATCCTCATCTTGCTTCTTCCCTATTTCATCTTGAATCTTCTCATCTTGTTTCTCCTCAAGGTTATCCTTTTTTCTTTTTTCATCTTTCCCTGTATTCTCCAAAGGAGGATTTTCATACCCTGCACCAAAATCAATATTTACTTTAGCTTGATCTCCTAAACTATGTGCTTCTATTTTTTTCCAAAGGAGGTGTACTCATATTACCTTGATCCTCTGCATTTTGTGTTTCAATGTTTTCTAGAGGATCAGTCTCCTTATTTTTATTATCATCTTTCTCAGTCATATCACCACTTTCTACATTATCTTCAAAGGTTGATAGATCTATATCATCAGATATATCCTTAATAATTACCTCAGCATTTTGCATCTCTTCAAGGATTTTTGTTGTTTTCTCTATTGTTTCTTTTTCCAGTCTTTCTATTTCTTCCTTGTCCTTTCCCATCTTAATATTTATTCTTCTTTTTGTTCTAAATTATTTTTCTTGTTTTTAAGATACCTTAATCTTTTATTCATCAGTGATGGATGGACCAAACTTTTCAACTGCATGTTTCCTCATCTCATCCTCTTTTTTCATGGCTTCATTTCTCTTATTGGTGAGTATATCTGCAATGTTTACAGGAAGATGATCAATGAACTTAATTAGGGCCACATAAAATTCCATCATGTACTTGATTATAGCCTCCTCAATTATAGAGTTATCATTATCAATAATCTCATCATATATCTCTACAACTTCTTTTAGAGCACCATGTTGTGCAATAGCATTGACAGTGGCCTCAAGTTGTAGAGGCATATATTATGATTTTTCTTGAGGGGCACTTTTTGTTTTGTTTTGTTTACCTTTTCTGTTTCCTTTGAAGGTTTATGATTCTTCTTCTTGTCTTGTTCTTTTCTTTTTTCTCTCCAACATACAAGATTCTTCTATTGCAATTATGTGCTAATTGGTGTTGTCATTGATGTCAACATGTTTGTGTTGTTATTGGTGTCAACCGTGTCTTCTAATGAAGTTAGTGTTGTTTAGTGTTGTCTGATTCAATTGCTTTACTAAAATGTGGTTTGGATGATTTGTATAGATACTAAAGGTGCTGATAATTTGCCTATACAGTTGGGTTTCCAAGTGCTTTTGAGAAAATTTGAATAATGCTAAAAACAATGTGTTGAAGGAGTCTTCTGGCTTACAATATGCTGCTCAAGTTTTTTCTTAGCATTTCTATTGTGTTGGAGTTTTGAGTGTGTGGTTTGGATATGTTGTTGAGAAGTGGTGTAAGATGCTAAATCTAGAATTTGGTGCTCCAGATCACTGTGCAGTGAAAGTTATGTTCACTAGTTTGAGAATAGGATTTGACAATGTTTTTGATTTGTGCAGAGGTGTCTGGGAGAAAGTATTTTGCTCCACATTTCTCTGCAGAATGGTTTTAGGTGTTGAGGTTCTATATTTAAGCCTATAAGTTCCTTATATACCTTCTATCCAAAAGATTTGTGGTATGATGCTCTAGAAAGTAAGCTCTTGTGTAGCAGAGTTCGACAGTGTTGATTGTGAGTAGACACTGAGCCTTCCTTAGGTGAAAGTTGTTGTGGATGAATTTGTTGATTTCCAAGTGACCTCAAGTTGTTCTTGGATGTTTCCATAATGTTTTAAATCTTTATACATGGTTTTCAATTTATGGTTGTGATCGTGGAAGCGTGTGATGAAGAATCCCCTATGTTTACACTGTTTGGCCAACCTAGAAGTTTGCGCTGATTGTGGAGTTATTGTGATGATTATGTGAGTGTTGTGTAGCATGATTTGATAGATTGGGTCCAAGATAAGGCTTAGAGTGGTTTTCCTTCATTCCCTTGTGTTATGGAATTTTTAGGTCTAGACCTAGTTTAAATTTTGTGTGTTTTCCAACCTTGAATACAGTTTCAAGGATTGAAGATTGTGTTGCCGACCTTGAAGATTGTTTCAAGGTTTATGGTGATATAAATAAGTGTCAAGAGTTTGTGTGTATGTGGTTGCATATGGAAAAGATGAAGTTTGTGATGTGAATGTGATAAAAGGGAAGTAAGAGCTTTCATGAGTTAGACGATTGGATGCAATGAGCAGAAGGTGTCTACTATCTTTTGGTATAGATGCGAAGGTGATGATTGTTGTGCTTCATTGGAATTGAACCCATGCGTGTGTTAGATGCAATTATATCAGTGAACCTCTTCTTTCTTATTTCTTTTTCAGTGGGTAATGAGTCCACTTGGACAATAAGTCCCCTACAGTGAGCATTCTTTGTATGGCAATGAGCCTCTTGTAATTCGATGTTGCTACTACTTTATATTCCATTTTAGGGTTTTCCACGTAAAAATTTGATGTTCTCTTGTGCATGGTGTTGATGTGTTTAAGTATTTGTTATTTTATTTTCATGTTTATTCTTCATAATAGGTTAAGGGTTTAAGTAAACTAATGTGGATGTGATTATGCTTATGAGGGTTTGAAATTTTTGATACAACGGATTCACCCCCCCCCCCCCCCTCTCAATTGTCTTGTGCCTTCAACATCCTCTTCTTCTTCATCCTCTTCTTCATCTTCTATGTTCACCAGATTAATCTTCCCCCTCTTTGCCTGAACCTTAGGCCTATGTTTCTTTACAGTCATAGTCTGTACTAGGACTTCAGTAGCTCTTATGTTGCTAGGAAGAGTTTGAGTTGATTCGGAAGGGTTGGAAGAAGTAGCTACAACAGGGACATCTCTACTTGTCCTTCTTGGATTTAGTGTAGCAGAAGTAGTCTAATCTTCTCCTGTAGGACCTTCAGGAGTGTCCAGCATTTCTTCCAACTTTGACTTCATCTTTTTTGCCTTTTCTTCCACATCTTTCTTGATTTTTTTGTTGGTAATCTCATCATAAGTCCCAAATCTCACAACAACAAGATCCTTAGGCTTGCTGAGAAACATATCAACATATCTAATCAAATCATGTTTAGACACCTCATAATGCAAGGTGGTTATCCAGAAGGTCCTTAGTTCTACTGCCTCCATATAGCAATTATCTTTATCCACCATAAAGGTTATTATCATTTTTGTATTTCTCTACATTTTTTGCAGGTATCCTCTCCCTCATTTGCATGTCATTTTGAAATGTTTTGAAAAATCCCCAAAACATTGTATCACACTAACTATGATCAGGAAAACTTTGCATGTAGTTTATAATTTGATGAGCAACAGAGGTGTCTCTTTCCTAGACCATATCCTTCATGGCAGGTAATTCCTTCAAGAAATAGAACATAAGATAGATGATTAAGGATCCATACCAAAATTTGTACCTTGTTTCCTTTGTTCTCTTTAGGTTGTCTATCAATTGCTACTACAGGAGCTCACAAAGGTCATAGTCCTTCCCTTCCTTCACCATTTGATAGGCAGTATAGATGGTGGTTGTGGTAGTAGAACCTTCTCTATTGGTGTAATATACTTTATATGTGATGCCCATTGTGGCATACCAGACCCCTAGGTCAATGATATCATCCACTATTAGGGTTCTCTTGTCAAACTTTGCTCTGGTAAGCTTCATAACTTCATCATTCCTCACAAATTTTAATGTAGGCATAGGTTCAGAGGAACATAATCTGGTCACACCTCTAATTTATTCCTTTGTGATCATGTGAGGTTGGTCAAGGCAAAAGAAATCCTCATGGATCTAGCTTATTGCAATTCTAACCCAATCTTCTTCATAGAGGAAGTTGGGGAAACCCTTCAATATGTCTATCCATTTTGCGTCAACATTTGCAAACTCCAACTTAAGTTGAAAATCATCACCTAGAAGATGATCATCCAGCTTCAAATGATCATACTCATCCAGTTACAAGTGAATATATATCTGGACATCCTCTGTATGCAACACATTGGTGGGGATGCAGGAAAATGGTCCATCCTTATCAATCTTAGTGGATTTAAATGAATGTTTCTTAAATTTCAGTCTTAGTTTCTCCACAACATCAATCACTACGAGTGTTGCCATGATAATTCTTTCAAAAAACTAGGGTTTAACTAGAAAATTTGAATAATACCTGATAATGTTGTCATTAGGGTTTGTGCACAAGTTCTGTTGAAGATCTTCTTTTCTTCTTTACTCTTTCACAAACTTGAATTCGTTCAAATGAGATCAAATTTGATCAAGTGATGAGTAAATAGGCTTCTCACCAATCCTAGCTTCTTTGCATTGATTACATTTCTCTGTTCTTGACCTAATCAACTTTTTACTATACAGAGATCTATGATCACTCAGAAATCCTTCACAAAGAGTCCATTTGCTCTAAACATTTGATCAAACATCATCATATCATCAACTAAACATATCCATATCACTTTTAGCCATTATGCTGAAGATTTTAGCATCTTATGCATTTAGGGGTTTGAAAGGTTTCCACTTGTAACTCCCCCTGAACCAACACTTCCTCCTTTTAGTTTCTAGAGGATCCATCTGGACCAGGTAGATGTGCAGATCCTTCCTTTACTTCATTGTCTTCCTTCTTCCTCCATGTCCTGTTCATTTACTTCTTTTGCTGACTAATGTCAATCTTCTTTTGAGGAGTAGGTCTTGCAATCTTTCCCTTGCAGAACCTTGCAATGTGTCCTATTTTATTGGACGTGTAGCAAATGATACTAGATTGTAGAGCATTGTTGAAACAATGCAGATAACTAAGAGGGGGGGTGAATCAGTTATCTTATAACTTTTCTATTTTCTTTCTTTTTCTTAACTTATCATTTAATGTTATGCCAAAACAAGATAATCATAAGAGATGAAAAATAAATTAACACATGACACAAGGATTTTTACGTGGAAACCCTATTAATGGAAAAAACCATGGGGTGACTAACCCAAGATTGTATTCTTTGTTAAAAGAATAAAGAGTACAAATTTGGCACTTGCCAATTAGGGCTCACTACCCGAGCACATTGCTCACAAGAGGCCCACTGCCTACAGGAGACTTATAGTCTATAAATGCTTACAAATGATACCAAGGTGTCTGAACTGATGAACAACATCTATGCATGCATGATTTCAGTTCCGATTAGGTACAGTATACTGATCTAGTACATTTCATTCTTCCTCTGCTCAATATAACTTTTCTGTCACATTTCGGGCTTGAATTACTACCTTCACACTTGTCTCTGCTTTTCTTCATACTTAACCATACATATCATCACTATCACATGCTTACAAGATTGAATCCATTGGGTATATATATCCGCATCAAGGACTTCCAACAACTTCTTAGTCGGCAACAAGAACACCTAAGATATTTGCAAGTTATTAATCTGTCAGCTGAATCCATGCTTGATTAGTGATGCACATAAAAAACATAGGCATAGAAGTCATAAATCATGTTGGCTAACAATTTATAATATCATAGATTGCTTGATCATGACCTTTTACACATCTGGATTGAAGTCTAGTACTCTGTCGGTCAGTTCTTCCTTTGTCTGCTCTGCCTGATTGGAACCCAACACTCAGATGCTCATATCTTTTTCTTGCTTTATCACCAGAGGCTAAATCTTTGAATACAGTAGTCATGATACCCCTCTTGACTTGTCCAAGTCTGTAACTTACTGAGTTACACCATTTGAGAGATCTGAACCTGATTGGTGGACCTTGTTACATACTCTGTTCTTGTTCACCAGACCAAAATAATCTTCAATCTGACTTCCGATATAGGCATACTATGTACTGCGGATGTGTGGGATAGACTTTGTTGTCATCAATTACAACACATATGAAGGCACACAGTGTCTCTTGCCAACAATCTTCCCCTTTGGCATTGATGGCAACACTTAGTTAAAAATGGCTAAGTGTCGCAGTAACTCCCCCTTGGCTGATGCTCTGTCCTTTGCACTATTTTACCAGAGCCCCCCCTTAGCTGGACTCCACATTTTTCACTACTCTTCACTCCCCCTTTGACATCAATGGCAAAGGGCAGAATCTACATACCAAAATTTTGCAAAAATTATTCTATACATGGCTGCATAAGTATATATAAATCATATGCTATACTTACATATACTTAAGTATATCTACAAAGGTTGTCTTCAACTAGATGATTTCTGTGGCCCAACTTCTCTTCATTCTATCCAAAATGGAGATGTGTCCACTTAATAAAAATGCATATGCTTCTGCCCTCTTTAAGTCTGTTGGATCACTGGTCTAGATTGTATTTTGTGCCTCTGTTAAGGCATCATGCATTGTCTCTAACTTAGGGATGATTATCGCTCTGAGCTCACCCATTCTATCCATTATGTTCTTTTTCTCCTTAACCAGTTCTTTAATTTCATTTATTATAGAAATAGCTTGACATTCATGATTCACCAGAGAGGTAGTAAGTGGATCAAAATTCTGAGACAAACTTGACAGTTTTCCTTCTTGTTCTTTCACTTTCTTCTCAATGCCCTCTGTCACTTTGGGCCAAGATAAATAGAATTTGTATATGTCCCCACCATCTTTAAGAGTGTTTTCAAGGCTCTTTATGCCAATGCCTAAGGTTCTATCATTAGTGATTAGCCCTTGTACTTCACTGAACCTTTTTCCCAAGAACTCCTTCCGAACCTTAGTTTCTACCGATTTCTCTAAGGATTCAAAATGAGTGTTAACAAAATTGACTAAGTTTTTCAGATTACCAGATGGAGAAGCAGAAGGATCCTTTTGATAGGTTGGCATAATCTTCTCCAGCATCCCAGATGCAATCTCCAACAACTCACAATCCTCCATATGAGATTTTAGAAGTTTCTCTTTTACTTTGGCCTGAGCAAAAGATGCTACCTTTATTATCTAGACCGGAGATAGAGAGTCAAAGTTTAGTGGCCCTTGAATTAGCTCAGGTTCATCCAGCTCCATTATTTCTTTGTCCAGGAAATTTTGTACTATCTCTGTAGTGTCTCTTGTAGACTCTACTTCCTTCCTTTTGGGGACATCTGGACTGACTTGCTTATTGATCTTTGTTTCTTCTTCCGATCCTTCCTTTTCCAGAGCAGAGGAGTCTAGTGCCTTAGATAGCTCTTCATTATTTTTCTTTAATCCTTCGACATCCTTGTCAGAAAATGTTTCTTCTTTCTGTCCTTCCTCTTCTAGAACAAAGGAATCTAATGCCTGAGATGACTCTTCATCATTTTTCTTTAATCCATCAACATCCATGTTAGAGAGCTCTTCATCTGTTTCCTCTATAATGGGAAGATTGAATCTCTTCAAGGCATTCCAAAGGATTTCTTTTGTTTCATTGGCTATTTGTTCAGTCTCATCGAGCATGAGTTTTTTCATTCTGGATTTGCTCCGAAAATCATCTTTACACTCCTTGAAAATCATGTCCATTTGCTTTGGAGTGATGGAAGGATAAAGCTTAATTGCTATATGCTCCCGAATCTCTAAGTCTTTTTCCATTGCATTCTCTTTTCTCAGCTCAAGTACCTTTTCTAGGCTCTTAGGAATCAATGATATAATTTCAATGAAAGCTTTATTGTAAATGTTCAAGTACCTGACAGTAGCCTCTTCCAGAATTCTCTTGTCAGCATCATTGTATGCATCATAGAACTTAGTCACTGGCTGTAGGTTCCCATCCACAATAACCGCCTTGATGATGTTATCAATGGAAAGAGTGGGCTTTTCAACAAATTCCTCTACCTTCTCTTCCTCATTTCTACTAGCAGAGAACTTCCTGGATGTTTTCTTCTTCTTCATTTTCTTGATTTCCTCATTAGATTCTATTTCTTCGTCATCTTTATGGCTTGTATATGTCCTTGTGGCTTTGGTCTTCATCCTCTTTTCTCCTTTTCCAGATGTCTTGACTTCTGGTTTGGTAGACTTTGAGATTTTGGAAGCGACAGGAGCAGAGCTTTTGGAGGATCTAGTCTGAGAGGAGGTTTGTACAGGAGCACTTTCTTTCTTTGCTTCTTGTCTTTCTTTCTCTACCCTCTCTATTTTCTCTCTGTTAGCATCTACAGCCTCCTTTGATATGCCAAATCTTTTGGCAATTTCTTCAACTTCCTTTCTTACTTTCCTCTTCATCTCTGGTTGTCTTAACATAACATGTATTTTTATACTTAGCTCTTCAAAGGTGCCAAACCTTTCTGCTTCAGTGTCCTTAGGCTAGCTCAGCAGGTGTTGAATATGTAGCTCCAAGATTTTTCCATTGACCTCATATCCCATAGGCATTATCCATACAATTCTTGGCTCAACTACCTCCATTAGGTATTGATCAGTGTCAACCATGAAACAGACTGTATCTTTGTATTTGTCAACTATTATTTGTGGTATTCTTTCTCTGGCTTGCATTATGCTTTGGAAATTCTTAAAGTAACCCTAGAGGGCTATGTTTTGGGCTTGAGCATCACCAAGTCCATACATGTAATCTCTGATATGAATTGCAACGGGTTTGTCATTTTGCCAGATCCAACCATTTGATCCAGGTAGCTCATTCATATAATAGAAGAACAGACAGAGTATTAGACTACCATATTTAAAGGAACTTTTCTTATCCTTTTTGATCTTCTGCAAGTTCTCCAACAGTTGATTTAGAAGAAGCTCACACAGATCATAAAATGCATCTTCCCTCAACATCTGATATATAGCATAGATTGTTGTACCAGACACAGAATTCTCCCTGCTCAAATGGTAGATTTTGTAGCTAATTATCATTGAAGCAAACTTGACATTCAGATCTGTGATATCATCTATAGTCATTGCTCTTTTGTCAAATTTTGATCTGGTGGCTTCAGTTACCATTTGGTTCTTCACAGATTTGAGTGCGGGTAACCCACCTGATGAATGCAGTCTAGTCACTGCCCTGATGGCATCTTTAGTTATCTTGAATGGCCTCATTAGCCACATAAAATTATCATGCATCCTACTTAGAACATACCGGACCCAATCATCTTTTGCAAAACACGAAAAATGTATGCAATGTCCGAAGTGTTTGTCCTGAAGGGAGGGCCTTGAATTCAAGTTTGAGTTCAAAATTCTCATCTATTAGCTGTTTGTGATAAATATCCATCAATTTTGATTCTCCAAACTCTTCAATGTTTGCATGGATATAAACCCTAACATCTTCTACATGCAAGACTCCGTGCGGAATGCTAGAAAACGCACGCAGGAATCAACTTCTAGAGATTTGTAAGGGTGTTTCTTGAATTTAGGTCTCAGCCTATCAGAAATATTAACAACCATTGGAGTAGCCATTTCACAAGAGATCCAAAGAGAGTTTTTCAGAAGGGAAGTATCTTTTCACGCTTTAGGGTTTGAAGTAGAGACTGGAATGATTCTCTGGTTGAATTTGATCTTCAGTTGAACTTGAGTGAATTGTAGGATCTTCTTTGCAGAGCTCTTCTTTTCTTCTTTGTGAGTGCAAGTGTTTAAATAATGAGTGAAAGAACCCTTTTATCCTTGCGTAAACCCTAATTTCCTTTTGTAATAAATGCACAAGTTTTTAAGTCATCCGATTACCCTGCTTCTCAAATGAGGTTTTCTTGGATTGTCTTGCGGATCTTCAAATCATTTGTTTATGAGGATTGACAACATATTTTCACCTTTTTCAAACATGCCATGAGTCCACAGATTGAAATATTTCAATTTTGATCATACCAAATCTATTTGTGAAATTATGCTTTACCGGATAGTTGCCGATACAGGATCTCATAACTAGCTCAAATTTGCATGCGGATTTGTCAAATTTAGATTGGTTGATCTTCAAGTGAGTCTCCTCAAACCTTTTAAACCGTAACCTCTTATTTTGACTCAAAGTGTTGAATTCAGGCACTCATTGACTGGCTAGGGGAAAGGGATCTTCTCTGTAGCTCCCCCTAAACTAGAGCTAGTCTTTTAGTTTTCGGAAGGAATATCAGCACTGGATTCCGGTATGGATCCATCCCCAATATTCATTGTACTCCTTTTTACCCAAATATTGCTCATTTCTTTTTGAAATTCATCCGCATTTACTTTACCTTTGCCTTTATCTTGTTTCTGATCATGTTCCACCGGACCTTTTCTATCCTGATTTCTGCTTCCATAGAATTTGGCAATATGACTGGATCTATTGCAATTGTAACACACAACATTTCTTTTCTTATTTGAATGATATCCTCTTGGTCTGCACTCATTAGCCATGTGTCCAACTCTATTTCATACAAAGCATTTACCATTGAAAGAATTGTTCATTTGCATATTTCTGCATTCATGAGATTTGTGACCATACCTTTTGCAACTGAAACATTGACTGGAGAAGGATGGATTGATATGATTCATTATGTTTCAACACTAGATTTCTTTGTGACTGAACTTGTTGCAATTGAAGCAGTATCCATTGAAGGATGGATATCTTTGAGCGTTTGGTTGCCTTACCGAAGGTCTTCTAGGCCTATTACTTTGATTTCCTTATCCAAAGTTCTTCTAACCGGATCCAGAGCTTTCACCTTTCTCATATCCCAAGCCACGCTTATCATCTACCCTCTTTTGGCTTTTAAGAAGAACTTCAAGTTAGGTTGAGCTTATCTTGAATTTTTCTTTGTATTCATTTGCAGTTTGAAGATCTTGTTTAAGAGTGTCTATCTAATTCTCAAGTTGTTCTTCATTGTCTCTAGCTTCTTCAAGATCAGATTCAAGATGCCTGATTATTTTTTCCATTTTATGGCAGTCCTTTGTTTTCTCCTTGAGGGATTGTTTTAGATTATCTTCAATCTTTCTTTTTTCTTCAATTTCTTGGGTGAATCTCATAACTCCTGATTCCATTTCATGCCTTACCATAATGGCTTCTTTTGACAGCTTCTCACATAGCTTTTTTTTCTCATTCAGATCTTCATTAGTATCATTGACTTCACTCTGATTGGATAATTTTTGAAGAAGTTCCTTTCTCTTTTTCATAGAGATACTAAGTTTTTCTTTTAGCTCATTTATGAAATCATTAGCTTGTTTGGGTCTTTCTCTCAAATTATTAACTTCAAAGTGGGATTGTTCAAGATTGTCTAGGGCAGACTGAAGTTGTTCCTTCATACCATATGCATCCATTGAGATTCCCAGATCTTCCTCAAGCTATTAGGCTTTGTTCAAAGGAACCTTGCTCTAATACCAATTGTTGAAACAATGCAGATAACTGAGAGGGGAGGTGAATCAGTTATCTTATAACTTTTCTATTTTCTTTCTTTTTCTTAACTTATCATTTAATGTTATGCCAAAACAAGATAATTAGAAGAGCTAAAAAAGAAATTAACACATGACACAAGGATTTTTACGTGGAAACCTTGTTAAGGGAAAAAAACCATGGGGTGACTAACCCAAGATTGTATTCTCTATTAAAAGAATAAAGAGTACAAATTTGGCACTTGCCAATTAGGGCTCACTACCCAAGCACACTGCTCACAAGAGGCCCACTGCCTACAGGAGACTTATAGTCTACAAATGCTTATAGATGATACCAAGGTGTCTAAACTGATGAACAACATCTATGCATGTAGGATTTTAGTTTTGATTAGGTACAGTATACTGATTTGGCACATTTCATTCTTCCTCTGCTCAATATAACTTTTCTGTCACATTTCAGGCTTGAATTACTACCTTTGCACTTGTCTCTACTCCATCAGGTATATATATCCGCATCAAGGATTTCCAACAACTTCTTAGTCAGCAACAAGAACACCTAAGATATTTGCAAGTTATTAATATGTCGGCTAAATCCATGCTTGATTAGTGATGCGCATCAAAAACATAGCATAGAAGTCATAAATCATGTCAGCTAACAATGTATAATATCACAGATTACTTGATCATGACCTTTTACACATCTGGATTGAAGTCTGATACTTTGTCGGTCAGTTCTTCCTCTATCTGCTCTGCCTGATTGGAACCCAACACTCAGATGCTCATATCTTTTTCTTGCTTTATCATCGGTGGCTAAATCTTTGGAATACAATAGTCATGATACCCCTCTTGACTTGTCTAAGTTCGCAACTTACTGAGTTACACCATCTAAGAGATCCAAACTTGATCGTCAAACCTTGTTACATACTCTATTCTTGTTCACTAGACCAAAATAATCTTCAATCTGACTTCCGGTATAGGCATACTATGTACTGTGGATGTGTGGGATAGACTTTGTTTCCATCAATGACAACACTTATGAAGGCACACAATGTCTCTTGCCAATAGAGCATAACCACTTCTTCTTACATTAGATCTGTAATTAGGAGCATTATGACCAAACTTGTTGCATGTGTAGCAATAACCATAGAAGAATTGAGAAGTCATAACATTGTTCTTGTTCATGAAACCATTCCTCATCATTTTACTTTGGTATCCATTAGCCTTATGACTAACTTTGTTGCAAGCATGACACTGACCATGAGAGTTCACAACATTGTACCTTGGAGGCCTAAATGAATTATGATTCATCTTTTTTCTACATTCAATAGCCTTGTGACCAAAATTATTACAAGCATAGCAATTACCATTAAAAGTTTGAGGATACCTGTTAGGAGCAGTTTGTTTAGGAGCAGACTTTCTAAAATTCTTCTTCTTGTTCTTTCTTTGCCTCTAGATAGGAATGAATTCATCTTCTTTTTCATCTTCTTCTTAGGGTCTTTAGTACAATCTTTTTCCTCCTCTGTTTCAGACTTTCCTTTTGCTTTGAAGTTATCATACAAGTTCGTAGATGCAATGATGATAGGACTTTTCCATTTCACAAAACCAAGACCAAATTGTTCTTTTGATGGATTTTGAGAGTTGATCAATTCATCAAGAATTTCAGAGCCTCCTTTCTATTTTAACCCCTTGTCAATTTGTTCTTTTTCCTTTTCCAGTTCTTTCCTCAAAGTGAAAACTTATTCCTCAAGTTTTGAACATTCGATTGCTTTCTCATTGAGCTTCATATTTAGGCAATCTTCAATCCCCTTGCCTTCTTCAACCATGACTTTCAAATTAGAGATCATATCTTCTGCCTTCTTGAGTATAATGTCACCTCCTTTGTCTCCTTCTATCTAAGCTTTCAGTTTGCCAATTTCTTCTTTTGATTCTTTGGCTTGTGTTTTCCATTTTATAATTGTCTTCTTTGATTTTTCAATCATGCCCTCATATTCTTGGTTTAGTTCTCTTGCTTCATCCCTATCCTCAAGGGTTAACCAAAGTTCTCCTTCAAGGTGTACTTCATCTAGGTTGAGGTCCCAACCTTCAGGTTCCATTGCTTCTAGATCAAGTTCTGGAGTAAACACATCATCAGGCATAGCTTTAGATTCCATATGTTCAAATGCAGGATCTACCTTAGATTGTTAGGATTCTCAAAGGCACTTGGCTCTGATACCAATTGTTGAACATACTAGGATGCTGAGAGGGGGGTGATCAGCATATAAAAACTTAACTATTTTATTTGCAGATCAAATCAAATTACTTAGAGAACATAAAGTAAAGCATGCACCACATTAATCAACACAATGACACTAGGATTTTTATGTGGAAAACCCAAAAATAGGAAAAACCATGGTGAGTGTTAGCTCAAAATATATAATGCTCACTGTAATAAAGATTACAACTTTCTTTTAGGGCTACAACCCAAGGAAGCTACTACTCCCTCTTAGACTTGTAAACTAAGGCTACAACCTTAGGTAAAATACAAGGACCTTCTCAGGAGATTCATTGTCTAATAGTAGGATACATGAGAATCACAATGAAAACTAAAACATGAACTTAACTCCACACACTTCACAAATGAATTTGTTCTTCTATATATATCTTCTGCAACATCTCAAAACATTAATTAGGTTGACATCAAAAAGAGTTTTAGATGAAAGGTGTAATTCTCCATGGGTCGGATTCAAACATATACATTATGAAAAGTAAGTAGGTTACAGATCTCAACGCATCACAAAAGGACCCAAAACATGTCACAACACATCTTTCACTGTCAAAACAAGTGATCATATCCTCTACACATGAAGAAACCAAATTGTCAGCCCAAACAACACTATCACTACTAACTGTCCATCTTTGCACCACCAGGGAGACACCAAAAACATGATGCAAACCAAGATATGAGAAATGTACCTTGTAAACACTATCCATACACCCTTCACATGAAGTATCTAATCATTCTATGCATCTGCAAGACATGAAACATATTGAATTGATGAAAACAAGGCATTCCAGACTGACTCTGACACATCAAAACTTAGGATATTGCATTGCAGACCACCAAGTTGAGTGAAATTATTATGTATGAGCTCATTCATAATTCTAAGCATATCCTTAGAACCACACAAACATATCTATCATTTTTGGATGAATGTTGAGACATTTAACTCAGTTGCACTATGATCAACATTCATAACTCAAGCTGACTTGAACACCTTGTGTGGTACTGGGAACAAGAAGGAATTGCTTGTGCTTCAAACTTGAGATGTATTGGGATATGTAGAGTCTCCACATACACTCATATTGTTGATCTTTATACTCTCCATCTTCTACAAGTACTCAAACATGTGCTTTAAGAACAACTTAGACATCCAGAACTATCTGTATTACTTCTATCATTTGAGAACTGACCTTGCGGACCATCAAAACACTTGATACTACAAGGAAGAATGTATTGCATATCCTTAAACATGTTCTCAAAACCACATGGGCACAACTTCTCTTTTAGAGGAACACAGAGCATTCCAATAGATCTCCACCATTGCTTTACTTTGTCTGAGCACTAACTAGGACTCTGTCACTGATAGCTTTCTCTGTTGAAGGTTTAATGAGCTGAAATCTTGGATAACATACTTTCATATCTCAATTAACTTATATTATGAACTGCAAGACTAAATCTTTCTTTGTAGAGAAATATGAACCAAAATATTGTGAATTTGCCTTAGGGTATACAATGTGAATGCCTTAGTCAAACTTTTGCAACTTATCTCTAAGTGTGGTACACCATCCTGGTACGATATCAATGTAGACATATAGGAACCATGTTAGAATAGGTTTACACACCTCTGCATCACACTTAGACACCAGACTGATCACCGCATCACACTTAGACAACTTTTCTCCATATGCTAGAACTTCCATAGACAACTTTTCTCCATCTGCTAGAACTTCCATACTGACTTGCCTTAAGCATGTTGACCTCATGTCTTCAATTGTGTCAAACTATCTCTCTCAAATCTTCTACTATCCATCATCTTTATTATCTTTGACCTCGGGTTGACACATATAGATTTTATATCAATGACAACACATATTGCCAACACAAAACACCACCCATAAGTACTTGAATGGGGCTCTTGAAGGGAAATAGGTATTTCAAACTTAGTCAAACAATAAAGGAGGCCATTGTAAACCTCGGTGATACAATACATTAGATAGAATGATAAATGTTGCTGCAAGCTTTCAAATCCAAGTGTGAGCACTTTTAGATGAGTTATTCATGAATGTTCCATCATGCAAATAGTTAAACATATGCAAGTAACATTCCTCATAATCAATCTAATAGTTGGAAGAGTGTCAGAAAGAGAATTATCCACAATGGTTGGTAATAATAATGTGTGAATAAGAAGGTAATAATCATCTACTAAATCACCAAAGGGAACAAGAGAGGTTGTGCTCGCCATTACATCCACATAATGATTATCTTTACATGTGATTGTCTCAATGGAGAAAGAATAGAATTGATAAAGTTGTGATAAATCCAAGTCAAGGTATTGAGCAATTTTGTCATGTTTATATTGATAAGAACCAGTGACTTGATTTATAATCAACTGCAAATCACTCTAAATGTGAATGATTTTGATGTTGAGAGACAATACAACACATAAGCCAACAATGAGGGCTTTATACTCAGTGATGTTATTTGTGCATTAAAATTTGAGATAGAAGGAAAGGGGAATTGGCTTACAAGAGGGGGAAATAGTATTACATTAGCTCCTGTAGACACCCAAAATTGTTCCAAATTTGTCCATGTCTTACAACACCTAGTCAAAAACATCACTTAGACATCATGTAGCATTTTGGCTTAATCCCACTCTTAATCCCATTTATCCATTAGCCAATTAATTAAATAAATTTTATTTATTTAATTAAAATCCCATCTTAATCCCATCCTTATTCCACTTAGCCAATTAATTAAATAGATTTTAGTTATTTAATTAATTTCCCTCACATATCCCAACTAATTCAAAATATTTTATTTGACTTAAGTCCTCACCTCTCACCACATTTCGACACTTGTCCACCTCTTAATTAAATCATGTGTGGTAGTACAACTTTCATTTAAATCCTTCACATGTACAACTAATGAGACCTAATTTTAGTATTTATGTACACAATCACACATAAACTTATTAAATAAGAGTTTTTGTGTACACGGTCACACATGAGCCCTATGCTTCTCCTTACACTTGTGAAATGACTACAACTCCCTTGAAGAGTGGGAATAACTAACTAATCCTAGCCATCCACATCAATCATTTAGCTTTTCAATCTCAACCATCCATTCAAATCA
This sequence comes from Cunninghamia lanceolata, assembly GCA_027924645.1. Lineage (NCBI taxonomy): Eukaryota > Viridiplantae > Streptophyta > Pinopsida > Cupressales > Cupressaceae > Cunninghamia > Cunninghamia lanceolata. The sequence continues at coordinate 6,717,106 of BSBN01001197.1, read as the reverse complement.
AGCCTTTCCTATAAATCAACCCCCTCACAAGCCATTTGTAAGGAGGCATTGAGTTAGAGTATCCTTATGCTTTTGAAATCACATTAGAGCCTTTGCATCTATCATCATCATCTTCCATCTATCATCTCAATCCTTTGCAAATGTTATGCTACCGAATTATGAGCAACCAACATATCAAATCAATCAAACAATTCATCTTGCATCTTTGAGGTATTGAATGATTTGGGTTTAGGTTATGCATTTTATTATTTGATCATTTCCATTTGCAAATCCAAATTTTTTGATATACATTTTGGCACACCCGGTGGGACTCACGTCCTTGATTAACCTCCTTGTTTGAGTTGTTTTTGTGAAGTTTAGATCTCTTGGAGCGTCAATCTTTCATTTTTGCAAGCTTTTGTAGCAAACATTTGTATTTTTCTAACCCTAGTTTGTTAATATTTGGATAAAAATGTATGTAGATGATCTCTTAGTTCAAATCTAACCTCACCATTGTGTCCGGGGGGGCATTTACATAAATTTTGAGTACAAATTTGACTAGATTTCATGAAAAATAGAGAGTTTGGTGAAGAAAACAACAATCGGTCTGTAGAAATTCACCTCTGGTAATTCAGCTTGCTTTTGATCAAAAACCAGTCGCCTTTGGTAAATCAGCTTGCTTTTGATCAAAAACTGATCGCTTTTGGTAAAATTTTCTTCGCTTTTAAACAACAGTATATCACTTTTGGCAAAATTTGCATCGCTTTTGAATGAAAACCTATCGCCTCCGGTAAACTTGGTCGCTTCTGGTTAACATTTGCATTCTATTACCTGAAACATTCCAGATCACTTTTGAGCTATTACCCATCGCTTTCAACCTTTTCTTAGTTGCATATGAGCCATTACCTGTTGCTTCCATCCATTTATGTATCACTTCTAGGTAAGCAGTGATTGCCTCTGCCATTTTCTGTGTTGCTTTTAAGCTGAACATAATCACTTTTAGATCTCTGAGTCACTTCCTACAAATTAGGGCTTTTCCATTTATACCTACTTTTTGAAATTTGCGGTCTCTTTTGAGCTCTAATCATTCACTTTTGGCTTTTACGGATCATTTTTAAGTTGTAGCCACTCGCATCTGGTCTTATTTGAGTCGCATCTGAGCTATAACGAATCACCTACAGACAAATTTAGATCACTTATAATCAACAGTTGGTCACTTCTGGTAACTGTAACTCACTTTTGGTTACTGTCATTGTGCATTTTGGTGTTTCTATCATAACTTTCACATACGGAGGCCAAATCGCGCAAACAAGGACTCGTTGGAAAGATGAGAGGACAAACTATGTAGTGGAGCAAGTTTTATCAGGTGACTATATCATTTTACCATTTTTTTTATCAGTCAAAGTCAAACTTTTTTAAAACTTCAATTAAGCATATCTTAAGCAAAATCAATCAGATTTCAACAAAATTTCTTTTCAAATTGCTTAGAATCTTCTGAACTTTCTATTTATGCAATCCATTTTCCTTTATCAGGTCATATTAATTAGAATTTTTTTTAGATTTCATCTTTTTTACATAGCCTTCTTCTATGCAAGTTTACTTGTTTCTTTTTGGAATTGGTGACTTGTAGGGGCATCTAAGGAGCTGGAGCAACATTGGCATTATCATCTACAGTAGATTTGGATAGTGAATTAACTAGGTGCAATCATTTCATCTCTTATCTTCCAATCTTGTTTGATCACACATTTGGATTTTGGGCATAAAATGAACAACTTGTTTACAATCATACCATTGAAATTGGGCTAAAACGAACCATTGTCTTCCATCACATTTGGATTTGGGCTTTAAAAATAAACAAGTGCTTGCATTGTCTTCCATTAATGAGCTCCATGCGAGTGTGACCAAATGAATGTGTATGCTTTCTCCTTGCATCCTAACACGAACTTGGAGATCAAAAACATTTACTTGTGTTGATTTTGTTTAGTCTTAGAGAGGCTTGCCTTGGTGGGAAAAAAGGTACTCACCCCAAGGGAACGACCTCAAGCGGTACTTTCATCCGGTCTGCTATAAAAATCAAAGGATAAGGTGAAAGCCAAGTCTAACCGGTATTAGCACTCACCATACAGTGTTAACTTGAAAGGAGGTGTACCTTTGTGTATATTAAAACTCCTAGTAGGGTTAGTTAAAGTCTTAAGTGGCTTGTTGGATGCTCATGGGGCACCGGTCCCCTGAATTTTCACTGGAATGTCCTTGTGATAGTGGCCTTGCCTTGACTAGGACTTGTTGAAGTGTCTTCATGTGCTTGCTTAACCATCATCACATTCTTCCAAACTAACAACTCGCTTATGTGTCTTGTGTGAGTGATTCATGTGTGTATATGCATAATCATTTGTTTGAATATTGCCACATCAAGCTCTAAACACCCAAACACATAAAGACAAGTCATCCTACACATTCTTCCAATAACATTTAAACCCAATCACTTTCATGCCAAACATAGCCTAGTCATCATCCAACCCTTCAGAGACAAGTCATTCAAACCATCCTAAACCTATTCTATCCATCCCTATTCCATCCAAGTCATTTTCATGTCATCATCCAAATCCCTAAACAAACACTTGCAAAAAGGACTTAAGACATACACTTGGGTGACAACATGTTTACACCAGAAGACCCAAAAATCAAATTCCAAAGATTCCTCCAAAATCTTTATCAAGGATCACAACCCCTAAACCAAGATGCCATTAAAACATTACAATTCTTCATCCAAGAAGCTCAACCCCACGCAAGCCAATCACCTCAACTGCAACACTTCATAGACCAAGTCCAACACCTTTTAGCCACTAGTCAAGCTCGACAAGTACATCAATCCTTAGCCACTCCATACCAACCTAATCCACCTCATAGCCACATGTCATATCCATCCACTTCCTATCAACTTAATCCACCTATCCACCAAGTCAATGCCACATCAACCTATGAACATCCACCTCAAGCTTATCCAATCCCTCATGCCACCATTCCAATGCACTACCAAGCCCATCCACAAAGCAATCAAGTGATATTACAAGAACAACATCCAAGTCCAAATGGCCCTTTGTACATAAATCAAGTGAGCACAAGTCAACCTTGCCAACAAGATCAAATGCCCTCAACTTTGAGTCCACCTCAAGATTTTTTGTCTACATATCCTACCATTACACCTAGCTACCAAGACTATCAATGGCCTCCCCAACAAGCACAAGTGAGCCCAAATCCACCCTTGCAACAAGAAGCATATACAACTCGAAATGGCCCTTTGTATATAAACCATGCAAGCCTAATACAACAAGACTTAATTACCTTTGACAAGGGAGATACGAATCTAGCCAATGCATCCTATGAGTGGCCTTCATCATCCAATCACCCGCCTACACATGAGCCTACTAGCCCTATCATAAGACCACCATGTGATCCTACCCCTAGTCCATTGGTCCACCAACTTTCATCACCTTCATCCTCATGTTCTACCAATCTTCCACCACAAGATCCCTTGGACATAACTGTACAATAATTGGTTCAAGCAAATTTGATTGAGCTGCCACCGATAGAACCTTTTGAACCAATCTTTAAACCCCCTTGGTATAATAAAAACCATTATTGTGCATACCATAGGTATAAGGGCCATACAACAACCAATTGTGTCAAACTTAAGAGTTTAATCACAAACCTCATAAATTATGGTAAGATTATCCCTTTATCCAATCCAAATCCTAATCCACCCAATCCAATTAGCCCCCAACCTAATCCAATGCCATCTACCCTTATCATCCATCCATTATATTGCCCATCCACTCATACCCTTGCGAAGGATGTGATCCATTGGCTACTAGCTAGGAATAAACTACCTCCATTTCAAACACCCATTCATGAGCTTACCAAAGAACTTCCAAAGGTCATGTCCAATCCTATAATCCCATCATGTGGTCCACCTATCCTTGAGCCTATCCAAGAGCCCTCAATTAACGTTCTTAGCCCTTCAAGCCCATCATGTGACCTACAAGCCATCAAGCCTATTCAAGAGTCTCCTATTATGAATCCAAGTCAAGAGTCACCAAGTTCTCATGTTGTTGACCAAGAGCCTATCCAAGAGCCTCCCACTTCCATTCAAGCAACCCAAGAGGTATATCAAAGGTTTAATCCTAAGCATGTGGAAACATTAATCCCAGTCCAACTCAATATCAAAACACTTTCATGCAACCCATCCATAGCATTTACCTTCTTTATGATCAAGATGATACCTATGAAGAAGCTATCCATGAGCACCTTGATCCTATCCATAATCTTATATCCATCCATGAGTGAGATATCCAAATTGCTCCTAGTCATCCACCATCTAGCCCTATCCGTAATGAGCAAACATCCACTTGTCATGATGAGACACTTGTCCCCCAAGCAAGCATAGAAGATCAAATCAATAACTTGGATCTATATGAACATAATGCTAATCAAGATCCTAATGATCCTCCTTCCACATCCATCATCGATTCCACTTCTAGTCCGCCATCATGTTCACTTGGTCTTACCACCTTTGTCCATGAATGTTCTTCCTTAGGACAAAAACAATGACCTTTATCCACTTCACCTTCTCCATCCAATAATGAACTCAAGTCTAGTGTTCAAACCACACCTAGTCCCATTGTCCATAGTATCCTCTAAAACATGAACTACCAAGGTAAAGGCTTAGGCCTTTATGAACAAGGTATTTTGGAGCCAAACCATGTCAAAGTTCCTCCATGCTCATATGGCCTTGGATACACCCCCCAAGGTAAACCCTCTAAATATGTTGGTAATTCCTCCATCCCTCCTAAGTCCACCACTTTCCATCACAAACCACATCATATACCCAAAACATATGTAGCCATTCCCCCTCCATCAACCTACAAATGTCAAAAGCATGTGACCATACACCTCTCACCATCCACTTTACCTCCATTACTTCCAACTCCTAACATCCCATTATCCACTTTACCTCCACTCTTTCCAACTCCTAATATCCCTCCATCCACTTTGCCTCCATTGTTACCAACACCTAATTATCCATTTATCCATAAATACCCTTACATTCCTAATTATGACCAACAAATGCACACATTGCCTAAACATGAAGCTTCCACTCATTCCACCAACCCCGTTTCCACCAAACCCATGGGATTCCAAAATAAACATTTGGATGCCTTTATCTATAAAGCCAAAAATCCAACTAAAACTCCTAAGGGCCCTCATGCTTTAGGGCATCAATGTGAAAAGTCTCTAAATCATCCATCTTCTAAGAAAAGTACATTCACAAAGCTATCTAAGCCCATACCTCCAAAAGCAAAGCCCAAAAGCAAAATAGTTTGGGTTCCTAAGCAAATAGCTAGCAAGTCAAATGAGGCATCCTCATCCACATCTCAAGAATCCCAACCACCTATAGCCATCCAAAAGCCTACTTCCATCCAAAACTTCCATTCCCTTCAAAAATCCCACAAGAAAAGCAAAAGCACCAAAAATACTAAATCTATGTGGGTTCCTAAATCACTTCATCAACCATCCCCTAAGCAAACATCTTCATTGCTTCCTACACCACCATCTCATCAAAAGCTTCAATGTTTAACACGGTGTGTGCAACTGTTGGTCATGATTCCCTTCCATTCCAAAACATTCCCACATACCTCCATCTCCCCAACCTTCATCCATTACCCTACATATCTTCCCCATCACCTTCCTATGGTCCATGCTTCTGCATAAGTCTTACATAAATCCACACCATAAGCTACTAGCCTACCCTACCATAATTCCACATCATAATCCACTATCCTCCATCCTTACATAAACCTTTCATCCTAATCCACTATCTACCTACTCCCTATCCCTTTCATGAAGTCCCTTACCAACATCTATGAGCACACATGACATGGTCTATGCAATGACATTCATCTCTAGTGGAACTATCACCTTTCATAGCATTAGACACTTGAGTCCCTCCTATTCATTACCATGGTAAAAACCTAGCAAACAAGCGCCATGTGTAATTGTCATCCCATCTAAAATAAATAAATAAATAAATAAAGTAAAGAGAAATCCCTTCGTCCAACGGTGAAAACCTAGTAAACAGGTGCCTTGGATAAGTACCATGATGAAAACCTTGCAAACAGGCATCATGTGTAGGTTGATCTTCTATGTCACTCACACTTGGGGGCACATGGTCTCATCCATCTTATCATTTTCAACTTATCATTTTCCATTATATCATGCTACATCCTACCATCCTTATCCATTACATAAACATGCCTATTCCACTGAACCCATTTACCCATCCTTCTGCCTTTTGCTTTTGATGAAGACATAGGGGCAAAATGTTGAAACATGTTTGGATATTTCTTGACATACCTTCTTTCCAAACCAAGTCCTATCCATTGACAATTCATCGATCCCATTCAAACCAATCCATCATGTCCTATCATCATAAGCGTCATGTAAAATCTAATCTTATCATCCCATTGTCATGAGCCTTGTCATGTAAAAATTCTAAGCATTACCACCTAGAATGGGGCATGTTATTCCTATGCGACATAGTCTTTAGAGATCACATCCTAGCTTCATTATGAGGCATACATCCATCCACTATAACATATCCTTTTTATCCACCCATTTATCATGAGCCTTCCATCCCTTGTTGCCCATCCTTTTATCCATCCAATCCCATTCATCCATCCTTTCATCTAGACTTGGTTTTCCTTTGTCATTGGTATCAAGCACAAAGGCTACTCAAATTGTAAATCCATTGGAATTTTCTAAAACATTTCAAAAACTCCAAACAAATCAAAATATCTCAAAAAACACAAAAAAAAATCAAAATATGTCAAAAAATCCAAAAAATTAAATATCAAACAAAAATCCAAGCAATAAAACCAATCATATCATCCAAAACAATCCACTCCATCAACATTCAATCAAAATCAAATCATCATCATCATCATCAATTCTTCTTATCAATAACATTCATTCATCCAATTCATCAATCACTTCTTCCAATCATATCAATCAAATCAATCTAAGCAATGATCTTAAATCCAAGTCACACTAATCCATATCAAGAAAGCTAATCAATCAAGGATCATTATCCAATCAAATCAATAAGTTTTTGATCCTAATCTTGTCATAAACCGAATCAATCATCATCAATGGGATATAGCGTTCCCACATCCTTGTGTTGATCTAGGGATATAGTGTTCTCCGCAATGACAACACTATCATCATCAATCAAACAATCAATCATTGGTTTATGACTCGACAAGGGCAATACCTTGTTTTTTTTGCATCCTTTGAGCACACTGAGAACACTTTCTTATGCTTAGATTGAGTGGACACTCTAATCATAACACCATCACTATCATCATTCAAAACAATCCAATCATCAAAACAATCAACCCAACAATAGCAAACATCAAAACCAAAGCACATCAATCCAACCATCAAAATAAATCCAATCACTCCAACAAATCAAAAGCAGCTCAATCCACCACATATCATCACATCATCAACATTTCATCAATCCCAATCAATCCATTTTCATCATCTCATCAATCAAACATCAGAACTACATCTCATTTCCATCGTTAAGTGCCTTGATCCCATGGATACAGGGTATGTAGGTAGTCTGGAGTACGAAGGAAGTGCCCAGATTCAGGCACAAATGATTTTCCTCTTTCTCCTCTCATCATTTCTTATGTCATCTATCTTCTGCATCATCAATAAACAACTTCTTCCAATCAATCTATCATTCAATCAATCCATTTCCTTCAATCAAATCATCCATTCATATCAATTCAATTTACTCCAATTCATCAATCTTTCAATCATCACTTCTTCCAATTCATCAAATCAATCTTCATTCATCATTTCATCATCCTCAAATCATTCCAAGGAAGATCCAAATGCAAGTCAATACTTAAAGCTATACCAATCAAGTTAATCAATCAAGCCAAGTTATCCAAATGCAATCCATGGTCTTGATCCTAGCCTTGTTGTAAGCCAAATCAATTAATCAAACAATCATCATCATCATCAATGGGATATATCGTTCCTGCATCTATGTGTTGATCTAGGGATATAGCGTTCCCCGCAATGACAACACTTTTATTATCATCATCACAAATCAATCAATAATTAATCATTGGTTTACAGCTTGACAGGGCAATACCTTATTTGTTTTTGAATCATTTGTGCATGCTTGCTTGCTTGTTGTGTGTGTTATCTCTTTATCTTGCATTTGTATCAAATCAGTATCATTCCAGTTAATATTCATATCTTATGTATGTTGGAATAGCTTTTTTCACTATCCTTTGCATCTAAGGTCATATCATACCTTTTGTGCATTAGGACTTTAATGCTCTAAGTTTACTTCCTCATACGTTAGACAAGGTTGTATTACACTGGGGCACAAAACACATCGTCACCCTAGTCCTTATACCTTGGTGCATAATGTCTAGTGCTATATCAAACATCATGGTTGCTCACTTTCATTGCAGCATAACACATCATTCATTTCTTCTATATGTTCCCCTATCTTTCTTTTGCAGCCAAGCCATTTCTTTTTGAGAGCCTATCCATGTTTGTCCAACCCACCTATCCTCTCGAGGGGGCATCATTCCATCATCATCCCATTTCATCATCCTATCCTTTTTCCTCTATCCATTTCCTTAGCTTCTTTGAAATGATGTGACTTGACACAAATCTCATCATCTCGAACATCGTCTCAAAGAGGGGCAAAATGTAGACACCCAAAATTGTTCCAAATTTGTCCATGTCTTGCAACACCTAGTCAAAAACATCACTTAGACATCATGTAGCATTTTGTCCTAATCCCACTCTTAATCCCATTTATCCATTAGCCAATTAATTAAATAAATTTTATTTATTTAATTAAAATCCCATCTTAATCCCATCCTTATTCCACTTAGCCAATTAATTAAATAAATTTTATTTATTTAATTAATTTCATATTCATAATCCCACTTTCCAGTTAATTAAATAAATTTTATTTATTTAATTAATTTCCCTCACCTCTCACCACATTTCGACACTTGTCCACCTCTTAATTAAATCATGTGTGGTAGTACAACTTTCATTTAAATCATTCACATGTACAACTAATGGGACCTAATTTTAGTATTTGTGTACACAATCACACATAAATTTATTAAATAAGAGTTTTTGTGTACACGGTCACACATGAGCCCTATGCTTCTCCTCACACTTGTCAAATGACTACAACTCCCTTGAAGAGTGGGAATAACTAATCAATCCTAGCCATCCACATCAATCATTTAGCTTTTCAATTTCAAACATCCATTCAAACCAAGCATTTCCTATAAATCAACCCCCTCACAAGCCATTTGTAAGGAGGCATTGAGTTGGAGTATCCTTATGCTGTTGAAATCACATTAGAGCCTTTGCATCTATCATCATCATCTTCCATCTATCATCTCAGTCATATGCAAATGTTATACTGCCGAATTGTGAGCAACCAACATATCAAATCAATCAAACAATTCATCTTGCATCTTTGATGTATTGAATGATTTGGGTTTAGGTTATGCATTTCATTGTTTGATCATTTCCATTTGCAAATCCAAATTTTTTGATATACAACTCCAAAGCCAATTCAACACCTCGATCCATCAAATAACACTTCCCATGGAAGGTCATTATCCAAAGAAAGGATATGGTCATCGGGGAAAGAATCAGGATCAGGAAAGGAAAATATAGAGGGAGCTAGCTAAATGATCAGCTAAGGCATGTCACTTTATTGCCTTTTGAGAGATAGATTTAAGGTCAAACTTAGTCAATAGCATAACCCATTTGGCTAAATGACTTGACAAATCCATTTTATAATAGATGCTTGAGAGGATCAAATTTGTACAATTACATGCAATTTTGCATGGAGGAGATAATGTTTCAACTTATTGTTAGGATTGAGGTGCCATCAAGCTTGTAAATCCTATGTATTTAATTACTCCTAATATTGTTTGTAAATCACTCATAAGGGATGAAGTATTCACCAAGTAGAGATCTTGTTTCAGTTGCATGTTTGATCTCAATACTTGATGGATGTAGGTTATCTAGGGGGTGTAGGGGGTACCCCCTTGCAGGGTTTGAGGGGAGTGTCGCCCCGATGGGGGGTCCAGGGATCATGTACCCCATGGGGGTCCAGGGAAATGCCTTCGCAAGCCATGTTTTATATATAAATTACCATTGCAAATTTAGACCGTTCATCATTAGGTCACTGATCTGATGGTAGAAGTTATGTTAGGGATTTTTGCCCTAGAAAGAAACACGCCATTAATGAGGGCATTGTATTATGGTTGAGGATGAGTATTACATGCACTACTAGATTGAAGACTAAAGAGGAGATTGATAGTGTTGTATTGTAAACTCTATTAAAGTTAATATAAACTGGTGCATCTCTTCTTGTGTGGAGTTTTTTCCCAAAAGGGTTTCTTCATGTAAGCACTGTGTTGTGTGTTTGATCTTCTATTTTGTTATTTCTTTGTGTTCATTTCATACCATATCTATTTTGGTTCTGCATAGTTAAATATCTATATTACAATTGTAATCAATTTTCTATTGATAGTTGTTTACCTTCATTTCTAACATTTGGTATCAGAGCTTGGCCAGTTTTGTGTCTTGGGTGGAAGTGTGAGGGTATTTTGAGCTATAGTGGGAGTTCTGGTTGAACTTATTTTACAAATTTGTGTAGAAGCAAGTATATGTTATATGGCACCATGATATAAGACCATGATGTCGTTGTGGTAGGTATGTTGCACGAACTGATATAGATGCAAGATAAAATGATAACACATGCACAAGAAAAGAAAGCAAGCATGCACAAATGGTACAAAGACAAAGACAAATAGATGTTGCCCTTGGTCGAGATGAAAATTGATGATGATGATAGCATTGTTGATGTTGGAATAATATATCCTAAAAACAACTTGAGGATTGTGTTGTTGATGTTGGAATGATATATCCTAAGAACAACATGAGGAGTGGGAATGATATATCCTGATGATGATGATTGATTGGATTAATTTTCTTAGGATTTGCAACAATCTAGGAAAAATATTGATAGATAAAGCATAGAAACTAAAATGCAAATAAATAAACAAAAACAACGTTACCCAAATTCTTATTCTTGTTGCACCGTGAGGGTTATTTTTCTCAAAATGATATGGATGTGGTTTCTTGAACCAACATGTTGTTTGGACATTGATTCCTAAAAATGGCTCCTGAAAAGTTAATTTATAGACCTTTAGAGAAGTTGATCGACGGTGAGGATTCGATGAGAGATGAACGATGAGGATTGAGTTGGTTGGGTGGTTGCAAGGTCAATGGTCGAAGATTAAAAGGATTTTTACTTGAATTTTGGGATTTTTGCAAGATAATTATGGAGTGGTTATAAGGTCAATGGATGAGAATTTAAGGAATTTTTAATTTCTTTAATTCATTTTAGGTAGTTAGATGGATGATTTAGTTAATTAATTAATTAAATCATGTATAGAAAGGGGACTTTAACTTAGGAAAATAATTTAGGATTAATGGAAAATGAAGGATGATTAGGATAAAATGAAATAGGATTTAGGGATATATGGATAATTAGGATAATGTGGGAAACTAGGTCAGGTGAAATTAGGATTTAATTGGGAAATTGTGACAAATCAGGATGATGCATGGATAATTGATAAAGATTAGGGGATTTAGGATGGTTTAAGGATAAATTAGTCAATTTAGGGAATATTGGTCAATTTAGGGAATCAAGACTTGATGTTGAGGGAATTAGGTCTTGGGTGATTTTTAGGTGTCTACATTTTGCCCCTCTTTGAGACAAGATTATGAAGCAATGTCATTTCAAAGAAAAAGAAAATATAGATTGGGTAGGATGAAAAAGGATGGGGATTATAACAAGGAGGATGGGGTGATGCCCCCTTGAGATGATAGGTGGGTAAGAAGGACACAAGTAGGCTCTCGAAATGATGGAAAGGAAAGATGAGGCTACAGGATGGAGGAAATGATCATCATGCTAATTTGATGTGAGAAACCTGATGTTTGATGTAGCACTTGATGTTATGCACCATGATATAAAGACCATGGTGATGACATGTCAAATGCATAAAGGATTAAGGTCACAAGCAAGCATATGCATATGGCACCATGATATGAAAGACCATGATGTCGTTGTGGCATGTATGTTGCAAGGATCGATATAGATGAAAGATAAAATGATAACACACACAAGAAAAGAAAGCAAGCATGCATACATAAAATGATACAAAAACAAAGACAAACATGATGTTTCCCTTGGTCAAGCTAAAAATCGATGATTGGATTGATGATTATGATGATGATGAGGATAGTGTTGTTGATGTGGGAATGATATATCCTGAGAACAACATGAGGATTATGTTGTTGATGTACGAACAATATATCGAGGTGAGAACAATGTGAGGATTGTGTACGATATATCTCAATGATAAGTGATTAGATTAAGGTTTATTAAGATTTCAACAAGGTGGGAACAATATCAATGAATGCTTTAGGATAATTGGATATATTGCTTGCCAAGACTCATGGATTAGGATTTCCAATAGTGAATTAATGCTTTAGAATTGCTTATGCTGGAGTGCATTAGATTGCATGTGGATATGACATTATATTTTTTTGGGATAATGATGCATTGGAATAGATTGGACTGCATTGGTTAAACTACTTTGGGATCAATGTTGGATTGATTGCATTGGATGGATTTGGATAACTACATTGCTTGAATTATTATGGATGATTGCACTAGATTGTATTGATTGACTACATTGGATGTTTTTGAAAGATAGGATTGTAGTGTATTGCATTTGGATTATTACATCTAGATACCATTGGATAGGATTGTTGTCTCCATATGATAACTAGTAACGAGAGAATTATTGGTTCCCAAAATGACTACAACCTGAAACCCTAAAACATTTCATAATCATCCAGGCCAGGGGTTTCATCAAGGTGATTAAAAGAGGTCTATCAACAGGTCAAGGGAAATTTTGGCCAACTGACAGGAGTGGGTATGCTCCTCTACACTTCAGGATCAGCTAGACCTAGGAGGGATATTCTTAGAGGCATGAAATAGACCACAAACAAAGAAACATAGCCATACCCAATGTACACTTGACTCCCAAAGTTGTCACTAGGTCAAGACAAACTAGCTGTACAGGCCTCTGATTAAGCTGATTACTACACTATGCATTTGCATCCAAACATGGCAATATTATACTCTTTGAGATGAATCCACTTAACTTCTCATACACAAGATACATAGTGTAGGCATTCATGTACATGATTCACCAATGAGTAAAATAGTTTTGCATCACTTCAGATTTATCCTTAGTTATTACACTAAATCATGGACAGCATGAGAAGCCCTAAACTAAACCTACTCCTACTCCTATAGCTAACAGGATGAGGGTTTGATTAAAATGGTGATTGATCCATCCCCAATATGGACCGGTGCATGCTCCATTAGGAAACTAATTCATAAATAATAAAAAGTGAGGAATGGATCAAACAAGCATCAACATAAAGCTAAAACGTATTCACATACATTTCATAGATTACATTTTATACGTTAGGCATACTTATTAATCTCGAGAAATATTACAATGATCCACTTGCAACAAAAGAAATGACCCAACATAAACCTTGTATTGATTTAAATGTTGTCATACATTATCAAGTTCCTATTACAACATACCAACAAGTGTGGTACGAGAAAATACATAACTATGTTCATATATTCCCCTGAATCATCACAATCTACCATGGAGACACACCACTACATGAAGATGTGTGTTACAATTCTTTCCTATACTGTATCAGATGTATTCCTCCATTCAATGCATAGACTAGCTTGATTTGAATCCCTAAATCAACCTAAGTCACTCACGGACCAGACAATTGGTTCAACGACCAACCCATAAAACATCATTGAATCATGTATATAGCATTCTGTTTATTGTGCAGCTCCAAGCACCGAAACTCAATCAACACGTATGTCCATGCTGCATTAAATTTGGCCCATGTCCCTATCAAAAAATTTGTATGATTGGAAGAATGTCCATACATTAGCGTGTATGAAAACTTGCAGAGGAAGAGTACCCACATGTTTTAGGTACCTAGCACATTAAGGAGGGAAGGTTTGAATCCTTTTTCTAGTACCTACAATCCACTTTGTCCTCCTTGTGCACTAGCGCATTGAAGACCCTCAATGTTTCAACCACTAGTATGACATTGGCCTACAAAATTAATTTTTGGGTACCTATCCGTCTACTTTATCTTGCAATCATGGCGTGATTTTAGGCATCCAGGAAATCACACCCTTTAGAAGCTTTGACAATTTTCCCCTTCAGGTACCTTTTGATTTTTGCTCTACTTTGGCATCGCTGGAGAATCTGTATTTCAACTGAGCTAATTTTAATCTTTCATCTTTTGATTTATTAGGCCATTTGATACTTGATTTTATCTCCTTTATGTATTGGGTGCCTCTTTTCCCTATTAGCCAATTTGTTAGTTGGAAAACTTTTTAGTTGGTGAACCATCAGGTTCACGAACTATCAATTTTTTTGACAAAGGCTTGCTTGTTTCCTTGTCTTCTTATTTTCTTCTCCATTCCCTCTATCTGTTTGGTGCCTTGTCTTTATAGTCAGCCTTTTTTCCTTATCGACAAACTATGAAATCAGTGAACCTTTCGGTTCACTAACTTCCTTGTCATCTCCCTTTTCCACCTTTTTCTTCTTCGTCGGAAAATCCTCCCCGTGATGAACTTCCTAGGTCATGAACTATTTTATCCTTGTCTCTTTTCTATGGTCTCTTTTGTTTGATCTTTCCTTTATCGACAACTCTGGTGATCAACGAACTAGAAGGTTCGTGAACCACCCAATTCGTTGATAAAGGCATTATTTCTCTCTTCTTCATCTTCGTTCTTCATCTTATTTCTCTCTTTGTCAGTGATTTTCTCCTGCAGCAAACTTCACCATTAACAAACCTAATGGTTTGTGAACTCACACTTTTGCCGATGAAGACTTGCTTTTTCTTCTCTTTCTGCCTTCTCTCTTTCTTCTACGTCTCACTCTATCGGTGCAGTTGGAAGTTCATGAACTTCCAACTTTACTGACAAAGACTTGGGTTCTTTCTTTCTTCCCTTCAAACTTCCTCCTCTTCTTCTTCACTTTTTCGACAAGTCAAAAAATTGCCAAAATGGAAAACCAAGGAACCTTAGTCGATGAAAATGACGGTTTGTGAACTAGCTGATTTGCCGACAAAGATCAACACTTAGACAAATTTTTAAATTTTCAAAGGAAAAAAAGACAAGGGGGGGACTTAGATATATTTTTATGAAAGGATCCCATGGAATTAGTTGTCTTTGATCATATATAAGTGATGGGTAAAAATACAAAGGCACAAATTAGGATTTTTTATGGATTTGAGGCAAAATAATGCAAGTTGGGAACTTTTTTTTTAGGTACCAACACTGGCTCTAGTTAGGAACGTGTGTCAAAATTGGCACAGAGAGAATTGACTATCTCCTTTTGGTCTGCCTGAAGATAGTTTATTCTCATTGTGCCAAGTTTGACACACATCCCCAACCAAAGCCAGAGTTGGTACCTCAAAAAACTAGTTCCTAACTTGCATTATTTTGCCCCAAATCCATCAAAAATCCTAATTTGTGCCTTTTTTGTTTTACCCATCACTTATATCTAATCAGAGACAATTTCGATGGGTTCCTTTTATAAAAAAAAATGTCTAAGTCCCCCCCTTGTCTTTTTTTTCCTTCCTTTGAAAATTTAAAAAAATTTCTAAGTGTTGATCTGAGTATTTACATGTGATTAGTGATCGTGATCATGCCCTTTATATTGCAAGAGAGAAGGAGAGAAAATTGGATGAGCTCAATTTTGAGCTTAATGTGACAAAAGACAAGTTGCATGATACCCAATTGGAACTTCAAGAAGTTGAAAAACAACTTGCTGCTATTATAAACTTGAGGGAGTTTGAAAAGGGTACAATGGTGGAAGAAATTCAGTTGGTGATTGATGAGATTGATACTCTTCAAGAGGAGTATGATTTGAAGATCATGCCAAAGGAGTCAGAAGTTGCAAGGGCAGATTTAGTTGGGGTTGATCAAGAGGAAGGTAATGATTTTCACATTCATGATAACCCTTTCTTTGTCTTAGATACAAAAGCAACTTATGATAATCCTCTTTTCATATTGGATGATGAAACAACTCTTGATAGAGGCAACACATTTGATGATAACATCAAGATATGGGATCCAAGAGCAGTTCCAAAAATTGAGTTAGAGTGTGGTTCTCACTTTGTTAGTGTAGTGGAATCATATCATGAGGAAGCATTGAACCTTATGGTTGGTAATCCTCCTAGGAGACCACCGGATATGAAATTTCCAAATGAGGTGACAGATGAAGTTTTTTCTTGGGACGTGATGGTTCTTGATGACTTTATCCTCTTTGACATTAAGAAATTATCAAAATGTGGTTTTGTGGTTGCTGGAAATTTCATTATAGCAACAAAGAAAGGAGGTTTCAAACTTGTTACTCATGAAGCTTTGAGCCCCCAAGAAGCAGGGGTTCGGGGGCGCAGCCCCCAATTTTTTTTTTCCATGAGCTGACATAAAAAAACCCTAATTTTGTAACTGACATAAGGCTTGATAAAAGCGGCTAAGGGTTAGGGTTTTGGTGGATATTGTATTGTAGCATTTGCAACGATATTGAGTTGTAGGGATTGCTAGTTGTAATCGGTTTGATTTACTAGATAAGGAATGATCCTTGGAGGGATAAGGATTAGAATTTCAAACATTATAGTGTTGTTCCTTTCTTTACCATCCATTTGGTGATTACATTTGCATATTTACTAATGGATTGGAGAGAGATTTTGAGTAAGGAGTGGAGCAATGAATGAATGACTACTCTTGGGAGTGTTCCATAGCAAGGAATGGGTTAGATTTTTAGTCTTAAGCTTGTTGTTTGGTTGCAAGCTAGCCACCTCACATCTTTGTTTGCTCTCACAACCACCCACATCCATATAACTTTTCCATGAGCTGACATAAAAAAACCCTATTTTTGTAACCAACATAAGGCTTGATAAAAGCGGCTAAGGGTTAGGGTTTTGGTGGATATTGTATTGTAACATTTGCAATGGTATTAAGTTGCAGGGATTGTTGGTTGTAATCAGGTTGATTTACTGGATAATAATATTTGACTATCTATTGGTGGATATGAAAGTCATGGATTCACACAAGACCCCACTTCAATGGATTTATTGGACTGGGTCCCAAAATACCATAGTATCAACCCAACCACCCACTAACACATCTCAACCATCCTCATCCAACAACATACCCAACACATCTACACTATTTGCATCAACATCAACATCAATTCCCATATCAATACCTACATCAGCCATATCACATCCATTCCACAAATCACCCTTAACATCCCAAATAATACAACCTACACAAGTGTTTCCACTAGTGTACCCCAGCTCAACTCAAATACCATCACTTTCATATCCCAAATTCTCTCCCAACCACCAAACAATACATTCAACAACCTTAGCAACAACCCATAAACATTTGCATTCACATATGCACAACCCCTATCTCACAACCACCCACATCCATAAAAATTTTCCATGAGCCGACATAAAAAAACCCTATTTTTGTAACCGACATAAGGCTCGATAAAAGTGGCGAAGGGTTAGGGTTTTGGTGGATATTGTATTGTAGCATTTGCAACGGTATTGAGTTGCAGGGATTGCTAGTTGTAATCAGTTTGATTTACTGGATAATAATATTGGACTCTTTATTGGTAGATGTAGCCCAAGTTTGGGTGAACCACGTTAAAACTTGTCTCCCGTTGTTATTATTTCTGTGTATTTTCATTCCTCTGTTTAATCTTTATTTGCATTTAATTGATATATTTTGCTGGCTAACCCTAACAAACCCATCCTTTCAATTGAGTGATGATCTAACTCATACTAATCCTTTTTGGGGTTTGGGTTTGAGGACAACAGTTACCCCATGTCCCTTAGTTGTTGATGCTTCCATGGATGGGGTACAAGAGATTATCAAAGAAGTCACCAATTCCCATGATGAGCAAGATGCTATGGATGGCACTTGGAGTTATGATGTATACTTTTCTAGGTATGTTGGAGATCATTCTTGGTTGGTTATCCATGTTTGGGATCTTCAACAAGGATTGACGAAGCTCATTGGGAATGACAGGAATGATCCTTGGAGGGATAAGGATTAGAATTTTAGACATTATAGTGTTGTTCCTTTCTTTACCATCCATTTGGTGATTACATTTGCATATTTACTAATGGATTGGAGAGAGATTTTGAGTAAGAAGTGGAGCAATGAATGAATGGCTACTCTTGGGAGTGTTCCATAGTAAGGAATTGGTTAGATTTTCAATCTTGAGCTTGTTGTTTGGTTGCAGGCTAGCCATCTCACATCTTTGTTTGCTCTCATTCAAGAGAGTTGGCACATTATTTCTTGCTAAGGAAGTAAAGGGTTTCAGTTGGAGATTACTTTGAAGTGTTTCCCAGCCACTTCTGAGGTGTTTTTATGCAAAATAATGCTCATTTCACATGCTTATACTTGGGAACTCCATTGGTACTGTTGTTGTCCCTTATGTAGAGTGCTAAAATCTTATTGTACTTCACTAATTTTAGTTTTGAACAACATTGATTATTTGTTACCTCAGACCTTCCTAAATCTGAGAGTTCATCTTATGAAGGATTGTGAGGTAAACTTTGATAGTTTACTTGCGGTGTTGGTCCAAGATAGTGAATTTCTACATGCTTTGGTTCATCATTCATAGACCTTTGGATTTGGAACAGTGAGGGATTTCACAAGTCCAATTGATTATATCAAAACAGTTAAAAGGAAGCATGTTAGGTCTAAGCAGTGTTTGGGTGAGTTCAAAGAATTCTTGCAAAGGATTGTTTCCCTTTTTGTAAGAAGTGTGGAGAGAGTTACGACTATTGTTATGAAACAACATGACATATTGTATTTGGGGTCCACAAACCTCCTAGATTGATTTGGGATCTGGGAGTAGTATTATTTAGGATGGATCTGATGGTTCTGTTTGACAAATTGCTTGAGGGGAAGCAATTTTGAGGAACAACAGCCAGTATCTCTTTATGTGTACTATGGTAACCAAGCTCTGAATTATGGAATGCACCCGAGACAGTTCTAACTATTTCTCCTTTGTCTTTCGGGTCATAAACAGGAGTCTTCTGTTCTCTCAGAATTCCTGACCAGGCAAATTCACTAGCATCGGTTTCTACAATCTTATAACCTGGGCCTGGTAGCTTTAGAGGTGGCAACTGGGCACATTTGTCCTTAATGTTTTGAATCAGCTTGTCATGATATGTTGTCCATGGGGGTGGCTTCTTACTAAGAAGTTTGTTCAGATCCAAACGATCCTCAGCAAGCTTGTGGTAAAAACCAGCAATGTAATTGTGTGTACATTATGCTTGTTCCTAGTCCTTCGGAGGCTATTCGTCATATTTAAGATAACTCCAATGTTCATGGAATTGTTGTGGATCAATTTTTTAGAGCAGTTGATATTGGCATTGAGCTCGGTTGGTGTTCAAGGTCACGATGATGCTTTTAGAAGCATTTTCAGCCTCTTGATTTGCTCTCCAAACTTCTTGGAGAAGTTGTATATTTATAGTAAGTCACCCCAACGGTGTCACATTTCATCCCAAACCTTCTAGAGTATGTTGGTATGGTTTAATTTGCATTTTTCTTCAGTTTGGGACTTTCCGCAAATTTGGTGATTAAATGAGCTATTTTATTAATTATATCACTTAAGTCACCTAAGGTTGGGAATATTTAAGAAAGACTTAAGTGTTATAGCTCATTGGATGGGGAAAAGTCAATCTTTTATATAGCCACATAAAAGTGAGAGCTTATGTTGATGAAAAAAGGAAATATTAGAGTTTGAGTGGAAAAGTTTATTTTTAATAAGTAAATTCATTTTATGTGCAACTCCAAAAAGTGCCTATATAAAGGAGTTCAAAGCTCATTTTTCTCTTTATTCTATCGATATGATATTGTCATGTTGCTGGATTGAACCTGCATGTTCTTCCATTCCTTCTTGAGGATGAAAACCCTCTTGGAGAAGATTAGTTTAGGTGGTGAAAGATCCACCCTAGCTAGTTCGAGGTGATTTGATCCAGGAATCACATAGAGTTGAATGGAGTTTGATGTTTTTTGTTGGGGTTTGTTTTGGAAGTGATCTTGTTTTGTTATTTTGGATATTGGTGTGATTTTGGAGTGGAAGTTTGGAAATTTCCTTGAAGTTTGTTATTTCCCTTTGCTGGTCGTATTGTACCTAGTCGTACCATGTCTTGGGAGCAAGTTGTATGAAGAATGTGAAGCTCATAATGCTTGGAACTAAACTAGAACTTGTTACCTATTTCCACTTATTACAGACCTATCTCCTTATAATTTACTGCAGTTTTCAAAGGATTGTGGCAGTCATACCTGTACCAAGGTCATACAGTTTTTAGTCTAGGTGTGGAGTTACTAATATTGATCACTGGTATTTAACACTTTAAATATCATTCACTGTTGCTGTCATGATAAGAGGAGGCTTGGTAGATAACTTTGGAGGAGGTATTGAACACCATACGTGCATTTTTTGAGTTTGGGGCTTTCCATGAGCTATTGTACAATATCAAAATAGAACAAACCTAGGTGCAACCATGACAACAGGTTGGACATTTGGTATGGATCAGCTTAGAGTGTTTTCCTTCATGATTTATTGATTATCACTTACATTATGTATCTAGTTATCAGAGGGAAACACATCATCCATGAGTATGGGGTTTGTTGAGCTAATTTGGGTGTTGCAGCATACTAAACTTCTTTGTAATTCCTACTTTGTTGCACTCACATTGTAACCCCTAGATGGTTCTACTGCCAGTGAGGATAGATTGTTTAGTTTCTTTGTGCTTCCCACTGAATAAGTGGATGTACCTATCTCCTTTCAGTATTTCATGGCTCAGGTTCCTACTGAATGGATGCACCTAGTTTTCTTTATTGTATCCCACTGAATAAGTGGTTGCCCACTGCTTAAGTGGATGTTTCCTTTCATGTTTCATTCCCATGATTAAGTGGATGCTTGCTGCATAAGTGGATGCCACTGAATAAGTGGAAGTTGTTCTTATTGTTGGTTTATGGTTTTGAATTCTAACTCTAAAGCACTTGTATGCTCTCACCTTACCCACATTGGGATCTGGGTGATGAGAAAAGTGTGGAAGACATTATTGTACTCATCTTTTAGTGTTGTTATATGTTTCAAAAAAAGTAGGGCAACTTATTACAATATTATTCCTCTACTAGAAGTCCTTAGAGAAACCATTCCAACTTTTGTTTGGAAAAAAAGGAGGGTTAGGTGATTTGACTAGCTCTAGGACAAAGTTTTTTCAGGGATTGTGTAGACACCTAAAAATGCCTTGACCATGCAAGCCACTTTCTTGTATCCTTGCATCACTAACTTCCCCTTTTCCAATTAATTAAATAATTTCAATTTATTTAATTAATCCATCCTAACCAATCACTTATAATAAATTAAAATTAATTTATTACCCTACCTTAATTATTGTCCAAATTAATTAAATAAATATCCCTATATTTATTTAATTGATTTTCCCCATCCACCTAGATTAATTAAATAAAACACACTTATTTGATTAATCCACCTACCCTATGACCTAAACTAGGTAGCCTAATTAAATAAATATTATTTATTTCATTAGCTATCACAACCTACCTAGCCCCTAGAACCAAATTAATTAAGTGAAATTTGACTTAATTGATCTAAACAACTAATTAACCCATCTACTAATTTCCAACAACCATATTAATTAAGTTAATCACTTAATTAATTAGACTAAACCTCTATTATCCTCTCTCCCCACACCCTTTGAATAAAAAATATTTTTTATTAAAAGGGAGTCACATGTGTCTCCACCTCACCTTTCCTCTTTCATGCAACAATATTTTTAATATAAATGCTCCCACATGTCTTGGCCAAAAACATGCATTTGTCATTTCCCATCCTATTCATCCATAAACATTAATTTTTTATTACACCCTCTCCCATATGAATGGATTTTTACTTCATTCATAAGTCTTAATCCTCATTAATGTAAAGCCTTCCCAAGATCAATTAAAAATTCAAAAAATAATGTGAGCCCTCTATTTTTGATGATCAAATCGTAGCCCTCTACTTCACCATTTCATCTCCACCCTTAGATCTTAACTTTGAATTTCCACCATTGATCCAAATCCCCCCAATAACTCTATAAATACAAGCCATCTCCCAAGCATTTGAGATCAAGCCATTTTGCATCCAAAATTCATAGCCAACTCTTAGACAAATCCATTGCAAATCCATGCTATTCTATTTGTGCTAGTCAATAGAGCAATCCATGTCTATTTTATATTGGGTAAAGTTAGGAAATTATGTTGGGTGCACCATTTCCTCAACCTTATCAAGGAGAATGGAGGACTTGAGGTTTTGAGGTATAATCTTATTATTTATGCTTTCTTTCTTGTTTATTCACCTTTTAGTCTTTCATCATCTTCATTTGGCATGCTCGGTGGGACCCACATCCCTGTAACTAACCATTTTGTTGCAAGATTTTGTAAGTTTTTATCGTGCAAGTCATATCAGCACCTTTGATAGCTAGTTCAATGCCTTCAACAACTGGTTCAGTGCCTCTGGACCTTCTGTCGGCACCTACATTTTTTACTGATGATTGTTTCTCTTTTTCAACTGTGTTTTACAGGATTTTCAATACTTTGGGACCTCATATCAGCACCTCTAACACCTCTGTCGGCACCTCTGACTCACTCAATAGTGCCTACAGTCCTCTGTTTAACACCTGTGTCTCTCGCAGTAGTGCCTCGAGTCCCCGATTCTGCACCGCTGTCCATGACTGGGTTTTATTTTTTATTTTTGCATCATCTCTAACATCTAGTTTCCTCAACTAACATTATAGGTTTTTCTAACCTTTTTGCTTGTAGGTTTGTGGGATACTAGAACCCCTCTTAAATCCTTTCCAACCTCTTGCATTTGAAAAATGCATTTTGTGTTTAATCTCCCAAACTAATATTTGATCATCCTTTTGGGGGTTTAAGCTACATGCTGGTTATTATGCTAACCCTTTTATGTTACTGACCAACTCATTTGATAATTTTGAACATTGCAATATTGACTTAATTTTTTGTAGATTTCTCTGTTCTGGGTCATATCCGTGCCTCTGGATTCTGCATCAGTGCCCACAACTTCTGTAACTATCTGCAAGCATAATAGTCCTTTTTATTTTTCTTAGTGCATGTGGAGTCTATTTTAGCACCTCTATATCTTTGTTTAGCGCTTAAGATCTTTGTTTTAGCGCTCAGGTTTTCTATTTCAGCACCTACATTTTGTTTTGCAGCGCTTTTGGTGCTTCTATCAGCACTTGAGTTCTTTGTTTCAACGTCTGCGTCCTAATAGAGTTGAATCCAATTTTTTGGGCACTAACATAATATTTTTCAGGTATCTGACGTGTGACCAAGCATTTTTAAGAAAACTACTAACTCTTTTGTGCAGTACAGTGGTCAAAGGTTTTATTTTTTCACCAGTCTAGTTTCACATTAATTAAAGTAGGGGTTCTAGAGACAAGGGAAAGAAATTCATCTGACTGAATTTGTCAACTATATCCTGCCTCTCCACCACATCCAAACACTAAACCCATTGCCAACCGTTGTTGACAGACTAATGGGAGTGGAAAGTTGGGAACTCTAGTAAATTACATTAAATTCATATATTTTAGAAATTTTGTCAATGACCAGTTTCTATTTAAAATATGGAATATAATTGATCAAAAGTCCTTGTGCAAACTTCTTGTTTTATTTGTATCCCGAAGGGGTCACTACTTCATGTATGCTCTCCCCTTACACTTCCTGCAATCTTGAGTGATCAAAAGTGAATAGTGATTTCTTCTTAGGGGGGCTGCTTGGGGATTTCATCACCCTGAGGGATGACCTCAACCACGCGTACCGATGAGGTCTATCAAAGGGGGGAGAAGGAAACTTGTACCCCAATCTAGTCACGTTGTCATTGTTGCAAATATGTGCCTAATCAGTGTTGTCATTGATGTCAACATATCCTTGTTGTCATTAGTGTCAACTGTGTCTTATTCTATTGCTTGTTTAGAAGACTTGTATGTTGTGGATATTGAGAAAATTAGCCTCTCTGAAAGAAACAAGTGAGTTACATATCTCTCTGTCAGAGATAGTGAAGATAGTGCAGTTCAGTGAAGGAGATTGCTCCACATTCCTAGTAAGATGAAGATCAGAGTATACGGATTAAAGGGTTTGTAGAGGATTGTATGAAGTTGCTCCTATCAAGATTTGAGAGGTCTACATGGAGAATTGGTGAATTTATGGTCATTTGAGTAAAATCAAGTTTTGCAGTTGTTCAGAGGTGACAGAGTGACAGAAATTTGGTCTGAATTGATCCACATTGGAATATTATGATCTGTGGATCTAGAGGTGTGTTTGGGATGTCAATGTGTATCCTCAACTCAAGTGGTTCATGGTTTGGAGGTCCGCTAGCAATCTTTCTAGTGTGACAGTCATGACAGTTGGTGTTCTTGAGTTCCCAGATGAAGGTGCAAGTGTTTCTGGTGATTAGAGGTGGTGCGGTTGTTCCTGTTGATTTCATTGTGATTGTGGTGGTCTGTAAATTGGGTGTCTGTGTGTTGATGGTCTGCATTAAGGATTGAGCTCATGGATGAAGATTTATCCTTGGGTGTTGTTCTTTCTAGTCTTAGCTGACCGGATGCATGGTGTGTGTTGCAAATGATCTAAGAGAAGTTTTATGGAGCGTGGCATGATGTTCAAGGAAGATTTGAGTCCTAGTTATGTTTGGCTGACAGTGTAGTGGTTCGCATGTAGCATATTAAGTCTTGTGATTGTAATTGCTTGAAATGCCTATCTTGGAAAATGTTCTAGATAGATGATTGTTTGGCTGACTTTGATGTTCATTCCAAAGTTGATGACTTGTATAAATAAGTGTTGTGAAGTTGTGGAAATGTGTGGATGTGAGAGAAGATGTGGATGTAGCGAGGAAGTGAGTGGGGGGTGCACTTCAATGGAACTGAACCTTGCATGGTTCAACCTTTTTGTGTTAACATTGTAAATGTTCTTGTAGGCAGTAAGCCTCTTTTGAGCAGTGAGCTCTGGGCAGGGCACCCAAAGTCAAGTGCCTTCCCATTTTCTATTCTTTTAACAGAGAATAAATCTTGTGGGTTAACCCCCACCATGGTTTTTCCCTTAACTAGGTTTCCACATAAAAATCCTGGTGTTATGTGTGTTGATTATGTTTCTGCTCATGTGTTGTTGATTCATGCTTTCATGGTTATATCATTAATCTGTTAATAAGTGGTAAAGAAGATTAAATGTAGAAAAATATAAAAGTTTTGTGACAACTAATTCACCCCCCTCTTAATTGTCTGCCCTAATTTCAATAGTCATTGGGATAACCTTGGTGCCTCGGGAGATTCCAGACACAAGGTGAAGTGGTGTTTGCTTAATCGCTTATGCAACATCCCTTCAACGGGCAGTGTTCATAGTTTGTGCCCCACATACCTAGCGTATATTGGGGACTCCCTAGCAACTTGTTCAAGCCTAGTTTAAGACCTTTCAACCATACAAGATTGTAATGCATTGGATACCAATTAGGCATGAGAAGTTACTCACCACACAAGCCACATTGACTTTATCTCTAAGTGTAAATGACCTCTAGAAATGGGCGTACATGTCATGTATGCTCTCCCCTTGCATCGTAAGAGAGATCCTAGGTGATAGAAAATGGTTAGTTTCCTCATCATGGGGCTTGCATGTTACGCCTAAATAAAGGCAGTGAGATTGGCATGTTTTTGTATCAAGACCCATGAAATCAAAATTGATCTGATGCATTGAAGTCACTCAACCATTGTGTTTTCTTTGTTTGCAATGTCTCTTGCCAAAGAGTTGTTGAATCCAAAAAATCAAATTTTCACACAAACCAAACAACTTTAGCACCTCAGGTAAACCTGTCAGTGCCTTCATTCAGACTATCAGTACTTGTGGATAGCGTTTCAGTGCCTTAGGTCAATCTGGAAGTGCTTATGGCTTGTCTATCAGTGCCTACATCTACCATTTTGGTGCCTCCAATCAGCCTGACAGCACCTACCATGCCTCTATCAACGCTTCCATTTCCAGCATCCTACGACCATAAACTAACCAATATCTAACCTCCTAGGCATAATTTGACCATTTCTAGAATGTGGGAACCTTTGAGAATCACCTAACAATCACCCACTCTTCACTTAAGTCATCCATTGTCAAAATTTCATCATCACACATCTCCAATTTGACTTAGGAAGATCTTAATTTATCAACTCCATTTTTGGACCCTCACCTTCACCATATCCATTTTTACCAAACTCTTGACAAACTTCCATCAAAATCCTCTTCAAATAAAAATTCAAACCCCATAAAAACCATTCAAATCCAATTAAAACAACCCAAATCCAATCAAAATCATCCAAATCAGAACCTAATCATCCCAAATCAAACCAAATAACCCAATTAAAATCTAATCCAATCATCTCTCAAATGTATATTTTGATAAAAGTTAATCTAGATCTTATCTTTATCCCTTAATTTGTATTAATCTTAAGAACTTATCTATCTTAAGTTTTTATAAATTAGCCTTATCAATCTTGGATAAATTGGCTTAGGAGCTTAGAATACTCCTAAGTTAGTAGACTCTAAGAATCCTATTTTTCTTGGTGCATCTTGTCTACCCCAAGTAAAATAATCCCTTATCTCCATTTTTCTTAGGCTCTTGTCTATCCTAAGTAAGAGGAGATAAAATCCTTTATATCTTACAAGATATAGATTTTCTAAGGCTCCTTTTGATTTGATATCCAAACTATCCTTTAAGAAATCTTACCTAAGGTGTTATCAAAATCATCCCTATCATTCTTTGATCATCAATTTAATATCCAAAATCACCCCTTTATCCTTCATCCATCATTCTAGTCCAATTGGTCCAAACGTTTTAAAATCTAAGGTCCTAAGGTTCAATTGCCTCCATCCATATCCTCCACATAATTCATCCACTCCAACATCAACTCACAGTCCCTTTTTGTATGCCACAAACAAGGTCGCAAGCTAGGAGAAATCAAGAAATGGAACCAAATAGATCATTTGGGATGACTTCTACCAATGAAAACAATGCTATAATAGATCCGTTTGGGAATCAACAACAACCATCTAATGATCACAATACCGATCAAGAAGTCATGGATTCACACAAGACCCCACTTCCATGGATTTATTGGACCAGGTCCCAAAATGCCATAGTATCAACCCAACCACCCACTAACACATCTCAACCATCCTCATCCAACAACATACCCAGCACATCTACACCGTTTGCATCAACATCAACATCAATTCCCATATCAATACCTACATCAGCGATATCACATCCATTCCACAAATCACCCTTAACATCCCAAATAATACAACCTACACAAGTGTTGCCACTAGTGTACCCTAGCTCAACTCAAATACCATCACTTACATATCCCAAATTCTCTCCCAACCACCAAACAATACATTCAACAACCTTAGCAAAAATCCATAAACATTTGCCTTCACATATGCACAACCCCTATCTCACAACCACCCATATCATCTTCCACTCAAAACACTAACCAAATATTTCTCCAACAACTCCAACTTTAACAACAACAAAACCAAAATCCACAACAACAACAAATACCACAAAACATCCTTCAATAACTCATCACCCAACAACATCAAAACCAACAACAACAAGAAGCACACAATTTCCTCCAACACTTCATTCATCAACAACAATATGCCAATATACCAAAACCACCTACCACGGACTTATCAAAAGTCATCCAAAATTTGATAAAAAGAGTAGACGACATACTATTACCTAATTTCACTACTAGCTCAATCAGGTAGAGGTTTTCAAGTTTTAAATAAGAGAGAGGTACATTTTTATTCATTTGCTACATTACATGCATGTGCATAAATAGAATCAGAAGGATTACATCACACTAGATTGCACATCACACTAGATTGCATTTATGCAAATGCAAATAACATAGAAAGGATTATTATTGATCATGCTTCTGGATTTGACTGTGTTGATTATTTTTCTCTCAACGTTTCGAATCACACTTAGTGATCCATCATCAGCAGAAAAAGAGAAAGAGAAGAGAAGTAAAATGATAACATGCAGACTTAAGATTACTTAAAAAGGGGAGGAAAGGGAGTGATGAGTGCGGAAACCAAGAGACCTAGAGAGAGGAGGGCAGAAACAAATCAGACAAGAGAACAAAGAACTAGTTAGAAAAAGAGGCAAAGACATACAAAAGAAGAGGACCAAATAAGAAAGAGAATATATATATATAGACAGAAGAAAAATAAAAACAAATACAATGAAGACCTAAGAAGGAAACAATGAAGAGATAGAGAAAGAATATAAAAACTAAGCAAGGAAGAAAAAACAAAAGAAGAAGAAAAAACTATAGGAGTTCAGGACAACACTGAGAGGGGGGGTGAATCAGTGTTGTATAAATTTTAACCTTTTGCAAATTTAACTTTCAAGACATGAAGAAAGTAAGATATCATTTGTTACACACATGTGCACATAACTGAGAATGAATGATGAGATTAAAATCTCATGAATAAATCATACAAACAAATAGAGAGAAAAATAATATGAATCAAGACACAAGAATTGCATGAGTGGAAAACCCTCCTGGGGTAGAAAAACCACTCCAAAACTGCCTCACTAGCTTAACCTTAAAAATATCTTTACAAGCCTCACTGGCTGATGTGAGTGTCTCACTGACAAATGGTCTCACTGACCTATAAGCCTCACTGGCATACTGTGCCTCACTGGCTTTTCTCAATCAATCAAATCAAAAATCTCATGTGCAAGAACTGATTGCTGTTCAATTTGATTTGCACCATTTAAATCAACTCATCTTTCTTTTCAAAAAAGGTTTTTCTCTGCATATCATAACTTCATACATAACATTATTTTCTCATCTCTGTTTTCTTCATCAACACACACACACGTCAATGTACCTGAAAAACCATTTTATACAAGTTGAATGTCCTTCCACCTGCAAAGAAAAATCTTTTCATATTCCTTCAATAATTTATTCTCCTTCTCTTCAAATAAAGTCTTCAATAAAATCAATTCATCTCTGAAAAAACAATCTCCAAAAACACTTCATATTCTCTCTGCACTTCAAAGACTCTTAAAAAAAATTCAATCTGCCAAAATAAAATCATCTGCAAGTAACCAATCTGCCTCAAAAAGAAATCTTCAATCTGTAAAAATCTTTTTCATAAAATCCATCTGCCCTTAAAAAAAAATGAAAATCTCTTTTAATATTCTTCAAATCTCCTTAAAAAAAATCTGCATAAAAATCTTTCATCCAATAATGCACCTGCAATTTCTTCAAAAAAAATCACTCCAAAAAAATTTCTCCATGCTTTCACATTCAAATCCATTGTCTTCATTAAAAAAAATAATAAAAGGAACAATAAAATCTGCCTTCTAAAAAGAAGGAAACTCCTTATCAAAAAATGGAATTAAAAATTAAAGTTTCTAAAAATAAGAATAAAGCCATAAATATGACTTTAAAATCGGGCTTCTTCCCTTTTAAAAGGTTTCTAAATTATTCAAAGCTTTTCATGTAAAAAGCTCTTTATTAATAAAACATTCGATGCTTTTTAATTAGCTTTCTTCCTTTTAATAAAGCCTTTCTAAATTATGATCACGAGCCCATTTCTCTTAAGAGAGAACCGATGCAAGAGGTGATGGAAATTGAAGTGGCCGGTTACCTCATGGCACACAAACCCTTTATAAGGTCAACTTTAGTGATATGACCTTTGATTGCAGGTCAACTTCCATTTATAACATAAAGTGCACAAGAAGTATAACAGGCTAAGATTTAGTCATAATATGACTTGAGCTAATTTAGAATTTTTTTTCTCTTCACAAATGAAACACTTAGCCTCTACCAATGAATATTTTCACTTCTAGATTCTGCATATACAAGTGCTCAACCCTCTGCAAATTATTAAACTTTACAACTACCTTGTAAGAATATATATCCTTGAAGAACAAAGTTAATATGAATGTAACATGTGTGAAAGACCAATGAAGTCTGAGAGTAGACATGAAGTATCATGACACAGTCTTCTTGCTACACCAATCTAAAAGAATAGCACATCATCCTGAAACATGAAGAAACTACCATAGAACAAACCAAGTCAAACAACTTTGAATGATAGACTTTGAAGCATATCTCTCATGCTTTCACTCATACCTTAAAACTTGATATGAGACACCCTGCTTTTGCATGAATACTAATGACATATCAACTTCACAAGCACCATGTAAAAACAAGACACGTTACTATCATCATCCTGTAAACCACTATCATTATCCTGAAACAATATTTGCAACCTTATAGTATATCATCAAGCATCAACTCAAACCATCAACAGAAAACAACTCAACATCCTGTGTGAAGAAATGATCAAACATAACAAACCAAATATGACATCTTTGATACTCCCAAGTATCTCTACTCTGATCCTTTCATATGAATTCTCTCTAATCTGATCCTTTCATATGAACTCACAACATTACCTGATGATTGACATCACATGTCACTTTAACCATGAAGAACATTATGAACACCTGAAACTTCCTGCCAAACCAACTCCACATCTTTGTGAACTGACCAAGCAATGAACAACTATCTCCTCCTGATGTCCTACAACAACTTACATCATCAACTGACCACACTTTTGACATCAATGACAATCTATCACTATCAATCTCCCCCTTTGTCATTGATGGCAAAACCACCTGAAGCAATTTTTTGTTCTCCCCCTTTTTGACATCTGATGACAAAGACTATTATCTCCCCCTGAGAAAAATAACTCATATAGATCATCAGCAAGAGACTAGCAAAGTATGCAGATATCAATCAATTCTCATTTCTTGAATCACAAGCACTATTACTCACCTTATCATCCTTCAAACCAACCAAGAATTGAAATACCACTTAAGGCACTGATTATTTTTGCAATTTGCCATCCAAAACTTTTCCTGAGAGCTCTGAGCTCTTTCCATGTTCATCTGCATATTGAACAACCATAAAAACCTGAGAGCAACAAGACATCAAACAATCATGTAAGGCATATCAAACCAAG
Organism: Cunninghamia lanceolata; assembly: GCA_027924645.1. Lineage (NCBI taxonomy): Eukaryota > Viridiplantae > Streptophyta > Pinopsida > Cupressales > Cupressaceae > Cunninghamia > Cunninghamia lanceolata. The sequence continues at coordinate 6,685,647 of BSBN01001197.1, read as the reverse complement.
CACCAAACCACTGTTACAAGTTGCCCATAGGCTGCACTATACCACTTCTAATCACAACACAAATTTGTAGATGAAGATGAAACACTGACATCAATGAGATCCTCTGATTACTTCCTTTAACAAAATCCTAAAACAACACTTTTTGACCTGAATTAACAAATCTCCAAGATTTCCCATGTGTTAAAGTTCACAAACAAATCACTGCTCAGAAATACCATTGGTAAATACTGACAAGAATAACCAACTTAACTCAATTCAACTCAGCACTGATAAACTTCCTGAAATAGTCCTGAAGCAACATATCAACCTGAAGTATACCATCCATTTACTGATAATCAACCTTCTGAACACTTTTGCAAAGAAATCATAAACATACCAATACTCTTTGATAAACAAATTTCCAGGCAAAAAATCATGAAGACTCCTCATCACATAGTTCCCAATACCATATGACATGATGACCATTATCAGCAGATTCAAGACCTTTACTTGCCTCTGATTAACTGATAAACTTGAAGAAGAACAAGGCACCACCATCAATTTCATAAGCAACTCTAGATGTCATAGCTTGACACACATACCTTACCACTTCAAAACAAGAGGCACACAATTTTCACATACCTTTCTGAATCATATTAATGAAGAAGAACAACAAAGAACATGTCAAATTATTACACCAATGATTAGTTCTAAATAAACATTCATTCTGCAACCAATCAATTCTTGCACATCCTTTTTGACATGAAAAGAATGAAGACCATCCTGTTGTTCTTGCACATCTTTTTACAACACACTGTCAAATCTGACATAACCATTATCAATACCTTTGCAAAAACAAATCAATTGACTTCTTTCATTTGCAACTTCTTCAACCAACACATGCTAACATCTCAAGAGAACTTTTTGAGAATACTCAAGATCCATAATACAAATCAGCTTATCAAGATTGCACAACTTTCACCATCAAGCTCTTCCTGTAACAATACTTTGCAAAAAACAAATGCAGAGAAAAGTGTTATGAATTGACTTCTTTCATTTAGCCAACACAGACAAATATCTGATAAGAGCTCTTTGAAACAACTAAAGCTCTTTGCTAATACTTTTCAATAACAAGATCCCATTGGACTGCAACAACATAACAACTCAACCATTGTCAATAACAACATGCTATGAACAAAATATGAATAGGATCATTTATAAACCAAAACTCTCAACTTATCAAACTCTTTGTGCTTTGAACCCTTGAACATCCTTTCAACATCTTGTATGCACCAAGAACCACTAAACATGTCACTCATCATGAACACCTGTATTATTGACATACACTGAAACTCAATATCATCATAAACTTCATATCATTATCAGATAAGCAAGTTAAACAAAACAAGATCATCAAGTTGATAAACATCAATTGAACTCCTCCTTTAACTTCTTGGGGAAAAGTGATAAGACAAGAACAACTCCCCCTCACATCATGCTATTTGTTATGCAACAGATGAAATGACTTGTGCAAGATGCACAAGATTAGGATCCTTCTTGTCCTGACTTTGTTTTTGCTTCCACACTTTCATAGGTACTTTCTTCCTCCAAACCTTTTATGTCTCTTTCCATTTCCAACCTATCAAATTAGATGATCCTTTTCTGCAACTATGAGCTTTATGACCAAAAGAATTGCAATTATAACAAACTATGTTATAATCATAACCAAATGACTGATAATACCTTTGAGCACTCATGCTAGACTTCCATGCAGAATCATATCTTTTACAATTTCTTTGTATATGTCCAACATTATTGCACTTGTAACAAATAATGTCAGTATTCCTTTTGCAAACAATTGCTTTGTGTCCAAATTGATTACAAGCATAACAATAACCATTAAATGAATAGTTATACCTGTACATGTAAGCTTGTCTTATAGATGTAGGTTTTCTCAAATTTCTTCTTTGATTGTGCACAAATTCATCTTTCATTTTTCCTTCTGTGGCAACATGACTTAAATCAATTTTCCTTCTAGGAGTCTCTCTAGCTTTGGAACATTCCCCTTCTTCAGTACTCCTTTCAAACAGCAGATTCTTGTGCAACTTAGAGGAAGCCTTTTCTAACTCCTTTCTTAAAGAGACTATTTCTGATTCTAGTTTTAGATTCTCAATCCTTGTAACTTCAAGGTCAGATATTGAGACATCAGCTATCCTCTTAGCTTCTTCAATTTCTGTCTTTAATCTAGCAATTAGTTTGTCTGAATCATCAATATATGTCTTTAAACTTACAATTTGACATCTAGCCTCTTCAAGATCTGTAGATACAATTTCAAGTTCTAAAAGTACATTGTCTTTAGATTCTCTTTCTTTTTGTAGCTGCAATTTTAGTTTATGATTTTCCTTCTTATAATTCTTGAGTTCACCCAGAGCATAAATGAGCTCTCCTTCCAAATCAATCTCATAATCTTGTTCATCATAATCCTGATCATGATCTTCTTCTGAATCTAATTGGGTCTCAACTTCTTCATGTGATTGCCTTTCATTGCCACTTTCTTCACACACCAGAGTGTCCTCTTCTTTATCATTATCTTGATAAATTCTTTTTAGTTCTTTCCAGATATCCTGAGCTGTAACACAATCCATAACTTTACAAGTAACACCATTAGATAGAGCAAACAATATAGCCTTCTTTGCAATAAGATTATATTCAATAGCTTCTTTGTTATCAGTAACACAATAACCATTCTCAACTATCATTAAAACATCATATCCTAAAGAGGATAAATACACTTGCATTCTAACATACCAAACTGCAAAATTTGAACCATCAAATTGAGGAACATCTGAAACTTTTTCTTCTAAGACAATATCAGATTCAACATCTTTATCAACTGACTTTATATCAACATTTGGATTTGATATAGATGATGTCTTTTGAAGCTTGACATTTCTGTTCTTATTTCTTCTGCATTTACCCATTGAACTCCACACACAGGACCTATCCAAGCTGATTAAGCTGCAAAAGGGAAACTGGCTCTGATACCAATTGTAGGAGTCCAGGACAACACTGAGAGGGGGGGTGAATCAGTGTTGTATAAATTTTAACCTTTTGCAAATTTAACTTTCAAGACATGAAGAAAGTAAGATATCATTTGTTACACACATGTGCACATAACTAAGAATGAATGATGAGATTAAAATCTCATGAATAAATCATACACACAAATAGAGAGAAAAATAATATGAATCAAGACACAAGAATTGCACGAGTGGAAAACCCTCTTGGGGTAGAAAAACCAATCCAAAACTGCCTCACTGGCTTAACCTTAAAAATATCTTTACAAGCCTCACTGGCTGATGTGAGTGTCTCACTGACAAATGGTCTCACTGACCTATAAGCCTCACTGGCATACTGTGCCTCACTGGCTTTTCTCAATCAATCAAATCAAAAATCTCATGTGCAAGAAGTGATTGTTGTTCAATCTGATTTGCACCATTTAAATCAACTCATCTTTCTTTTCAAAAAAGGTTTTTCTCTGCATATCATAACTTCATACATAACATTATTTGCTCATCTCTATTTTCTTCATCAACACACACACACACATGTCAATGTACCTAAAAAACCATTTTATACAAGTTGAATGTCCTTCCACCTGCAAAGAAAAATCTTTTCATATTCCTTCAATAATTTATTCTCCTTCTCTTCAAATAAAGTCTTCAATAAAATCAATTCATCTCTGAAAAAACAATCTCCAAAAACACTTCATATTCTCTCTGCACTTCAAAGACTCTTAAAAAAAATTCAATCTGCCAAAATAAAATCATCTGCAAGTAACCAATCTGCCTCAAAAAGAAATCTTCAATCTGTAAAAATCTTTTTCATAAAATCCATCTGCCCTTAAAAAAAAATGAAAATCTCTTTTAATATTCTTCAAATCTCCTTAAAAAAAATCTGCATAAAAATCTTTCATCCAATAATGCACCTGCAATTTCTTCAAAAAAAATCACTCCAAAAAAATTTCTCCATGCTTTCACATTCACATCCATTGTCTTCATTAAAAAAAATAATAAAAGGAACAATAAAATCTGCCTTCTAAAAAGAAGGAAACTCCTTATCAAAAAACGGAATTAAAAATTAAAGTTTCTAAAAATAAGAATAAAGCCATAAATATGACTTTAAAATCGCGCTTCTTCCCTTTTAAAAGGTTTCTAAATTATTCAAAGCTTTTCATGTAAAAATCTCTTTATTAATAAAACATTCGATGCTTTTTAATTAGCTTTCTTCCTTTTAATAAAGCCTTTCTAAATTATGATCACGAGCCCATTTCTCTTAAGAGAGAACCGATGCAAGAGGTGATGGAAATTGAAGTGGCCGGTTACCTCATGGCACACAAACCCTTTATAAGGTCAACTTTAGTGATATGACCTTTGATTGCAGGTCAACTTCCATTTATAACATAAAGTGCACAAGAAGTATAACAGGCTAAGATTTAGTCATAATATGACTTGAGCTAATTTAGAATTTTTTTTCTCTTCACAAATGAAACACTTAGCCTCTACCAATGAATATTTTCACTTCTAGATTCTGCATATATAAGTGCTCAACCCTCTACAAATTATTGAACTTTACAACTACCTTGTAAGAATATATATTCTTGAAGAACAAAGTTAATATGAATGTAACATGTGTGAAAGACCAATGAAGTCTGAGAGTAGACATGAAGTATCATGACACAGTCTTCTTGCTACACCAATCTAAAAGAATAGCACATCATCCTGAAACATGAAGAAACTACCATAGAACAAACCAAGTCAAACAACTTTGAATGATAGACTTTGAAGCATATCTCTCATGCTTTCACTCATACCTTAAAACTTGATATGAGTCACTCTACTTTTGCATGAATACTAATGACATATCAACTTCACAAGCACCATGTAAAAACAAGACACGTTACTATCATCATCTTGTAAACCACTGTCATTATCCTGAAACAATATTTGCAACCTTATAGTATATCATCAAGCAACAACTCAAACCATCAACGGAAAACAACCCAACATCCTGTGTGAAGAAATGATCAAACATAACAAACCAAATATGACATCTTTGATACTCCCAAGTATCTCTACTCTAATCCTTTCATATGAACTCACAACATTACCTGATGATTGACATCACATGTCACTTTAACCATGAAGAACATTATGAACACCTGAAACTTCCTGCCAAACCAACTCCACATCTTTGTGAACTGACCAAGCAATGAACAACTATCTCCTCCTGATGTCCTACAACAACTTACATCATCAACTGACCACACTTTTGACATCAATGACAATCTATCACTATCAAAAACAACAGAAGATATATATATACCACTAAACAAGTGTTTTAGGAAAACAAAATATAAACCATCAGAAGCCTAAGGAAAACAAAATATATAAATAAAAGCCAAAATTTACCTAGAACGAGAAGAAAAGAGGAGGGAAAAGGTAGAACAAAAAACCCAATCCTAATACATAGGAACCACAAAAGATGAAAAAGGCAACCAGAAACCAGAATAACAATTATATGAAAACACAAAATAACAAAACGACAAAATATATGAAAATAAATATCTATATATATATATATACCTATAAACCAAGAAAATTCGACAAAGAGAGGACACAAACCTATAAATAAGTGTATATATGAAAATATATATAGAAATATAAAATTAATAAAATGTACTAGGGACAACACACACATCTCTTTATATATATATATATATGAAGAGGACAATAACACACAATGTGAATAATAAAGAGGGCATACAGAACATGAAAGCAAAAGGAAAATAAGAGAAAAAATAGTATAAAATATATAAAACAAGGAGGCGAAAAAAATTAGAAAACATGGAGGGCAATCTCAGGAATGGGAGAAACAAAATGATAAAAATAAAGAAGAAGGGTCGAGGAATCAAATCAACAAAGGAGGGAAGACGAGAGGTCTAGCTAGAGGGGGAAGCAAGGAAACAAGTTTGAAGTTTGCGAGTGACAGAGGATTGAGAAGTGAGCAGAGGAGGAAAAGAAAAAGAGGAAACGAGGAGAGGAGTGGAGGAGAAGGAAATGGACAAGGAGGAAAGCGGAAGAGGGGAAAAAGAGGAAACAAGTGAAGGGAGCTAAGGACTCAAAACTAGAGAGCTAACATGGAGAGGAGATGAAAGGATGAAGAATGTTACCAAGACAACGAAGGGAGAAGAGCGGAAGGATATGAGAAAACTAGAGGAAAGCAGGGTCAAAGGTAGAGGGGAGGGATGAGAAGGGAAGGACAAGAGAGGGTGGAGGGAAGGGATGAGGCACAAGACTAAGAGGGAAGGGGATTGAGATGGGTAAGAGAGCTATTTCTGAGGTGGGCGAGTAAAGGTTGCCAAGAGAAACTAAGACTCCATCCCTCATCCCGGTTAAGGTTAGAGGGGTGATTGCCAATTTCTATAGCCTCTTTAAGTTTTTGCTTGAAGTAGTTATCTTCCTTGACCAAAATTTGTGTGTCTTCCAAGCAAATGTGGTGTTTGGTTTTGGAGAAGTGCTCGGCAAGGGCTGACTTTTGTGTTCGTTCATGCTTAATGTCGGCACAGTGTTCTTTAATCCTAGTGCTAAAAGAGTGACCTATCTCCCCAATATAGGGTGTGCCACACAAACAAACCACCTTGTAGACTCCTAAGTTAAGGAAGATATCTCTAGGGTCTTTGGAAGAAGGGAAACGGTTCCTGAGAGTAGAAATGGGTTTAAAGGCACAGTGGAGGCCTTTTTTAAGAAGAATCTTAGAAATGTTGTTGGAAATGCCTTCAATGTAGGGAATACTAGATACAGGGGAGTTTGAGGTTGAGACACACAAGGTGTGGAGAAGAAGCAAGATCTGGCTTGTTTGAAAGTTCTATTGATGAGTTTGCTATTGAAACCATTCAATTTGAAGACATTAGAGAGGTGGGCTAGCTCTAGATCTAGGTTATCCTCATCGTAAATGCGAAATGCCCTAGTAGCCAGAGTTTTTAGGACACCAACTTTTTGGGAAGGGTGGTGATGAGAGGAGGCATGGAGGTATAAATATGTGTGTATGGCCTTCCTGAAGACTTTTCAGCCTAAGGAGCCATCAGGATTTTTTAAGAGCAAGATATCAAGAAAAGGGAGTTGGTTATTGGTCTCCAACTCTTTGGTAAAGGAGATGCTTTAGGCTACGCTGTTAAGGTGCAAGTGGAAATCTTCTATTTTCTCCCAGCCATGGGGCCAACAAATGTTGGTATCATCAACATAACGTTTCCACCACTTTGGTTTGAGGGGAAACGAGTTAAGGGCTAACTCCTCGAAGTGTTCCATGTAAAGGTTAGCCACAATAGGGGAAAGAGGGGATCCCATGGCAACTCCATCTAATTGTTTGTAGACTACCGCTTGGAAAGTAAAGAAGGTGGATCTAAGGCATAATTCTACCAAAGAGGTCATCTCATCATTAGTCTTACGTCTAATTAGCACAATGGAATTAGGGATGGGAACCTTGGTGAAGAGGGAAACAACATCAAAGCTGACTAAAAGGTCATTCTCTTCCAGCTTTTTGTCTTTAATGAATTCAACAAAATGGGAAGAATTTTTTATAAAGGTACAAGATTTGCCAACAAGAGGGGCTAAGAGTTTGGTGAGGTAGGATGCAAGTTTGTAGGTGGGGGAGTCAATAGTGTCAACAATGGGACGAAGGGGAATGCCAGCTTTGTGAATTTTAGGAATACCATAAATATGAGGTGTAACTTCTTTGGACGGAAAGAGCCACTTTTTGGTATCATCGTCAAAGGAAGAATGAGAAAGGGCTCTTTTTACTTTGTTAAAAATTTGGGAGACCGGGTTGCGGGGAAGGATTTTGTATCTGCCCTTATCAGAAAGCAAATCTCTCATCTTGGAAATGTAGTCATGCATATTCATGATGATCGTGGCATTACCTTTGTTAGCTTTAACTATGATGAGGTCATGGTTTCTTGATAAGCTTTTGAAGGCACGGAACTCAGCTTTGGGAACATTGCACTTAGGTGGTTTAGCGTGTCTGAGAGCGACAACACAATCTTGTCGAACTTCCTCAGCAATGTCCTCTGGCAAAGATCGGATGGCATTCTCAATATCAATGAGAAAGTCTGAAACAAGAATGAAGCGAGGGGCAATAGAAAAGTCAAGGCCCCTTTTTAAAAAATTGAAAGCAAGAGGGTCTAAGGGAACATTTGAGAGGTTGACCACCAATTTATTTTCCCAATCTTGGATGAAGTTTCAGGTAAGGTGAGGTTTAGGGAGCGAGGGAAGATAAATGGAGGGGTTGACCTGTTTGGAGGGATGGGTAGAAACATAAGGAATGGTACATGTGGCTCAGGAGGGGTTAAAAGACACACGTTGGGGGACGGTAGTGTTATGAGAAGAAGGAAAAATGGGTGGGAAGGAGGCTAGCGGGATGCTAATCAAGTTGCCAATTGTAGGAGAATGCTCAGTCAATGAAAAGGAAAATGGCTTGTCAGAGGAAAGGTCAAAGACGGGCTGTGAGGAATTAGGAGTGGCATTTTACAAATCTTTTTAGAAAGAGTAATCTTTATTGATAAAATAAATGTATAAGGTCTCACACAAGCCATGAGACTAACTTTACTTATTCAATGGAATTGAAGAAAAATATGTACATGAATAAGTAAATAAAAGTAAATGTGCATATAAGGAGGGAGACCAATCTTGCTTGAGAATGACTAGTTCTGGATGTGTCATCTTGTCCTATTGCTGCCGCGAGCTACCTCTGCCCTTCCTAGCTCCATGTTGCTCCTAGTTCCTGCATCTGGCAATAACAATGGTGTTAGACCAATGCTCTAAGCAATGAAAGGTCTCTAGCGTTACATGAACAAACACCTATACATGTACAAACTGATCTCCAAATGCATTAGATAAGCAATGCAAACCTTGGATGTCCTAGAGAATAATCAGGTCATCAAACACATCCAAAATATGCATTTTTTTTCCTAACAAGTTTGCTTCATGTGCAGATACAAGTGTAATTATGTCTTTGTTTTGATTCATCAGATTACATTATGAGTGGAGAAAATGTGGCTCCCACAAGGGTTGAGCCCAGCTCATAACCATTACAGAAGATATAATATATATTCATTAGAAACAAGGATCAACTTATACAACTAGGTCTATTCATATACTTTTATAAGGATCACAAAGATTGTTATGTGAAACAACACCGATACAGTCATGAAGGTACATTCAAGGTGCTAAGAGACTTTTTCACATGAAATACCCTGTCAACTCCTTAAGAAGCCTTTACCATTTCAGGGACGGTCTCATGAGCAATTATAGTGTCATGCATTTGTAAACTATCATTAAGGACAGCATTACAATCAATGAGAGACAGTCCATACATTCAAGGACAATCATGATTATGGACAGTCAGCAATCAAAGTGTACCTGCTATAGTGTAATGGAGAAGAGATCATAAGAAAGCTAGAAAATATCTTAAGCAATTGGTGCCATATCTAATATCACATGAAACAGAAGACAGATGTATTTGGAGCATCATTTTTTTTGGGGCAGACCTGTATGACTATCACATGTTATGATAGTATGATATCATAAGCATTCTATCATAATACAGAGAGTTGTCATCATTAATTGGAACATATCTTACAACAAAGGACTGTGATAGAGGAATGTTGCCATACATCTAATTCTAAAACACTCTAAATTGAAGGATGCAACACTATGATAAGTGCATCAGGAACATCAAGATGTGGTTTCTAAAATAGCAGCAGAAGAGATGCAGGATATGTAATGCGACTCATTGTAGTCCTCACTAAATGAAGTCAGTACTGCATGAGCTGATAGTCATAGTTAACAAGTTGATAGCTGAGGGATAGTGATCATGGAATTAACAATGACAGTCAGCTTAGGGTGACTGTCATAACAAACATGAAGAGTGGTGATAGTTAATATGGCATTGCTTTCAAAACCATGAATAGCCCATCAGCTTTCAAATGGAGAAGAAGCATTGAAGGATAGAGATACTAATAACAGTGAATAGCTTAGTTGGGTAACAACAAGAAGTGAAGAGTTCAAAGTAGCAGTCACATCAATGACAAAGAATGCAGTTAAGACAATCATCTACAGCAGTGGTTGAAGGATAGTCAATAAAGAATGAGCCAAGAAGCTATTGGAGAAGCAATGAAGCTTAAAGATAACTTCTATTGGATGTTATGAAGAGCACAATGTCTCACCAAATATCTATGATCTATTAAAAATTGAGAAAACTTGTCAGACCTTATGGAATCCTGCATAGAAGAAAGTAAGGACAGTGACGGTAAATGGAGATAATGAAGTGTCATAAAAAGATCAAACATTGCTTAGACACATGTATGCAGAGGTCTCAGTCTTGAAACAGTAAAGAGGTATTCACCTTTATTGAAATAATGATGTTTGTCATAGCATACTACAGATGACAATCAATAATCAATGAAGATAACATGAAGGAGATGGTCCTCATAGTAATGGTTATGAGATATTTAGGGATCTGTTAGAGAGAGTGAACTCATTATCACCTGCATAGTCAGCATGAGCTATATATACAGTAGACCAAATGATATCAATGACAGGGTTATCCACAGTGTAGGGTTGGCTTTACAAACCCCGGATTATAAGCATTTCATAATGTATATACAAGAGTCATGAAAGAGCCTAATGAACTTTGAAGGAATAGTCAATAATGTGAAGATCCAATAATGTAGAGAGGCATGAAGAACTATCTTATACTCATAATGTGAAGAATACATATAGTCTATAGTGGATGATGAGCAATATTTCCTAACAAGCAAAACAGTCATACTTTCCAAGTGATACAGCAAGGGTAGTAATTTCTTGAGCAAGAACAGTTTTGACCTCTTCCAGGTGCTGCAATATGAAGACACAGTCATAGACATCAAAAGCATTCATTATGATAGTCTATAGGTCTCACATTTATCAAGTATGGAGATAGTCAATCAGATGGTTGTTAAAAAGGTAAAGAAAACATCTTGAAGCACTGTTCATAAGTATAAAGCATGGCTAGTTGTTACAGCTACAGAAGCAATGAAAGGTTACAGATAGAACATTCCATATAGTAGGAGCAGCATTGATGAAGCAAAGATACCAGGTGCATGGTGTGAACAAGCATGCATTAAGGTATGACAATAAATGAATAATGGGTCAGAAAAAAATAGAATGAAATAATAGATAAGACATAGGATATTAAATGTATTCACATTTTTTGTAAATGGGCTCATCTTTGAGCATTATTTTCTTCACAAAATGAAAGAGAAATTGTTGAATATGCTAACAAAAGCTTACCTTGAGCTTTTCCTGTGGATTTTGTGCAAGAATCTATTGAAAATGCCACTGTGTCCAGAATCTACCATGAAAATGTAGGAGAACTTTATTGAAACCCTATTTTGGTGGCTGAGTGAGTTTCCAGAAAACTCAAATGTGAAATGAAATGCAATCTTTTACTTTTGTATTGTTTTCTCTTGTTAGGGTTTTTACCCTAAAAGGAATCCAACCATCAAAAGGTGATTTTTCCCCTTTGTTTTTAAGTTTTGCAAATTAATTAATGTATTCTCATGGCCTTTTGTGCCCTAGTGAGTTTCAAACACTTAAAAATATCCAAGACTTGTGAAATTGACTCGTGTATTGGTTTCCAAGTGTTGAGGCATTTTCTTTATTTTTGCACATTGTTCTGAATGTAAAACATTGAAATAAATGATGGAATTATAAATCACTTTATTTGAAATGTTATTTATTGTAAAGAAGGAAATGAAGGGCGTGGGTTTTGCATGATTAAGTAAAAGAGAGTGCATATTAATCAAGTGGAGAGCATATAGGAGAGGTTGGATCAAGTCACCCAACATTGCATGGAACATAGGAGATTGTTTTGACCATTTTGGAGCAACTTGGAGCATTTTTAGGATGCCTTTATGTTAGACTTGGTCATGACTTAACTTTTTCTACATGAGAGAGTGCTTTTGGAGAGTTTCTTCTTGCTATTTTGGGGGCTTTTCTTTTGCATCCGACCGCAACTGTTTGAGTTCCTTCTTTAGTGGGTTTTTGGAGGGAGTTGAGAGATATAGTCATTTTGGTTGACTCATTGTAACAGTTTTGATTATGCAATTTGGAGAGACTTGTGATTTTGACATCCTTGCTCAAATTTGAGCATTTTTTGTAACTCATTTTTAGTTTACTTGATATGAAATACAGTGGAGACCTTGGATGCCATTGATTGGAGATTATGCCTATTTGTCTTATGCATCTTTGTGCTTATCAACTGATTTGATAGAGTTATATGTGAAGTAAGTTTTATTTCCTCTTAGCTTTTGTCTCAAGATTAAGATCTTTTTTTGTAGAAAATACTTATTCGTACATTTTTATTCATTTGCTACATTACACGCATGTGCATAAATAGAATCAAAAGGATTACATCACACTAGATTGCATTTATGCAAATGCAGATAACATAGAAAGGATTTTCATTTTACAAATCTTTTCAAAAAGAGTAATCTTTATTGATAAAATAAATGTATAAGGTCTCACACAAGCCGTGAGACTAACTCTACTTATTCAATGGAATTGAAGAAAAATATGTACATGAATAAGTAAATAAAAGTAAATGTGCATATATAAGGAGGGAGACCAGTCATTGCCTGAGAATGACTGGTTCTGAATGTGTCATCTTGTCCTGCTACTACCTTGAGCTGCCTCTGCCCTTCCTAGCTCCATGTTGCTCCTAGTTCCTGCATCTGGCAATAACAATGGTGTTAGACCAATGCTCTAAGCAATGAAAGGTCTCCAGCCCTACATGAACAAACACCTATGCATGTATAAACTAATCTCCAAATGCATTAGATAAGCAATGCAAACCTTGGATGTCCTAGAGAACAATCAATTCATCAAACACATCCAAAATATGCATTTATTTTCCTAACAAGTTTGCTTCATGTGCAGTACAGGTGTAATTATGTCTCTATTTCGATTCATTAGATTACATTATGAGTGGAGAAAATGTGGCTCCCACAAGGGTTGAGCCCAGCTCATAACCATTACAGAAGATTTCATATATATTCATCAGAAACAAGGATCAACTTATATAGCTAGGTCTATTCATATACTTTTATAAGGATCACAAAGATTGTTATGTGAAACAACACTGATACAGTCATGAAGATACAGTCAAGGTGCTAAGAGACTTTTTCACATGAAATACCCTGTCAACTCCTTAAGAAGCCTTTACCATTTTAGGGATGGTCTCATGAGCAGTTATAGTGTTATGTATTTGTAAACTATCATTAAAGAAAGAATTACAATTAATGAGAGACAGTCCATACATTCAACAACAGTCATGATTATGGACAATCAGCAATCAAAGTGTGCCTGCTACAGTGTAATGTAGAGGAGATCATAAGAAAGCTAGAAAATATCTTATGCAATTGGTGTCATATCTAATATCACATGAAACAGAAGACAGATGTATTTGGAGCATTAGTTTTTTTGGGGTAGACTTGTATGACTATCACATGTTATGATAGTATGATATCATAAGCATTCTATCATAATACAGAGATTTGTCATCATTAATTGGAACATATCTTACATTAAAGGACTATGATAGAGGAATGATGCCATACATCTAGTCCCAAAACACTCTAAATTGAAGGATGCAACACTGTGATAAGTGCATCAGGAACATCAAGATGTGGTTGCTAAAATAGCAACAGAAGAGATGTAGGATATGCAATGCAAACCATTGTAGTCCTCACTGAATGAAGTCAGTACTGACTAAGCTGACAGTCACAGTCAACAAGTTGATAGCTGAGGGATAGTGATCATGGAATTAACTATGACAATCAGCTTACGGTGACTGTCATAACAAACATGAAGAGTTGTGATAGTTAATATAGTAGTCATTGCAGTCAATACTATATATATGCAAGGATATAGCAAATGCATACATAAAAGTATAGCTATAGATAAAGGAAAAGAGTCATTCATCAAAAGTTATAGCTACAGAAGCAATGAAAGGTTACAGATAGACATTCCATGCAGTAGGAGCAGCATTGATAAAGCAAAGATGCCAGGTGCATGGTGTGAACAAGCATGCATGAAGGTATGACAATAAATGAATAATGGGTCAGAAAAAAATAGAATGAAATAACAGATAAGACACGGGATATTAAATGTATTCATGTTTTTTGCAAATGGGCTCATCTTCGAGCATTATTTTCTTCACAAAATGAAAGAGAAATTGTTGAATATGCTAACAAAAGCTTACTGTGAGCTTTGCCTATGGATTTTGTGCAAGAATCTATTGAAAATGCCACTGTGTGTCCAAAATCTGCCATGAAAATGCAAGAGAACTTCGTTGAAACCCTATTTTGGCAGCTGAGTGAGTTTCCAGAAAACTCAAATCTAAAATGAAATGTAATATTTTACTTTTGCATTGTTTTTTCTTGTTAGGGTTTTTACCCTAAAAGGAGGCCGACCATCAAAAGGTGATTTTTCACCTTTGTTTTTAAGTTTTGCAAATTAATTAATGTATTCATGTGGCATGTTCCCTAGTGAGTTTCAAACACTTAAAAATCTCCAAGACTTGTGAAATTGACTCGTGTATTGGTTTCCAAGTGTTTAGGCATTTTCTTTATTTTTGCACTCTAAATCACTTTATTTGAAATGTTATTTATTGTAAAGAAGGAGATGGAGGGTGTGGGTTTTGCATGATTAAGTAAAAGAGAGTGCATATTAATCAAGTGGAGAGCATATAGGGGAGGTTGAAGCAAGTCACCCAACATATGCATGGAATATAGGAGGTTGTTTTGACCATTTTGGAGCAACTTGGAGCATTTTTAGGATGCCTTTATGTTAGACTTGGTCATGACTTGACTTTTTCCACATGAGAGAGTCCTTTTGGAGAGTTTCTTCTTGCTATTTTGGGGGCTTTTCTGTTGCATCCGACCCCAACTGTTTGACCTTCTTTAGTGGGTTTTTGGAGGGAGTTGAGAGATATAGTCATTTTGGTTGACTCATTGTAACAGTTTTGATTATGCAATTTAGAGAGACTTGTGATTTTGACATCCTTGCTCAAATTTTAGCATTTTTTGTAACTCATTTTCACTTTACTTGATATGAAATACAGTGGAGACCTTGGATGCCATTGATTGGATATTATGCCTATTCGTCTTATGCATCTTTATGCTTATCAAGTGATTTGATAGAGTTATCTGTGAAGTAAGTTTTATTTCCTCTTAGCTTTTGTCTCAGGATTAAGAGTCTTTTTTGTAGAAAATACTTATGCAGGTTGCAAGTTGTGTTTAAGTGTGCATTGCCATTAAGTGTGAAATTACTTTCCTCTTAAGAATTCTGCATTTACAAACTTTCTTGTGAAATATTTATGCAGAAGTGTAAGTGATACGTTGTGCAAGAAATCTTTCAATCATTTTAACAGGTGTTTGAATTTGGTATTTTCATGTTCCTCATTAAGTTAGGTGTATCACCCTTTAGAGTTAAATTTCAATTTCAATGCAAATCTTTCTTACCCTTTTATTTGTCAAAGCCATAGAATAGTCAGTCTTAGGTGATATAAAGTTAGGAAGTCGGCCTTCTCCAGAGATTCACTCCATTTTTTTCCAGGTGACCCATAGCCTAGGAGTGTTTCCATGTTCCTCTAGAGTACCAATTTTGTACAAAATTGGTAGGGTGCAACTTTCAGAGATAACACATACAACAAGGGCACAAAAGAAAATTTAATGCTCCTTTGAGGATATTTGTCCATATCCTTTTGATCGTTCTCTCAACATGCCACCCTTTCCCAAAAACTTTGAAACACCCAAATTTGATAAATACAAAGGGAAAGGAGACCCCCAAGAACACTTAAGGGAGTTCTACATCACTTTCTTAGAAGTCTCTTATGACGATACTTATCTCATGAGGCTTTTTCCTCGAAGCTTAGGAGGACAAGCAATCGAGTGGTTTGCACCTCACCCCCAAAATTAAGACATTCCATGAACTCACAAAAAAATTCATCAATCACTTCTCTTACAAATTTGAACACGAAGTATCAATGATGGATCTCTACAATACAAAACAAATAAATGAGGAAACCTTCGCTACCTTTTTGCAATGATGGAGAGGCCTTGCAAGCAAACACCCATGGCCCATCTTAGAGAAACAATTGGTCACTATGTTTGTGACAAACTTAAACAAAGAAATGGCTTCCACCTCCAAATGCAATGTGCCTCCACATTTTAAAAAGTTATCGACAAAGGCACTACTATTGAGAGAGATCTCATAGCCAAGGGAGCCATTAAAATTTATAGGGAAAACAATGACAACAAAACCAACAACAAAGTTGGCAATAACAACAACCACCATAACAGAAACACCAAATAACAATCAACCATATGATAAACCTCGCTTTTGAGGAAAAAATAAACACACTCAATGATGGTGTAACGGATGTTAAAATGTCCAAAATATACAAACACCTACACCATCTAACCCACCCTCAAACAACAACAACAACAATGTCAACATTCCCAAGGGCCAACCAAGACAAAACAACACACCTAGAAGGAAATTCACACCTTTAGGAGAACCCATTGAAAATGTCTTGCAAAACCCACTCAAAGTCAACTTGATCACATCAACCGCCATTCATCCCTATGATGACAACCAATCCAAACCCTCATTGTTTAATGAGAATGCCTATTGTGAATATCACCACGTAAAAGGGCATAAAACATATGACTATATGAGGTTAAAGAATTGTATACAAGATCTTGTAGATCACGGTGACATCACAATTGACAAACCTCCCAAGAGATCACCTAATGAAAACATAGGAGCATACAAAGATCCACTTCCCGATCACAACAAGAGAAAAGCCTCTATCTCCAACTAAGTATACAACATCATTCCCCCTCCTTATTCTTTCGATTCCATTTTGGGTTGATTATAAGAGTGTCCTAACTGCATGGCCACCATCACCATATGGGCCAAAAGTCTTGATTGTGTCGTCATCACTTGACGTGGCCACATATCCATTCTAGGAGCTCCAATTGAAAACTTAACCACCACTTTCACACCCACAAACCTCCCACCCACCAACAAATACAACCTCCTTGAACACCTTGGGAAAACTCTTGAACAAATATCCATCCTTGAATTGCTCCGAACATCGCCCCTTCATAAAGAGGTCTTTGATAAATCATTGATGGAAACCTGTGCCCCTAATGACCTAATTGTAAATAATTCCAAGCCATGGTAGGACATCTCTCCTCACCTCACCACCTAACATTTTTCAAACAAGACCTCTCCACCTCCAATCCATCACATAATAAAGCCTTACACATCAAAGTTCACATCTATAAACAAACCATTAAATGAGTCTTAATAAATGGTGGTTATGGCCTAAACCTATGCACTTTAAAATTAATAAAACATTTGGGATATTCTGATGAGGTCGTGGACTCATGTAAAAGAATAACCATCAAAGGATATGATGACATGGAACAACAATCTGAAGGAACTATTAAGCTTCCAATGCCAAGTGCTAGATGTTGATCTCCCATACAACATCCTCCTCAGATGTCCATGGATCCATTCCATGCAGGCTATCCTATCCACCTTCCACCAATGTCTCAAATTTCCACACAATGGGACTAAACTCACCATAAATGCCAACCCTCATCCTTTCCAATACTTTAGTTTCTTGGAAGGTCATTATAAAACTTTTTGTCCTTATAATAATGCCACCAAACCATCCACCTATAGTGATCCAAAATCTTCCACTTCTTACATTGATCCATCAAACATTGCTTCCACCTCTAAATCCTCACCTACACCCAAGATCAAGATCAAAGTTAGTGACATGGGATGTGCAGAGTACGACCTGCACGGTGCATTTTTTGTAGGGAAACTTCCAACATCTCCTAAAGCATTCGACAAACCTAAATTTGATGCAATATCTACAGTTGTCATAAAGTGCAAATCATCTCTAGCCTTTGAGCGTAAACATCTAATGGAGCAATAAATTCTTGAAGATACATCATCCTGGCTGTATAAAGATGAAGAAGAGGAAGACAAGGCCCATATCCTTCATATTGAAAAATATGGAAAAGGTCTCACTATTGTCAAAAGCATGGGCTACAAAGGACAAGACAGTTTAGGCCTTCATGAGCAAGGAATCTTTGAGCCAATTCAAGCTACCAAAAATCCCTACCATCAAGGCTTAGGGTATGGAAAACAAGAGCCTTCCCTATGATTGATAATACTAACGAAGAGGATTATCAAGACTCTTTCGAAGACTTCACCAAACTATTTGAGTCATCCATTTGCACTGTCTACACCCTTTCAACCATGCCATCACCATCTGATAAACTTCAGCTCATCTACCCCCAACTCATCAATTAGCACCAACAAGGACCTCCGATCTTGGATGTTGTTCAAAATGACGAAGCCATTGATGGGTTTAGAGAACACATACCCCTAGGAGATCATAAAGCATACTATATCAAAGAGCTCAAAGCATCCACCTAGTTTGGGGAGACCTCCACATCTCTTAGTTGCAAAAATATCAAAATAAAAAATACATCGCTTGGTGAAAACCACCACGTGGCACTTTTAGATGACAAAAGAGTAAAATTAAAGGACGTATCTCCTGATGAAAACCTCCTCAAGGTACCAGGGGATGAGATATGGATCTTCTTGAAGTCCCAACACTATATCAATAAACATCACCCATATTAGTGGAAGAATCTCAAGAAATGAACCTGGGAACATAAGCGTCACCAAAGATCACCTTTTGAGCAGCTTCCCTCACCTCAACAGAACAACCATCATTTTCAGCATTTTTCAGAGGGAGAAGCCATAATTTCACATGGACATATGATGACATGCCTGGTCTAGACCTAGCATTAGTGGTACATCACCTCATAGTACATCCTGATGTGAAGCCGATCAAGTAAAAACTCAGAAAAATGAATCCTCAATTCACACTTCACGTCAAAGAAAAACTCAAGAAGCTCTTAGAGGTTGGTTTTATTCGACCCATTAACTATCCTAAATGGGTCTCAAACATTGTGCCAATAGAAAAAGTCACTGGGGGCATCTGTGTGTGCACAGATTTTAGGGACCTAAGCAAAGCATGCTCCAAAGATGACTTTCCCCTTGTTATATGGAGCCTAATCAGACTTGGAGGTTAAATTTTCCCCAGTTTTGTTGGCACGGTTTCCTCCCAAAGCATTTTACGGGGGAGTGTAGGGGGGAAGAATTATTTTGACAGACTCCTTTAACAAAATATTCATTTGTCCACCATTAAAAAACCCTATTTTTGTAACCGACATAAGTCTTCATAAAAAAGCCTAAGGGTTAGGGTTTCTATTTTGGTATTGTATATGTAGTACATTGCAGTGGATTTGGGTTGCATGAGATTGCTGGTTGTAATTGATTCTATTTGCTCAATAATAATATTGGACTCTCTGTTGGTGGATATAGCCCGAGTTTGGGTGAACCACGTTGAAATTGTCTCTTGTTGTTTTACTTCTGTGTATTTTTCATTCCCTTGTTTAATCTTTATCTACATTTAATTGATATCTTCTGCATGTTATTCCTAACCCCTACCAAGCATCAACATCATAGTAGACTTGACAGCTAGACATGAGATGTTGTCACTCATGGATGGACTTTTAGGCTATATTAAGATAAGAATCACTAAGGAAGACCAACACAAAATGACATTCATTTGTGCATGGAGCACTTACTATTGGGTCATCATGCCTTTCGGTCTTAAAAATGTAGGTGCAACCTATCAAAGGGCCATGACCATCTAATTTCGTGATTTGTTTCATAACATCATGAAGGATTATGTGGATGACCTATTGGGGAAATCAAGAACCGGAGAAGATCATTTGGATGTCCTAGAAAAAATATTCGACTAATTAGAAGAATACAAGGGGCATCTTAACCTAAAGAAATGCATCTTCAAATTTACCTCAGGCAAACTCCTTGGCTACATTGTGTCATGACGAGGCATAGAAGTGGACCCAGAAAAATTAAAAGCTAGAGTCAAAATGCCTCCACCAAAGAATCTGAAGTAGCTATGTAGCCTCTAAGGAAAACTCTAATCTATTAGACGCTTCATAACACAACTTACTGATAAATGCCACCCATTCCAGCATCTCCTTCAAAAATATTTGGTGTTCATATGGGACTAAAATCACCAAAAGGCCTTTGAACAACTAATAGAATATCTTGCTACACCACCAGTCCTCATGCCGCCCCAACCAGGACAACCCCTGTTACTATACATTTCAACAACAGAAACAACAATAGGGGGAATTATTAGCACAACATGATGATAATGAGAAAGAAAGAGCCATCTACTACATCAGTTGTACATTAGTTGGCTATGACCTTAACTACACATCTATTAAAAGATCATGTCTTGCAATCGTATTTACCTCTTAGAAACTATGACACTAAATGCTCAATCATAAAACAAAGCTCATTTCAAAGATAGATCCACTAAAGTACCTATTATCTCGAGTAGATCTCATAAGACCCATGGCTAAATGGGTAATGATTCTCAGCGAGTTTGATATTGAATATACAGAAATAAAGGCCATCAAAGGACAGATCATAGCTGACTAGCTAGCAGACACACCCATTCCAATCGAACATCCACTACTTTCAAATTTTCCAAATGAGTCCATTATTACAGAAGCACCCACCTCAGAATGGAAATATATTTTGATGGGTCATACACACATCGTGGATTAGGGGAAGGGATCATATTTGTCACCCCACAAGGAGATTGCATCCCTAAGTCATACAAAATAGCATTCCCCTGTACCAACAATGTAGTAGAATATGAAGCACTCATCACATGACTCCACATAGAAATCTAGTCAAAAATAGAGAACCTAATGGTCTATGGTGGTTCTCAATTGGTTATAAAACAAGTGAATAATGAATACAAGACAAAAGACAACAAAATCCTACCTTATAAAAGGATGGTACATGATTTTAAAGAATTTTCATTTCTAAAATCCAGTTTGAGCAAGTCCCGAGACTTAATAACAAAGCAGCAGATGCAATGGCCACCATAGGTTCTCTTGTGGATATGCATAAAAATAGTCAGCGGTGCGAGTTTCTCATTGAAGAATTACCTATGCCAGCTTATGATATCCTGTAATCAGAACTAGCCTGCAATATCATTTGTCCCTTATCCCCCTGATACCAAAAAAATTACTACTATCTCCATGATTGCATCATTCCACCTGACCTATCATCCACCCAACACCACACATCCATTCACCGAACCACTCGCTTTACCCTTATCAGTGATACCCTATATCGAAAGAGTCTTGATGGTATCCTTTTAAGGTGTATTGATTCCAAAGAGGCACAAACAACCTTATAAGAGGTACATGAAGGTATATGTGGGGCATACTCCAGTGGACCTATCCTCACGAAGTAAATTCTAAGAACAGGATACTATTGGCTGACAATGGAACATGATGCTCACCAGTTTGTCAAGAAATGCCTTCCTTGCTAGTAGCACAGAGACCTAATTCATGCTCCATCACAAGAATTGAAACCCATTGCTACTCCATGGCCCTTTTCATAGTGGGGGCTTGACCATGTCGGTAAAACCCATCCACCTTCATCCAATGGCAACAAGTTCATTATTACCACTACCAAATACTTCACAAAATGGGTGGAACCCATTCACTCACATATACCATAGGCATCTAAATATTTAGATTCATCCTTCATTACATTATATGCGGCTATAGTATCCCCCTCACCATAATTACTAACAATGGGAAACCATTCAAAAATTAGGAGGTTCGAACCCTTTGTCAGAAATTTCACATCTAACACCATTTTTCCACCCCATACTACCCCCAATGCAACGATCAAGAAAAAGCTTCAAATAAAACTATATTGAGAATCCTAAAGAAGATAGTTAATGAAGCTGGCTATGACTGGCACCTATAACTTAACCCCACCCATTGGGCTTACCGAACTAGCATCTGCACCCCCATAGGAGCCACTCCATATTCCCTCGTCTTCTATTATGAAGCCATCCTACCTATTAAGGTCGAGTTCCCCTCTCTAAGAATTTCATTACAAAATTTCATTAATGAGGAGTATCAAGTTACACATTTGCATGAACTATAACTTTTGGATGAGAAGCGCCTGAACACTCTCAATTACCTGTAAGCTTATCAAAATTGTCTCTATAGAAGCTACAACAAGAAAATCAAGACCCGCCCACTTGGAAATAGGTGACCTTATACTTATGGAAAATCAAGGAACTTGCAAGAATGCCACAATAAAGGAAAATTAAATCAAATTGGTTAGGACCTTTTGTGATAACAATAAACTATGGATTAGGAGCATATAATCTAGCAGCACTTGAGGGGCAGCCTTTGATGAGCTGATGAATATCATGCACCTCAAGAGATTTTATGCCTGACCCATCGAATATCCCAAGTAAAAAAGAAAAAAAGAAGTAAAAAATAAATAAAGCTACAAAAAAAACACCAAGTGCAATAAAGTTGTCCAATATTGAAAAACACCTCGATGGCACCTTGGATAAGTATCATGGTGAAAACTTATTTCAGGCACCATGAGTAATGGCCAACTCCACCATCTACTAAGTCCTTGACTACACAAATTGTCCCATACCACCTCATCCCATGGCTTGGTA
Organism: Cunninghamia lanceolata; assembly: GCA_027924645.1. Classification (NCBI taxonomy): domain Eukaryota; kingdom Viridiplantae; phylum Streptophyta; class Pinopsida; order Cupressales; family Cupressaceae; genus Cunninghamia; species Cunninghamia lanceolata. Next base: position 6,662,868 of record BSBN01001197.1, on the reverse strand, counting down.
TTGTAAACATTTAGTGCCAAAATCCCACCCTTCATGACCCGCCCAAGCCAGATTCTTGAATAAGTGGATCCTTGTAAGCATACTATGTACAACAAAAAATTCAGAAAATCCAAAAAAATCAAAAAACCTAGAAAATCTAAAAAAATCAACATATATCAAAAATACCAAAAAAAATCAAAATATCTCAAAAATCCCAAAGCAATAAATATGGGGCAACATGTCAAAGCGATTGAGCATAAACAAAACTGGAAAAAATAACACATCACAATAAACACTTGATGAACAACACCATACAACCATTGGATCTTAAGCTTATCTCTCAAAAAATCCACCATGACAACCCATGCTTTAGGATATATCATTCCTACAATAGGCATGATCCAATCACATCTACCCAAACTCTTGGCAAGAGACTCAATGGTTGTTGGTCCATCTATTAGTTGATCTTTTGATTTATCTTTTTAAATACCACCTCTATACTTATTTAACAAGACCACCTTGATCTTCTATATCTTGGTCTGTCATTGGATGACTAGAACGGGGTAGGAATTCATTTGTTGTTGTATGTTGTGTTTGTTGGATGTTCTTATTACTCTAGCTAGTATTCATATCTTGTAAGTGGTTGGATAGGCTTCTATTGTATCATCCCCCCTTTTCATCTAAGGCTTATACCTTCTATGCATTAGGAATTGAATGTTCTAAGTTCTCTCCCCCACCTAGACAAGGTTGTACTAGGTTGGGCATGTGTAAGCACACTCTCTTGTTTGCTTGTCTAGTCCATGCAAATGATGGATATACATCATCATCTTGGTCTTCTATACCTTCGTTAATAATATCCTCTTTGCTATAATAAAACTTAGGATTGCTCTAAAACATACCAGCACAATGTCCACCCTTAACCGATCTATCCAATTTATTATATACCCAAATCAACCTATCATCCTCTACCTGCATCTTAAAAAATAGAAGGGTTCACAAACCCCTCCTCCCACCCAGCAAAAGCTTGTGGTTTTGCTAGAACTGATGTGACATTTCCCACCACATAACCACCTAAAAAATAACATTGACAATCTACCAAACATCCACAACCACCTCATCCCAATAAACAAATCCAACAAACCCCTTCCCTCTAACCAACCCTGATCTCCCTAGTAACCCCCAATTCACAAACCATACAAGCATGATTCAAGAGATTATTTTAAGGGTTGGTAGAAAAATCTCTCTTACTACCCACTCCTTGGAATAGCACAGTCTACGACTCGCTTCTATCTTTGCAAGGATTAAGTAGTCGTACCCACCTCCCACTCCCCCATGGGAAAGCTTGTTCATATTGCTTCCCAAACATTCCCCCCAACAACCATGGACATAATCCTTAACCAACCTATACCCAAATCAATCTACCATCCCCTACTTGCATCCTAAAAAACATAGGACTCACAATCAAACCCCCCACTAATCCACCCAACCACCCAACAAACAACCCCCTTCCACGCACCTAATCATGTGGTTTTTTATAGAACTGATGTGATATTTTCCACCACTAACACCCAGTCATACATCACTACCTACCAAAAAACCATACCTTCCCATAACACCCCTACCTTGGATTTGCATTAATAAAGATAAAATACCCAACCACTTCCCCCATTCTAACAAACCTATTCCTAATCCCACTACTTCCTTCATCCCCACCCCCAACCATTCCCCACACCAAGCCTCAATCTACCCCCCATTAGCCCCCCAGTTCATGGTTCCAAAAGTGGATTTACATTACATGCGTGTCAAGTGGCCCCTAGGGTTACATGTATCATGACTAGGATCCTCCATTCCCGCTACATCCTACATACAATGCATCATCATCATTAGATCATAAACCATATCATAATCATCATAATAATCATTACATCCATCATAACATCATCCATACCCATAAAACATAATCCACATCTTGATCCATCATAATAAATACATCATCTATCATAACCATCATAATCATAGACCATATCATAACCATTACACCCACCCACATCACTGTCACCCATAACAACATCATCATAATCATAACATCCATCCATAAACCACATAACCATATATCGATAAGATATAAATCATAAATCCATATATCCATAAATCATAATCCATCATAACATCATCCATATCCATAGCATACATCTATCATAATCCATCTATCAAAAACCATCACGCATCTACATCATCCATCCATCCATCCACATCATCCATCAATACATCATCTACATCATCATCCATCTATCATAAATAAGTGCATAACATAATCCACATCATAAATAATGCAACCATAACCATCATACATCTACAAATCATAACATACATCCACATCATACATAAATCAAAATACATCCATCCATCTACATCATAAAACATAACCAAAACATAAATAAAAACATATCCATAAATCATCTATAAATCATCATAACATCATAGACTGCCAAAATAATCATCTTATATATAACATCCATATAAATCCATATACATTCATATATATCAATGGTCATGATACAAAAATGTGCTCAAAGGGATAAATACATCAAGTGTCTACAATAAATAAGCTTGAAGGCATATACAAAATCACTAAACCAAACTCTTCTAATGAGAAGGAGTTAGAGAATGGGGACGTGATCCTCGTGGTGCTCCAGAAGGCCCTACTCCTATAGCCCCTAGCATCGTCGCTGGTGGAGGCATCACCGAAGCTGGCTATCTGATCGGTCCTGTCATCGATAGTTTCCAGGTCCTCACTGATCTACTAACCCCTGAGCGGCTCTGCTAACTATAGATAGCTTACCTCTGATCTGCTGGCACAACTGCATGACATATGGCACAATAGTACTCTTCTCACCCTATTGCATCAACCAACTCTGCTTGTATCTAGGTGTAATCACCCCACATCTGAGTCATCCCCTCCCATCCACAATCCCCTGCAAATAGGTAACCTATTATTGTAGCTAGGATATCTGCACTTCAACCCTCTGTTGCATAGCCTCGACACCCTATCATAGTAGCCTCTCTCCATCTCACTCAGTCATCACCCATTCTAGCTCAACCCCATTTCCTCCTCCTCCTTCATCCACCAACCCCTACAACCACCGCACCTCTAAAGTGCACTATCTTGTTGTCCTCGCAAAGTGTCCTGCTTTACTTGCAGCTGCCTCACCTCATCCTCCAAGCTCACCAATTGAGCCCTCAGAGTGTTGATATCATCTCCATCTCCACCCCATCTTTTCGTTACGCTACCCTCAGTGTACTTGATTCTCAAAACTAGAACCATATCCCCTACACCTAAATTCTCTGCACCTAAGGTCCCTGTACCAGAGGCTCCCACTCCAACAATTGCTAGAAGTGAGATCTAGCCCCTACCTCTCCCACCCCCACCACCCACTCCATCCCCATCCCCATCCCCATCATCATTGTCATCAGTTTCCTCCACTATCTCCTCCTCCTTGTCCTCCGCTACCTGGCCGACCCTCTGGAATGGTCAATCGCACTAGTCTCACCTGTATCCACTAGCTATCATATGCAAGCATAGTCCCCGCATCCATAACCCCTGGTCACCAATCCCAGAGAATGACCATTAGATGATCGAATTAAGTAATAACCATAGCTAGATCTAAGAAATCCCCCACCATGATGGCTCCCACCACACCCGAGCAAAGATAAAATCCACCTGCGACACATCCTATCATAACCTAAACTATCATAGAACCTGATCGAGAAGGTACCAATACAGAATGTGTGTTATCCTCTCTATCAAATACTGAGGCTATCGAGTAAAAGTTAGTTATGCATCATCATCCATCCATGACTCACAACCTATCCATGGCCCCCATACAATAGTTGTCACCTCATCAAATGCCTGATGCCAAAACCTCATGCTCCCCAACCTCTTGCATTGAAGAGTGCCTGTGTATGCAAACATGTAAAGAGAAAATTGCAGCCTCACATGCTGACAGACTAGCTTGGTAACCAAAACATGCTCCCATGCCCAGACATGTAGGAGCATCACCCCATAGCCAAGGCTAACTCCACTCCGTTATACTATCAAGTGCATATCATGATACAAATCAACCAATAAGCATGGACCCCACACATAAACCACACACCTAGCCACCATCTACTCCACGTACTTCCCCTAGCCCACAAGAAATTCACATGAGTGTCAGTTGATTTGGCATCAACACCCTCTGATCAATTTGTAAACATATAACTTAAACTCACTTAGACCTCCCCCAATATCCATTATCCAGAGCATCTCCCACCTATCACAATCTGTAAGAACGTGTGATGGGGAAAACACATGCTAAAGTACTACTAAGCCCCCCCTGCTTGATTGTAAACAACCCTCTCTCTATAAATATGGATCCGTAGGATCCTCCATATATCCTCTAGGGTGATGACCATCTCACCCATCGGTAGAGAAAGCATATATCTCTTTCTACAGCAACACTCGACCAAGGTTGTCATCATAGCTTGATGTGCTCTAAGCCTAAGCATCTATGAAATGAAACAAAGCCCAATCGCCCTCAGACAGTTCTACTCTACCTGTGTCAATCTCTCCCTGATCACCATAATTGGTTGTTGTCTCTCTTGTGACTGCAGAGGTGGAAGATTGACTTTATCCAAAAACCACAAAAATTAATATTTTTCCTCAAAACAACATGGAAGCACTAAAATCCACTACCTAAGTGCTATCCCAGATGGGGGTGCTATTCTGCCAAACCTAAGCGTCATCCTCGATAGAGGTGCTAATAGACTAACCCCAAGCTCTAATTGAGACATAGGCGCTAAAACATTAATCCTAAGTGTTGTCCCAGACATAAGCGCTACTTAATCAACCACAGACATTATTGTTGGAACTAGACAACTGAGAGGGGGGGTGAATCAGTTGTCTCTTAAAACTTTTCTACCTTTAACCTTCTTTATTATCTTACTATCAGATTAGTGATGTAAACATTTAAGCATGAATCAATAACATAAGAGTAGAAACATAATCAACACATTTGACACCAAGATTTTGACATGGAAACCCAGTTAAGGGAAAAACCATGGTAGGGGTTAACCCACAAAATGTGTACCCTATTAAAAGTACTTAGAAAATAGAAGACACATGCCTTTAGGCACACTACCTAGAGCTCACTGCTCAAAATAAGAGGCTCACTGCCTACATAATTTATTTAGAAAGAATTAACTGAGAATTAGCATCTACTTCATGACTGATTCAGTTTCAATGAATGCTCAAGAACTTTTGCTTTGCCTCAAATTCTTCTTCATACTCTACATTGCTTTCACTCCCTTTCTTCTCTACTCTGCTTCTAATCCTTACTTTGGATTTTATCTGTTTTGCACAAGGATAATTTTGATACTTCTTAAACAAGTATTTATATACTTCATCAACCTTGGAATGATCAACAAGGTTGGCTAAACTTGACGTGGATCATCAAACTGTCGGCCAAATACAACTGAGATTTGAATCTACTTCTATAACCACTCCACACTTCATAGAAATGTGTTTAAGGCATCTGCAACAAGCTAGGAACATCCGGTTGGCCAAGACTAAAAAGAACATTAACCTCAAGAAGAATTCTTCAATCAATAAGTTCAAACTTTAATGTGAACCTCCAACATAGTAGCTACATGATCCAGAGACCTCCATAAGCACATTGGAATCACCAATAACATTCACTCTAAACCATATTACCAGAAACATTTGAATCTTCCTCCGGAACCTCAAGAACACACTCTGTCATGACTGTCAGATTGGAAGGATAGCTTGCAGACCTCCAAATCACTAACCACTGCAGTTGATTATACACACTAACTTCCCAAACATGCCTTCAGATCTATAGATCATAATCTTATATTATCGGAGCAATCCGGACCTCTTTCTTGTCACTCAGTCTTTCCTGATTATTGCAGGAACCGGTTCTACTCAGATGGCCATAGCTTTTTCAAATCTTCATGTGGACTTCTTAATTCTTAGTTGGAGCAACCTCTGACAATCCTACACACATCCACATGATCCACATGCAATGATTGTCTTTAATTTTCTCAATATCCTCAAAAATCTGGTCTTCTATACAGACAAGAATAGGATATAGTTGACATCAATGGCAACAAAGATATGTTGACATAAATGACAACACCATTTAGGCACATATTTGCAACAATCTCCCCCTTTGTCATTGATGGCAACATATGATGTGAAAAACTAAATTCAACCATCAAGACAAAAACTTCTCCCCCTTTCTCTTCTCACTTCTGCAACTACTTTCTTTATTTCTCACCCTCACATCAGCAACTAGTTTTTCACATGACTTCTCTCCCCCTTTGAAATCAATGGCAAAGGGCAAATATTTGCTATCTTTTCTCCCTTTTTGCTTCAGACCGATTCCCAAAATTTGCATATTGACTACTCCCCCTTTGAGTAGTACCTCTTTAACATCAATCCAGATCACAAGATATGGATGTGAATCCCACCAGACTGATGCACCTTAATGCATCTTAGTTCTGCTCAGGAGGGATGATAACCCCTAACTTCTCTTTGAGATACTCAAAAGTATCCTTGGGAAGAGGCTTGGTGAAGATATCTGCAATCTAATCTTTGGAAGGCACAAACTCCAACTTGACTTCATTTTCATTTACTTTCTTTCTCAAGAAATGAAACTTGATAGATATATGTTTTGTCTTTGAATGCAATACCAGATTCTTTTAGATGCTTATTGCACTAGAATTATCATAGAAAATTGTGACTGGTTCCTCAAACACAATTCTAATGTCCTTCAACATTTGCTTCATCCACAAAACCTGAGTGCAATTATTTGTTGCTGCTATGTACTCTGCTTCTGTAGTAGACAGAGATATTGCCTCTTGCTTTTTCTTATCCAAGAGACCAATCTTCTCCCCAAGAAGAATGCACCACCACTAGTACTTTTTTTGTCATCCACATCTTCTGCCCAATCAACATCTGTATATGCATGAAGAGTGAAGTTATTATCCTTTGGATACCACAGTCCATAATCAATTATCCCCATGAGATATCTGAAGATTCTTTTGACTGCCATAACATGGGACTCTTTTGGATCAACTTGAAATATGGCAACAAGTCCAATTGCATTCATGATGTCAGGTCTAGTCTGAGTTAAGTAAAGCAATCCTCCAATCATTGATCTATATCTTTTTTGATTTGCCTTGGGAGAGTCATCATCTTTGCTTAGCTTGCATCTGGTTACCATAGGTGTACCTGCTGGCTTTGAGTCTTCCATTCCAAACTTCTTTAGCAATTCTTTTACATACTTAGACTGAGATATGAAGATACATTTATCTGATTGAACAATTTGCAGACCTAGGAAGAAATTCATTTCACCAAACATTGACATCTCAAACTCACTTTTCATCTGATTAGCAAATACTTTACACGTGCATTCATTTCCACCAAAAATGATATCATCAACAAAGGCCTCAACAATTAGAATGTCCTCATGATCAATCTTAAAGTAGAGATTACTGTCAGCAGTACCTCTGCTAAAACCTAGCTTAAGCATATGCTTATCCAATCTAGCATACCAAGCTCTTGGAGCTTGCTTGAGTCCATACAAGGCTTTTTTCAATCTACAAACCATATCTCCCTGATCAGACAACTGAAATCCTTCCAGTTGTTCAATGTAGACTTCTTCCTCCAAATCTCCATTCAAAAATGTTGATTTCACATCTATTTGATATACTTTGAAATCTTTGAAGGTAGCAAATGCAAGAAATAATCTAACTACCTCTATCCTTGCTACCAGAGCAAAAGTTTCTTCAAAATCAATTCCTTCCACTTGAGAGTAGCCTTTACATACCAACCTTGCCTTATTCTGTACAACTTCACCATCTTCATTCAGTTTATTCTAGAAGACCCATTTGGTTCCAATCACATTTTTGTCCTCAGGTCTAGGAACTAGATCCCATGTGTGATTCTTTTCAATTTGCATCAATTCCTCTTCCATTGCTTTAACCTAGTTTTCATTGCAAGATTCATTTACTAATTTAGGCTCAATCCTTGAGATCAAACAAATCTTCTCTTGATCTTCAAACATTTTTCTCCTAGTTCAAACACCTTTACTCTTATCTCCTATGATCTGATCTTCAGGATGATTTAACCTTACACACATGGGAGTTTTGGAGATTGATGGAGCTTCTATTTCTTGAACTTGTTCCTCATCATCTGTATTAACTTCTGGAGTTACTGATTCAAACTGAATCTAGCTCTAAGCTTGAACTTGCCTTCCTTGATTTTACTTTCATCTTGATCATCTAAATCATATCTGGAGTACCTGGAGTGTTCTTCTTTGCTTTCATCAACTTTAACATTTGCACTTTCAACAATCTTCTTTAATCTTTTATTGAAGGACTGGTAGGCCTTACTTTAAGTTGAGTATCCCAAAAATATTCCTTCATCACTTCTTGCCTCAAACTTACCTAAATCCTCATCTCTTTTGATATAACATTTACTACCAAAGACTCTGAAGTATCTCAAAGTAGGAGGATGACCAAACCAAACTTCATAAGGAGTCTTACCAGAATTTCCTTTGATCTACACCTAGTTAAGAGTGTAGATAGCAGTACTCAGCTTCTCTCCAATAAACTTGAGGAACATTTGTTTCCATCATCATGGTTCTGGCAGCTTCTTGAATGGTCCAGTTCTTTCTTTCCACAACTCCATTTTGCTGAGGAGTCATAGGAGTAGATAACTATCTTTTTATTCCATGCTTTTCACATAAAGCATCAAACTCACCGGAGGTAAATTCTCCACCTCTGTCAAATCTCAGACACTTTAATTTCCCATCAATCTCATTTTCAACCATCATCTTGAACACCTTAAACTTGTCAAGGGCTTCTGACTTTTCTCTCATAAAAGTTACCCACATCATCCTGGAGTATTCATCAATTAGCAACATGAAATATTTGTCTCCTTGCACACTCCTAATCCTAGCAGGACCACAGAGATCAGTATGTACCAATTCCAATCTCTCACTTGAACCTTATTCCTTACTTTTAAAATAAATTTTGTTCTACTTGCCGAATTGGCATTCTCTATATATGTTATTAGGTTTCACAATTCTTGGAAGATCTCTTACAATATGAGTGGAACTTATTTTGACAATGTTATCAAAATTCACATGACACATCCTCCTATGCCATAGCCAACTTTGATATGTCTGAGAAATCAAACAACTTTTACCAAAACTACTTAAGTGAAAGATGTTACCTCTAGTTTGAGTACCTAATGCAATTTCAGTTTCGGATCTTTCCAAGATTCTGCATTTTCCATCCTTGAACCGAAGATCACAACCCTTGTCAACCAACTGTCCAACACTAAAAAGATTATGTTTTAGTCCTTTTACATACAGAACATCATTGGTGTTGTTCTTGCCATCAAAAGAGATGGATCATCTGCCACGGATTCTACCAGTTGAGTTGTCTCCAAATTTTACAAGTCCTCCATAGTTTTCAAAGTTCACAAACTTACTCTTGTCACTAGTCATGTGATGAGAACATCCACTATCAATTACCTATTCATCCCTTTCAATAACCTGAGCAGCCAAGGCACTTTCCACATTTTCACAGCTAGCAGATTCAGTAGACACCAAATCTTCTTCTTTGATAGCAATAAACACCCAATCATCTTAGGAGGAGACTTCATGATCAGATTCATCATCTGTTACCCCTTCTTCTCCATTTTCTTGGACATAGTAACATTTCTTTTGACCTTTAAACCTGTTAGGGTTAGGTTTTGAAAACCTTTTTAGACATCTTGAGGCAAAATGACCAATCTTGTTACAAGCAAAGCATTTGAGTGGTAATTTTCCTTCATACTTACTAGATCCTCTTGGCATTCTTCTGGCAATAAGAGCTTCAAGGTCTATTGTTTCTATCTCAACATCTTCAAGATCATTTCTTGTCTTTGCAAGTCTATTTGATCTTGTAGAAGAGCTTTCACCCAGATCATATCTTTGTTTTCCATACACACTGGCTTTAAATGCAAATTCTGACTTGGGAAGAGAATCACCAAACTCACTTAATTCGAAGGCTAAAATTTTGCCAACCAGATGATCTCTTGTAACCTCTGAGACTGTCCTGATTTCTTCTATAGCTGTAACCTTATGTTTGTAAGAATCTAGTAAAGATCTGAGTACTTTTGATACAATTTTTGATTCTTCCAAAACTCCACCAGCACACCTGATGCCACACACAAGTTCATTTATCTTTTGCATATAGATTATGATGTTTTCATCTTCGATCATCCTTATAGTTTCAAATTTTCCTCTCAAACTTTGTAGTTTTGTACATTTGACATATTTGTCACCTTCATACAGATACTCCAACTTTTTCTAGATTTGATAAGCAATTTTTAGACCAAAGATATTTGTCATTTCTGAATCAATAGGGCACTCAACAAGGCTTCTTTAGCTCAAAGATTATTTTTAGCATCTTTGATTTGATCAGGAGTTGAAGGACCTTTCTCTGGAGGTTTATATTCAACGCTGGTCATTTCCCAATAGGCATTGCCCATGCATTGCAAATGGCATTCCATGCGATCTTTCCAAACAAAATAATTTGTTTCATCAAATCTTGGACTATCCTTCTTGTAGGTCGACATCCTGGATTTCCTCAAGCAGTTAGGCTTTTATGTGAGGATCTAGCTCTAATACCAATTGTTGGGACTAGACAACTGAGAGGGGGGTGAATCAGTTGTCTCTTAAAACTTTTCTACCTTTACCCTTCTTTATTATTTTACTATCAAATTAGTGATGTAAACATTTAAGCATGAATCAATAACATAAGAGTAGAAACATAATCAACACATTTGACACCAAGATTTTGACGTGGAAACCCAGTTAAGGGAAAAACCACGGTGAGGGTTAACCCATAAAATGTGTACCCTATTAAAAGTACCTAGAAAATAGAAGGTGCATGCCTTCAGGCGCACTGCCCAGAGCTCACTGCTCAAAAGAAGAGGCTCACTGCCTACAAAATTTATTTAGAAAGAATTAACTAAGAGTTAGCATCTACTTCATGCCTGATTCAGTTTCAATGAATGCTCAAGAACTTTCACTTTGCCTCAAACTCTTCTTCATACTCTACACTGCTTTTGCTCCCTTTCTTCTCTATTCTACTCCTGATCCTTACTTTGGATTTTATCTTTTTTGCACAAGGATGATTTCGATACTTCTTCAACAAGTATTTATATACTTCATCAACCTTAGAATGATCAACAAGTTTGGATAAACTTGACGTGGATCATCACACTGTCAGCCAAACACAACTAAGATTTAAATCTACTTCTACAACTCCACGCTTCATAGAAATGTGTTTAAGGCATCCACAATAGGCTAGGAACATCTAGTCGGCCAAGACTGAGAAGAACATTAACCTCAAGAAGAATTCTCCAATCAACAATCAAACTATAATGCGGACCTCCAACATAGTAGCTACATGATCCAGAGACCTCCACAAGCACATTGGAATCACCAATAACATTCACTCTAAACCATATTACCAGAAACATTTGAATCATCCTCTAGAACCTCAAGAACACACTCTGTCATGACTGTCAGATTGGAAGGATAGCTTGCGAACCTCCAAATCATGAACCATTGGAGTTGATGATGCACACTGACTTCCCAAAGATTTCAGATATGCAGATCATAATCTTATATTACCGGAGCAATCTAGAGCTTTTTCCTATCACTTAGTCTTTCCTGATTATTGCAGGAACCGGTTCTACTCAGATGGCCATAGCTTCTTCAAATCTTCATGCAGACTTCTTAATTCTTAGATGGAGCAACCTATGACAATCCTACACACATCCACATGATCCACATGCAATGATTGTCTTTAATTTTCTCAATATCCTCAACAATCTGATCTTCTATACAGACAGCAATAGGATACAGTTGACATCAATGGCAACAAAGATATGTTGACATCAGTGACAACACCATTTAGGCACATATTTGCAACAACTATTCCACCTAGAAGGCCTGGAAAACATATCGTAAGTGCTAATCGAGACATAAGTGTTGGAGTCCAAGGCAACACTGAGAGGGGGGGTGAATGAGTGTTCTATAAATTTTGAAATCTTTTTGCAAACTTTAACTTTTCAAGATACAAAGAGAGAAGGATATCATTGATTTGTTACACATATGCACATAACTTAGAATGAAAGGAGTGAACAAAAAAACTCATGAGCAAAATATTAACATACACACATACAGATGAAAACAATATAAGTCATAACATAAATTTGCTTGAGTGGAAAACCCTCCTGGGGTAGAAAAACCACTCCAAAACTGCCTCACTTGCTTATTCAAAACCTCACTAGTTAAACAAAGGTCTCACTAACCAAAGAAGCTTCACTAGCTTTACAAGTGTTGCCCCAAAATTTGACTCCAAAAATTTTCAAATTTAAGTGCATAGGAATTGATATAATCATCACCTTGCGCCAGTTCAATCATTTTTTGTCCCAAAAAGTTTCAAAGTCTTAGGGACATTTGTATGAGTCTATGTCATTGGGTGCTTTTTAAGTTTGCGAACCCCTTTGTTTCCCTGACTTACGTTCTTAAGTTCAAGAAATGGCCAACTTCCTGACTTCTCCTTTATGTCAGGGAAGTTCAGAGTCTTTGAAAGTCACTCTAGCAATTCAAAGGATCATAAGAGCTCCGACTCCCCGACCTCACCCATTGTCAAGAATTTTCAAATTTTGTGAACCCCTTCACAAGGTTCAAAGTTTAGAATCTGCCCCGACCCCCAACTAATCAGCATCTTTGTGGTGCCCATTTTTTAAGGTATCGTCAGCCTATCAAATTTCTCATACGGTATGCAATCAGAATGTCTTTTCAAGAGCTATGAAATGCGAGCTCAATCTTGAGACTCATTTCTCAAGATACAAAATCAATGATGCATTAATTACCCCTTAAATGACAAAGTGTAACAGAGCTCACTAAGGTGGTAGCACGACATTATCAAGTTTAAAAACCATCATTACTTGCTGGCGTAATTCAATAAATCTAACTGTAGAGAAAGGTGACGGTGCTCTCTAAGTTCAATTTTTCTTGTCAGCCAAGCTATCTTTCAGAATAGGACTTCCTGCAAACAATGAAATTTGGGATGATGAGCCTATACCTGTTCTATAGCCTAATTTGCACTGGCCCGAGGAGGAGCAGATCGATATCATCTCTCAGTTATGCATAGTTGCTTGGAAGGAGAAGACCATTTATGTTGAATATCGCAGGACAATTGACATCTTGGAGGAAGAAGAAGAACGTGCTAAGTTGTGCCAACTGTTTATGGAAATACGCCTAGAATTGGGGACAGTTTAATGCCACTTGTTTTGCATGTATGAAGTTCTTTTGTATTAGTGATAATATTTACAATTTTGATGTAATGTAACCATTTCCATTTTAAGTTCACTTTCTTGATAGCGGTTACTCAAAAAAGGCCGTTTCAAACAATTATAATTTTGGGGAAGTTTTGAAAATTATATAAGGGGAGGGACTTTCGAAGGGGAGGGACCTGTGAATAGTGGGAAGGAGAGCAAGTTTATTTTGTATTACTTTCCAGTTATATTTTTCTTAGCTCCGCTTATGTATAGATGCATTGTAGAAACTTTGAGTTTTGTTATATTGAAGAAATGAAGAATTACTTACAGAACTTTATGTCTCCAAGTATCTTCTATGATTGTAATTGTTCCTGTGTCAATTAGTAATATGGCTCCAATATTGCTTCTTTTATGTTGGTTTACGTTAAGGCGAATATAATTGTATCTTTAATCTTTGTTTGTGAATGTTGGATAGATGGGTTGTGTATCATTTATCTGCATTCATTTCTTTCCGAAGTTGGTCACGCACATCTATTTCATGGTGATGGGTAGATGTTAATACATCTTTTCTACTTTCTGGTTAAAAGCACACTCCATATTTTCATTTATTGTATATCTTAAGAGGGAGTTGTACCTCTAAAATTTAGAGGAAGGTTAGCAATCCAATGGCAACCTCTCCAACTGTTAGTATTGTTTTTTCTTCTTCTCGAGCATCTTGAGTCATTTTCTACATTTATTTCCGAAGGACAAATCTGTTTACTAATACATTTTTGGTGACTCTGCTAGGGACCAAACTTGAAGACTAGTGCTACTGTTTTCCCAAAAATTCAAAGGTGCCTCCTCGAGGACGGAGGATGATGACTCTATGAAGTGGAATGTATTCAGAAGTGTTCTATTCTAGTGAAGATCCCTGTTGACTTACACTGTGGCCTTGGTTTCTTCCCAGCCATGTGGAAATCATTTTGGGCCTCTTTCTTTGCCTGTATATTCACCATTGCCTGAAGGATCGAGAAAGCATTTTCTGAAGTTCAGTGGAGAAAACTCTCAAGATGCTGAAAATCACATTCTTGCATTCACCGTTGCATGTGGAGTTTTGGGGGTAAGTAAAGAAGATGTTTTTATTTGGTTGTTTATTGAATCTCTTATTGGGACCATAGCAGAATGGTTTCATCATTTAGAAGGAAAAAGTATAACTAGTTGGGATTCATTGAAAACTAAGTTCTTAGAAAGATTCAAGGTTCCTATCGATGAGGTTGCTCTATTGTGTCAGTTCTTCCACATTCAAAACTGAAGGGATGAATCCATCAGACACTTTGTGGACAGATTCAACCAACTGCTCAAAAAGGTTCTAGCTCCTCTTCAACCAAGTGAGCAACTTCATCTTTGTAATTTTTTTTCCTCTTTGCATTCAGATGTTCAATTTGAGTTGAAAATAAGTAAAGTAAATGATATTGAAATTGCTCAACAAGAGGCTATGAAAATAGAAGACAATTTGATATTGTGTGGCCTATGGAAAGTGAATTAGATTGCAGATAATCTGGTTCATGAATCTATTATATATAAACAAAATTTTGAGCCTATAGGTTTCTATAATATTCCATCTCCTCCTGTTGAATGCTCTAATCTCTCAGTTTTTTATCCAAAGCACTTTGGTAGAGATAAAGTATAAGTCAAGCCTCATGCTGATAGAAGAATGGAAGCTTTCTATTTCCATTATGAGGAAGACAATAACAAATCTGTCGTTTTCCCATGCAATAAGGAAGATGAGCAACCTGAAGTTATACAGCAAGAAGAAAAAGTGTTGAATAACTTTTCTCTAATATGTATGCAAGTTGAACATGAAGGCTTCACATCTCTTGAGTCAAATAATACGGGGGTATCGCTGCAAGAAGATGGTCACATAACTGAAGTTAAAATGATTGCAACCATTTGTGCCCCCCTTGGTATGAAAAAAGCTATGAATGTTTCTATATCCTCTCCTGAATCAGAAATACTTAATTTTGACATGGATGAAAAAGATCAAATGATAGAAAGAAGTTCTCATAAGGCTAAAAAAGAGTTTTTAGAACATAGTTCACTTACAGAAGTTTTTGTCTTTGACAATATTGAGTCAGCATTTGATAAAGTAGGTAAAGAAGAGCCTAGTGAAGAATCTACTTATCCTTTCAGTAATAATGAAGACTCCACCTCTTCCATATCTACTTCTCAAAATAATCAGGTACCTGATGATCCTGCTCAAGTAAGCTTTCTGAAAAGTTTTTATGGTAATATGCATTTTCAATCTAATAAGGTACACCCAACTTTGCTTAGAACTTTGCAAGAAATCGAACAGAGGGATGGGATAGATACACATTTTCTTGTTTGCAGCCATGAAGTGCCTTCTATTTGTGAGAAAGATACACATGGTGAAGAATCTCATGCCATGAAGGCCAAAATTTCCTTTGAAATTCCCTCTAAAGAAGTATTGCAGCCGAAGGTAAGTGAAGAGTCCATCTTTGAGTCATTTTGCTTTGAAGATGCAATTATGCCTTTCAAGAATGATTCATCAAATGAGGCTTGTGTTAGAAATATATGCAATAATTATGAGGAGAATGATAAAGTGGGCCATATAATACATGCATCAGTTTCAGCACAAAAATAGAATATCGTTTTTGTTGAAAGTGGTTTTCTACCACATGAAAATACTATTTACAATATAGATTTTTAGCCTCATACACTTCCCGCTCCGCATGAGACATGTATGGTCAATGATTGGTGTTCCAATGAGTCAAATGGTTATTTTCAAGTATGGGATATCAATTTACCTGTTGAAAGGGATGATCATATGCAAGAAAGTGTTGACCCAAACAATACAGTCACTTCTACACATAGCATCAATGAAAGATTTTTATCCCGCAGTCAATGTGTGGGTTGTCTAATCTGAGGGCTGATTTCTCTATGCTTACAAAACCAAGTGCATTCTGACATTATACATGAGATCATACAGGCAAATGCTGGTGGTCAAGTACTGGGTGATGCTGATATGAGTCATCTGTTTGAAGAAGCATACAATGAGGAGTGGCTTTTTGAAGCCACATTCAGGAGGTCTTTATGTGATATCGTTCTTATCAGTTTAATCATGGCGGTCACAAGTTGGTAGCTGTTGGTGTGCAAGCTATTCACTCACCCGGCATTGTTTCACACATATAGCTATTTCTCCTAGCCAGTTAATGGATTTGCATGATCATTATGGAGTCATCTGAGGTAGGGTCTTCATGACCATGTACACAATAGGAGTTTTTGTTGTGTTGGTAGTGTAGTTATTTCCTTTCTAGTGTGGTCTTGTTTTTGGCTTGTTCTGGCACCCTCGTCCCCTATGCTATCTAACTCTATTGCCTAATGGATAAAGCACTGGTCTATACTTGAGATTCTGGGTTCCTTGCTTCATCCTTTGCAGTCCTCGTCCCCAATTAGAGCCTGTTGTTGCCACAAAATTTGACTCCAAAAATTTTCAAATTTTAGTGCATGGGAATTGATAAAATCATCACCTTGCCCCAGTCCAGTCATTTTCTGTCCCAAAAAGTTTCAAAGTCTTAGGGACATTTGTATGAGTCTTTGTCATCGAGCACTTTTTAAGTTCGTGAACCCCTTTGTTTCCTCGACTTACATTCTTAAGTTCAAGAAATGGCCGACTTCTCCTTTATGTCAGGGAAGTTCAGAGTCTTTGAAAGTCACTCTAGCAGTTCGAAGGATCATAAGAGCTCCGACGCCCCGACCTCACCCATTGTCGGGAATTTTCAAATTTTATGAACCACTTCACAAGGTTCAAAGTTCAGAATCTGCCCCGACCCCTAACTAATCAGCATCTTCGTGGTGCCCACTTTTCAAGGTATCATCAACCTATCAGATTGCTCATGCGATATGCAATCAGAATGTCTTTTCAGGAGCTATGAAATGCGAGCTCAATCTTGAGGCTCATTTCTCAAGATACAAAATCAATGATGCATTAATTACCTCTTAAATGACAAAGTGTAACGGAGCTCACTAAGGTGGTAGCACGGCATTATCAACTTTAAAAACCATCATTACTTGCTGGTGTAATTAAGTAAATCTAACTATAGAGAAAGGTGACGGTGCTCTCTAAGTTTAATTTTTCTTGTCAGCCAAGCTATCTTTCAGAATAGGACTTCCTGCAAACAATGAAATTTGGGATGATAAGCCTATACCTGTTCTACAGCCTGATTTACACTAGTCTGAGGAGGACTAGATCAATATCATCTCTCAATTATGCATAGTTGTTTGGAAGGAGAAGACCAGTTATGCTGAATATCGCAGGACAATTGACGTCCTAGAGGAAGAAGAAGAACGTGCTGAGTTGCGCCAACTATTTATGGAAATATGCCAGGAAATGGGGATAGTTTAATGCCACTTGTTTTGCATGTATGAAGTTCTTTTGTAATTAGTGATAATATTTACAATTTTGATGTAATGTAACCATTTCCATTTTAAGTTCACTTTCTTGATGGCGGTTACTTGAAAAAGACTATTTTGAACAGTTATAATTTTGGGGAAGTTTTGAAAATTATATAAGGGGAGGGACTTTCGAAAGGAAGGCATCTTTTCCCAAGTTGTCTGTGAACAGTGGGAAGGAGAGCAAGTTTATTTTGTATTACTTTCTAGTTATATTTTTCTTAGTTTCGCTTACGTATAGAGGCATTGCAGAAACTTTGAGTTTTGTTATATTGAAGAAATAAAGAATTACTTACAAAAAATTGTGTCTCCAAGTATCTTTTGTGATTGCAATTGTTCCTGTGTCAATTAGTAATTTGGCTCCAATATTGCTTCTTTTATGTTGGTTTGTGTTAAGGCGAATATAATTGTATCTTTAATCTTTGCTTGTGAATGTTGGATAGATGGGTTGTGTATCATTTATCTACATTCATTTCTTTCCAAAGTTGGTCACGCACATCTATTTCATGGTGATGGGTAGATGTTAATACACCTTTTCTGCTTTCTGGTTAAAAGCACACCCCATATTTTCATTTATTGTATATCTTAAGAGGGAGCTGTACCTCTAAAATTTAGAGGAAGGTTAAAAATCCAATGGCAACCTCTCCAACTATTAGTACTGTTTGTTCTTCTTCTCAGGCATCTTGAGTCATTTTTTGCATTTATTTCCATAGGACAAATCTGTTCACTAACAACAAGATGCCTCACTGGCATACATTGTGCCTCACTGGCATACATTGTGCCTCACTGGCATAAATTTACCTCACTAGTTGAAACAATTACCATAGTGTGCAATAAGTAATTGCAACTCAATCTGATTTGCACCAATATATACTCTGTGTTTATCATACACCCTTATACCTCTTGTTTGATTTTCAAGTCAAGACTATACAAAACAACTCTTTTTACACACCTCTGCAAACAAGCTCCTCTAACAAATCTCTGTAAACAAATTTACAACACTCTTATCTCTGTAAATTGATTCACCTGATCCACAACCAATTTCATATTATTTTCATACTTGGCATGGTTCAATCTGTATCACACAAATTGTCTTCAATCCTACATATTGGTTCACACACACACACTCAAAAATTCATCTTCAATACATCTGCAAAATCCATTATATAAAGATTGAATATCTTTTCATATTCCTGTAATCCCATTCTTTCACAGAGCACCTGCAATAAAATTATAAACCAAAAATCTCTTGAAATTCCTCTCCTCTTCATATTCATCTTCTTCAATTGTCTTTCCATCTCCTTTTAACAATATTTTTCAATCTGAAAAAATTATTCTGCAAAAATACATCATGTCAAAATAGTGGCGGCCACCAGAGTTCAAACCACCGCTGGGCCAATGAGCTCGCAGGCTTTATGCCTTTGCTGGGCCAACGAGCTTGCAGGTTTGAAGTGTTCTTGCTAGGGGATGAGGTACCCCGTGTTGTGGCCTCACCGGTTCATTGCTTCAAGCAAAAGCATTCGCGTGGAGCTGAAGGGCGTGTCGCACCAGCGTCGCCAGTCATGTTAAAAAGTTTACCATGCGCATTTTAAAATAAATAAATTAATTAAAATCTTCTATTTCTTCTCCCATTCATCTTCATTTTCCCTTCTCATATAAAATCATCTTCATTTTCAAAAAAACATTGATAATCTCCTCTCTAATGTTTTTCATCTTATGCGCTTGTAAGAAAAAAATTAAAATCTTTTTCAAACTGAATATTCAATCTCCCCATTTTTCATCTTCCATTTCTCCAATCTGCAAAAATCATAATCTATCACCATTCACTTTCCCTTAAAAATCTTCTTTTATTTTCACCTTAAAAAAATAATTCATGTCCTTAAAGATAATATCTCCTTATACATTTTCTTCTTTAAAAATCCCTTCAGAAATCTTCAATCTAAAAAATCTTCAAAAATCAATTTGCCCCAAAACTATAATCTACATGCTTTTCAACTTCTTCATAAAAGTCTTAAAAAAAAACATTTAAAGCCTCACAAAAAAATTTCCAAAAAATAAATAATAATAACTCCTTTGTCTCATCGAGAGATCCATAAACATCTCCTAAAAAAAATGCTTTAAATAATCCTCAAAGATTGTCTTTAGAAACTATCCAAAAATATTCTTTAAAACTCATAGTAACTTGCCTTTTTAAAAGTAGCTAGAAATAGCTTTAAAATCTCCTTGATTTATGCAGTCAAATACCTTTTGATAGCCACAAGCACTTCAATGTGCATTCACGTGGAAGAATATCAAAGTTTAAATATTGGCCTTAGACTTTAAAGAGGCCCATTTTCTCCATTTCAAATTTGAACCTTTGATGTGCTTTTTCCCGCTTGAGCTTATGAGAGACTAACTGGTGTAGGAGGTAAAAGAGAGAGTAGGGGCCGGTTTCTCACGATACTTAAACCCTCAGGATGTCACTTAAGTGACAATAAGCTCATGAAGAATGATCTTCATAACTTGATATGAAACCTCATTTGATATCATGATCATAGAATGACCATTGACATTGAGTGACATGAGGATAATCTACATGAATATCTGAAGCACATCCAAACATCAACAATTCAAGATGATTCAATAACTGAAAGCATCATCAATGACATGAAGCAATTCTAAACTCTCTGAATGGAAGATCAAACATGAAGCAACTTATCACAAACATGAAGCAACTCCAAACTCTCCAAGTAATCTCCCAACAAAATCATTATCAACCATGTTTTGAGGCCCTTTGTTATGTAACTCTTGATTATGTCATCAAACATTGAACAAGGCATTCTGATCTTACAAGTACTACAAACACATCCTTGATGAGAGAATGAAGAACCTGTGAACAACATGGCATGAACATGATGAACAACAACCCTTGTCAATATCAACACCTTGTGAACCTACAAAACCTTTTGACATCAATGACAATCAATCTCTATCAATAAGAGCTAATATTCTATCCCTAAGCGTTATTCAAGTCGAAAGCACTACTACCCATACACATGCACCAGTCAAGACACAAGCGTTAAAGCTTATAACCTTAGCGCTAATTGAGATAGAAGTGCTAAACCTCTAACTAGAAGTGCTAAAACTAGCACCCCCCCTTTTTCAAGCGTAATGCGCTAAACTAGACTCAGGCGCTAAACCGTCGACCATAAGCACTGCACAGTTGCATGCATATGCTAAAAGACCTAACCTACCCTTATTTAATGTCATAAATGCCCAAAAACTAGAAAAGTACAAAGTTTGGGTTAGCCAGCATACCCGTGCACCAACTGTGGGAGGTCTTTGGTACTCAGGGACAAACTTGGATCAATGCTCCTCAAGTGGAATGTGTCACTATGTCATCGCTCTAGCTCTTCTCTATCTAACTCAGTAAGCTCAAGGGTGCGAATGTGGTAGGTTGGGCCCACTTTGGCCTATCTATAACTACCACATAAGCCCTAACCCCTCATTTTTCCCCCTAGGCCAGGAATTAGTCACTAGGATTTACACCCTGTGTTGAAGAGGTTTAGGGCTTCAACAATCTAGTGAAACATTGAGATGATCTCCAAGTGTGGGACCTTGCAAGGAGATCAAACCTCTAGAGAGAGGCTCGTTCCTTCATTGAATGGGAGATTCAGCTATTGCTAAGACTAAACCTAATCTATCCACTATTTGGGAAAAGGGGAAGAAGGATAAAACTAGAAATGAAAAGGGGGGTGATACACCAGGTTTGAATATAGAACACTCACAGAACTAAAATGAACAAAATAACTAGTATGGCTGATAAATTACACGGATCTAGTAGATTCCAATAGAGGTAAAGAGCAGAACAGGGTTGCAAGGAAATAAACATTCATATAACATTTCATTACATTGACCTAAGTCATTCATCATCATAAATTTGCCCCATGGGCATGTCAAAAAATATTCCTACCAAAAGGAATGTCTATCTGCCAAACATGAATGCATAAAATATCTTGGATCTTGAAGTAGTTGGGAGATATGTGTTGCCTTGAACACAGGCAGTTGATTCATCATCTGCAGCAATAAATGCAAAATATCTGGAATAGAGTAGCTGAGCAGATCTGATTCTGCATTAATGGCTGAAGAAGATATTTCAAATGTATTTTCCTGCCAAAATCCCCCTATACAGAGCTTTTACAACACTTTAAACATTCAAATTCAAATATTTAAAGCCTATAATACATTACGAACTCTATTCTTACTGATTTCTCACTTTACTTGAAATTTTAGCCTAAAAGTTGCCTTATCGGTAAAATCTATCATTTACAAACCACTCTATCTTTGCCTTATGCATATTTTCATCTTCAAGACCAACAACTTTTTAATTTTTATAACTATGGCTTGTTTCTCCCATTTTTGTCGTTATTGGCAAAAATCCACTTTTTCTAACTTCCTTGCTTTGTATTTTTCATCTCTATTTTGCCTTATCGACAAAACTATTACTTTTTGAACTTTGCTTTTGGTCAATCTTTTGTACCTTATCAGAAAAAAAACCATTGTTACGAACCAAGCTTACTTTTTCCTTATTAGCAAAATCATCATTTCTCAAACTTTTCCTTTGGCAAACTTTTGCCTCTTTATCGATAAAACTTTTCTTTAGCAAACTTTGCCTTTTGGTCTTGCTTTTTATCTTTGTCGAAAAAAAGTCACTTTGCCGAACTTGACCACTTCCACCTTCTTTTTCCTTTATTGGCAAATCTCCCTATTGGCGAACTTGAAGATTTTCGAACTTGATGAAGAGTTCACAATTTTTTGAGAATCGCTGACAAACCTTTTGTTTTCTTTCATCTTCCTTTATCGGGGATTCGCTTGATCGGCAAACTTAAGAATTTTCAAACTGTTACTAAATTATTGTCACACCTAATTTAGCAAGGCCTAAACATCAGTTTCTTAGAGAGGGTACAAATTTTTTGCTTATGTAGGATCATCCAGTCAATGCATGTTGTCTTAACAGAAGACAAGTGCAAAATCACTTATCAGAATCATATGACAGCTCAAGTTGGGCTGTCAAACCATCCTGATAAGTGAAATGATTTACAGTCAAGAAAACATACATTCAAAGAATGACAAGAATAATGGATTTCATGTTTCAGTCACTAATTATTCATTATGTTTCAGTGCAAGTAAAAGAGGTATTTATAACTGTCATTTCATTATCATGTTTTAAACATGTGTTTTAAAGCAACTTCAGTTGTTTTATGCTATGCATTTAATTCAGAAAGCAAAACATGCATAAATCACTGCATAAAATAAAATAATTGATTATATTCAAGAGAATGTTTAAATATGTCCCACACAAGCCGTGGGAATGACTAAACTAAACCAATCCAACAAAACATGCAAGCTATACATCTGAAGATAAAGTAAGAAAAGGAACATATGAGGAGAGTGATATACATCATTGCCTTTAAATGTCGGTGTCGGTCCTCCTATCTGCAGCTTGATCTTCATGTTTTCAGCTTCGTGTTCCTGATCAGAATGATGAACCTGCAATGTTTGAAAAGGTTTCGTTAGAGCTCTGGATATACAAACTCATCATATGCCTTATAAAGAAAAATATAAACTTGCAAACATGATGCAGCAATTGGACATCATCATACATATGCAAAAATCAGATCATCAGATGAAGGCCAAATCATCATGAGAAAAGAACTTTGAACCTTCAAAGGTATGTTTTTAAGCTAACTTGTTTGTTCACTGTGCAAGTATAGGAGAAATCATGTTGCTGATTCAATTCTTATGAGATAAGCATGTGGAGAAAATGGGCTCCAATAAGGGTTGAGCCCAACATGCTCAGAGTAATAACATTAATGCAGAGATTTTCAATTGAACAAACATCATGGTATCACATCATATACAGTTTGCTGCTACATCAAATGTATCAAGTGCAAGAAAAGGGGCCTCCATGCTAGGTGACTATCATAAGAGATCAAGAGCTTACACGCATAAATGAATATATGTGTTGAAGGTATTCATTGAATGAGAACAACAGTCACATACAAGATCAACATTCCTGATAAACACTCAGCAGAGCAACAAAAGAGTATAAAAAGCAATCAATATGAGAAAGAGACAGAGGTCAAGACAGTCATAAGTCTATCACCATCACAAGGTCAGTCCATAGAAGAGGAGAATGATAATCTTGTCAACTCATTTAGACTGCACAAGTTAGTCAAGGATCTTTGAGATCAAGACACTCATAGAAGAGATAACCTTGCAGAGGTATACAGGATCCATGATATTCCACACAAGTTTGTATAAAACTAAGAAGCATTGAGAAGATAATAACATTGCACTGTGAAAAGGTTGTGATGGCAGTCTTTTGTGACTATTTTAACATTGTCAAGGAACAATCTTAGGTGACTGTAAGGAGGACTACCCTGACAACTGGAAATAGAGTCATCTTGGGTGACTGTCTCAGAAGTCTAGGGACAGTCATGTAGGTTGATAAAATAGGCATCCAAGTGACTATATTTCAATCATAAAGCTTGTAGGAGAAATCAATGATGGCATGAGCTTCATATGGTCAGTGACATAGGACTAAAGAGAAAGGAGCATGATGCAAGATGTAATTAGAAAAAAGCACAGGGTCTATAGCGGGACAGAGTGTAAATATAGATGCAAAGATCTATCAATCTCTAGAGCTAGTGACCAAGAGGGATGAGGCATAACAGATCTATACAGAGGGAACAATATTTAATGACTGTAATAACTATTCTAGACATTCATAAGAAAATGCAAAGACAAAGTAGATACAAAGCAACATGGGTGCAAACTCTAGAATCCTTCAATATCTCTATATAGTCTATAAGAGGAAGTTGGAAAGTCACTACAAGAGGGCCTACAAAAAGACAAGAATTAATAAGTGTGAAAGACATGGATGTAGGGGCTATGCTTGGAAGAGAACTTGCAAAAAGGCCTGAATGTTACAATCCTATCAATGATAGTTTGAAGGTAAGCTAGCAAAGATTCACAGCTATAATAGATTTAGGACTCATAAACACGGCCCTAAAAGTGACTATCACAAAGTTATTTAGAGACGACAACATGCAGAGCCATTAAGAGAGAGTCATAAAGTGACTGTAAAATAATGAATCGATTGTTATACAATGATGAAAACAGTCTAACAATGACACTGAAATGAATGATCAAAGATACTACAAATCACAATGAAAAGGCTTCAAGGGGTATCCATTTGAAGATGGATTATCTCAAAACCTTAGCAGCAAATAGTATCAATAAAATATAGTATTATGCTTTGTCACTACAACAATGAAAAGGAGACCAACAAAGCAGTATTTTTAGGTTTCTTCACACATTTTCATGGTCTTCAACAAAGTTACAGATTTACATCATTTCCTTCATGATAATAAGCCTAAAAGATTGGCACAAAATCTTTTCATTCACTATGTATACACTTCCAAACAAAGAAAGCGGCAAAGACTAAAAGTTTCACACAGACAGAATAGTAAGTACGGGTATTGCTTACCAGAAGGAGTTACAGAAAGTCTTCCAAGAATAACAAAAGCCTTCAACCAGAACCTTTCGAACCCTCGACTCCAGAATGGCAACACCGACACAGAGCAACAAGACTGAAAGGTGAAAAGAATGAGGATAAGAGTGTTTTAGGGTTGAAGAGGTTTTTGTATGGGCTTTTTTTTGTGTTTATTTTAGAGAGAATCATTACCTTGCGAATGGAGGTCAAGGTCAATACTTTTTATTGTTAAAGACCTAATGAAATATGATGGAGCTCGTGAGGAAGCATGTCATGTTTCCCTAAGTTTAAGGTTTTTATAAATCTTAGAGTCAAAACCTAAAATCATTACAAGGGTCGAGGCTGATGACATAGGGTAATGATGCAAAGGAGTGATAAGGTGCTTAATGTGTAAAGGGTATGCAATACATGATGCATGATGAGATGATGTATCTACATGGAGGTATAAGGTATTCAATATAGGATAATGCAAATGCATAATGTGTGTTGCATGAGGAGATTACCATATCGCATGGGAGACAGAAGGTGGTAAAGGAGGATATTTTTAGCTTTTTCATGCATGGAGGCTTGTTTTGAATTTGGCATCATCATTGGATGCATTAGTATGATCTTGTAAATCCAGAAGGAGATAAAAGGAGTCTATTTTACTTTTTTGCATGAGTTAGAGATAAAATAAGCAAATGTAAAATAAATAATAAAGTAATGAGTTATAAATTACTTTATTATTTATCATAGAGATGCAAAAATGATAAAATTGACAATTCTATAATAAATAATAAAGTAAATCATCTTGAAAATATTTTATTATTTATTTTTACTTTGTTTACACATCCCAAAATCATGCAAACTTGGAGGATGGAGTTAGTTGAGGTTCTTTGGAGTTCTTTGCATGGTTTCTTGGCTAAATTTGGAGAGTTTGGTCCACCATTTGGTCAAACTATTAGAGAGGAGCAGTTTAGAGCTATTTTAGCTCGATTTGGGACAGTTATAGCCCTTATTTTTAGGAATTTTCTTGCTTGCTCGTGGATCAGTTTTGAGAGTTTATTTTTAGAGGTAGTTGACTGCAGTTAACCTTTCTAGGTCTTTGTGAGAGAGCATATTATATATTGTAAGAAAAACTTAGGTTTTTCTAGTTCTTGCCTTTTTTGCTCTTTACCCTTTGAGAGAGAAGAAGCTTTTGTAACTCATATTTTACAGATTTATAAAGATTACAGCAGGTTACATGTTCTATCATTTGTCTTTTTATGCAAGTGTTCCTTATTTTTCAGCTGAATCAAGTGTTTACCTTTCCATTAGTGTTGTTTTTGTGAATGATTTGATGAGATTTTATTGTGTTTAATATCAAAACCTTTAAAATCATTGTCTCATTTGTACTTGCATGTATTGAAAAGAATTGAAATCACAAGTCTCATGTTGTGCAATTGGAATAAAAGTTTTTTCATGTTGTGAGAACCCTATTTTCCTTCAAAAAGAAAGTTATTTCCAGCCTCCCTTAGAATCATTTTTGTGATCATATTGCTAAAAGTGGATTACGTGGATAGATTTTTTGAGATCTATTGTGAGTTAGAATTGGAGTTTTCCATCAAATTAGGTGCATCACCACACTTTAAATTTAGTTTTTAGTGCTTTTAGTAGATCCTTTCAACCCTTTTCCTACAAATACATAAATCCATTGAAATTACAAGGGAACTAGCCCATAATCTGGAGGTTCAAGCTCACCAAAGGTCACCCATAGGCTGAGTATGATCCCATGTTACACAAGATTGTTGAGCTTCACAACTTTGCATAAACGGGTGCAATCCTGCTCGTTAACAGTTTTTGGCACGCCCATTGAACTAATTTTCAGTTCAATAAAGAACTTATTCTTTCTATTATTTTGGTACGAGCAGCAGTAAATAGAGCCTTTTAGAGGTTTCGGTTCAAGTACCTGGTGACTCAATTTTTTTTGGTTTGATAGATCAGATTTTTCTGCCTATGAGAAAGATTCAAACAAGATCAAGTGCTATTTTATTTCAAACAATTCTGGTTTTAGTTTGTTTTCTAGCTTTTGAATGAGTAAGGATGTCTATCTTTCATGGGAACATATCATATCATCCATCATATCATGAAAATGTTGCTAATCCACCATCTTATCAGCCATATCAAATCAACCATGCTACTAATTTTAGCCCAAATTCTATGGGTTTTCAAGGAAACCAATATGCTCAATATGCTTACCTCCCACCCACCCTTGCTCAACCTTCATATCAGCATTCATATGTCAAAAATCACCCTCAATAAATTAAGGATATAATGAATAGCATGAATGATAGGAAGGACACATTATTAGACTTCACAAAGCAAATAGAAGAAATCAAGAAGCAGCAAGAGTATGATCAGCAACAAGAAGAGATGGCTTATCAGGCCTATATCTATGAACAAGACTTGTTGATTCAGAGAAGACAATATGAAGAAGATCTTGCAAGGGAGGTTGTAGCCAAAGAGGAACAAATAAAACACTTGCTTGCAAAAGCACAAAGGTATGAGGTCCAGACAGCTACATTCATTCTAGATCAACCTGTTCAAAATGAGGTTAGTAGGTATCAAATTCCAAGTTTTAGAGGTTCTAATTTTTCTCAGGAGACTGTTTGCATTCAAAAATAATCCATTAATCCTCAATGTCCATCATATCAAATACCTGAACCAAGTCATCAAAGTTTTGAAGAAACATGGCAGCCTTCTTGGACCAAATATCTTGATTATAAAATGCCAAATCTTGTTAAGACTACCTCTCCCATACCAATCCAAAATTAGGAAAGGGAAGAGGTAGTAAAATCTGAACCAATCAAGATTCCAAGTTTCAACCCAGTAGCTGAAGTTTCTTGCAGTCCTTCTTGTCCCACCAAATCAGAAAAATTAGATGTGGAGCAAGAGATTTCTATTGTTTTGGTTGTGTCACCAGCTGAAAATGAACATAATACATATGTTGAAGGGTCTAACTCAAATTTGACACTGAATCCTTTACATTTTGATTCATTAGAAAAGTTTTCTAATGCTATTTATAAGATGAATGAAACCAGAGTACAGAGGTAACAAGGTGAAAGTCTTCAATTGCAAAGACAGAGTGCTCAAGTTTCATCGGAGAAAGCACCACATGAGGAGGAAAGCATGCGCATACCAAAGGTAGCAGTTTCTGAATAGCAAGAAGATCCTCAACATTTTGATGAGTTGTTGTTTGATGAAAGTTGCAATAAGATAATGAACAATCCTCTTTTATCATAAATTCAAGAGGAATGTGATGAACTTTCATTCTGGGGTGACCTTGATGATTTTGTTGCAAGCTAAGATAATGTTAAGAAGATTTCAGTTAATATCTTTGATGCACTCCCTAGCTTTGAGAATGACAATGGTTGTGAGAATGATATAAATCATCTAGAAAAATTACTAATTAATGAGCAAATCACAGAGAACAACCCTGTCTTGAGTAATCAAGATGTTGAGATAAATGCAAATTTTGTGCAAGTGCAGCAAGACCAAAAATAAGGTACTGCATTCCAAGTAAAGGTTGAGTCACAAAATTTAGCTGATTTGTTTGATAAACTTCAAAATTTTGTAGATGAGGATCAAGATAACACATGCATACTAACATTAGTGCCTAGTTTTGAGTAGCAGAGTGATGAAATTCATCTAGATTCAGTACAAGATTATGAGTTTGATGAGAGAATTTTCTCTAGGATCATAGAAGATTTTTCCTCTAACATTGATGATAATTTGATACCATGTGAACCAACAGTATGTGATCAGCCTATTCAAGTCAAAGAGGCAAGCATTCCTTCATTTCATTCATGTGAGCTAACTTTTTCAAATCAGGTTGAGATTGAGAGACAAACCAGGACATCAGATCCTAATCAAGGGAGCAGGAGCATGAGCAGAAAGTTCATCCTTTCAAGAGGGTGTCCAATCAGGGATTTAGTGGACAGAGAGCTAAATAAGAAGATACAGATTGTTGTTGTGCCCAAAGAGGAGATTGTAGCCCTAAAACAACATAACTAGATCATTTATTAACCCCATAACAATAGTATCTATGATCAGATTCAGATGGTGAGTGGTTTTATTTTCGTTCTTCAGAGTGTTCTGCAACATTCTGCATAGTATATCCTTATGAATCATATCTTATCAGTAACAAATCACCTTGCAGAACATCCTTTCTTAATCAGAAAGGGAAGTTTTTTGCAAAACCAGTTAATGGATTTATTTAACCAGCTTCTATGGCTGGTTACTGTAGGGTAGAGTATAATTTTAGTTTAGTATTTCATTTTCCAAGAAGTGCACATGCACATTTTGATGGCGATGTCCTAAAGAGGTTAGATTAATTTGAATTTCAGTTTTGTTTTGCTACTATAGTTTTTTATTCGTTTGAGTTGTAGAATTTTTCAAGGTTTCAGGCAAGAAATGACTCATATGCCCAATGGATTTGCAAGGCTATTGGTACTATTTTGTTTAGCAGGAAAACACCCCTGAGAGGTCACTAGAAATGTTACTAAATTATGCTCACACCTAATTTAGCAAGGCCTAAACATCAGTTGCTTAGAGAGGGTACAATTTTTTTCCTTATGCAGGATCATCCAGTCAATGCATGTTGTTTTAACAAAAGACAAGTGCAAAATCACTTATCAGAATCATATGACAACTCAAGTTGGGCTGTCAAACCATCCTGATTAGTGAAATGATTTATAGTCAAGAAAACAGACATTTAAAGAATGATGAGAATAATAGATTTCATGTCTCAGTTGCTGATTATTAATTATGTTTCAGTGCAAGTAAAAGAGATATTTATAACTGTCATTTCATTATCATGTTTTAAACATGTGTTTTAAAGCAGCTTCCGTTGTTTTATGTTATGCATTTGATTCAGAAAGCAAAACATGCATAAATCATTGCATAAAATAAAATAATTGATTATATTCAAGAGAATGTTTAAATATGTCCCACACAATTCATGGGAATGACTAAACTGAGCCAATGCAACAAAGCATGCAACCTATACATCTAAAGATAAAGTAAAGAAAAGGAATATATGAGGAGAGTGATATCCATCATTGCCTTTAAATGTCAGTGTCGGTCCTCCTATCTGCAGCTTGATCTCTATGTTTTCAGCTTCGTGTTCCTGATCAAAGTGATGAACCTACAACGTTTGAAAGGTTTGATTAGAGCTTCGGACATACAAATTCATCATATGCCTTATCAACATATATATAAACTTGCAAACATGATGCTAGAATTCAATCATCATAAGACATATGCAAAAATCAGATCATCAGATGAAGGCCAAATCATCATGAGAAAAAAGCTTTGAACCTTCAAAGGTATGTTTTTAAGATAACCTGTTTGTTCAATCTGCAGGTATAGGAGAAATCATGATGTTGATTCAATTCTTATAAGATAAGCATGTGGAGAAAATGGGCTCCCATAAGGGTTGACCCCAGCATGCCCAAAGTAATAACATTAATGTAGAGATTTTCAATTGAACAAACATCATGGTATTGCATCATATACAGGTTGCTGCTACATCAAATGTATCAAGTGCAAGAAAAGGGGCCTCCATGCTAGGTGACTTTCATAAGAGCTCAAGAGCTTACACGCATAAATGAATATATATGTTGAAGGCATTCATTGAATGAGAACAACAGTCACATACAAGATCAACATTCTCGATAAATAATCAGCAGAGCAACAAAAGAGTATAAAAAGAAATCAATATGAGAACGATATAGAGGTCCAGATAGTCATAAGTCTATCACCATCACAAGGTTAGTCCATAGAAGAGGAGAGTGAGAATCCTGTCAACTCATTCAGGCTGCACAATTTAGTCAAGGATCTTTGAGATCAAGACACTCATAGAAGAGATAACCTTGCAGAGGTATATAGGATCCATGATGTTCCACACAAGTTTGTATAAAACTGAGAAGCATTGAGAAGATAATAACATTGCAATGTGAAAAGGTTGTGATGGTAGTCTTTTGTGACTGTTTTAAGATTGTCAAGGAACAGTCTTAGGTGACTGGAAGGAGGACTACCCCGACAACTGGAAATACAGTCATCTTGGGTGATTGTCTTAGCAGTCTAGGGATAGTCATGTAGACTGATAAAACAGGCATCCAAGTGACTATATTTCAGTCATAAAGCTTGCAGGAGAAATCAATGATGGCATGAGCTTCATATGGTCAGTGACATAGGACTAAAAAGAAAGGAGCATGATGCAAGTTGTAATTTAAAAAAAGCATAGGGTCTACAGTCGGACAGAGTGTAAATATAGATGCAAAGATCTATCAATCTCTAGCGGTAAGGACCAAGAGGGATGAGGCATAACAGATCTATGTAGAGGGAACAATATTTAATGATTGTAATAACTATTCTAGAAAATTATAAGCAAATGCAGAGACAAAGTATATACAAAGCAACATGGGTGCAAACTCTAGAATCCTTCATTATAATCTCTATATAGTCTATAAGAGGCAGTTGGAAAGTCACTACAAGAGGGCCTACAAAAAGACAAGAATTAATAAGTGTGAAAGATAAGGATGTAGGGGATATGCTTGGAAGAGAACTTGCAAAAAGGCTTGAATGTTACAATCTTGTCAGTGATAGTTTGAAGCTAAGATGGCAGAGATTCATAGCTATAATAGATTTAGGACTCATAAACACAGCCCTAAAAGTGACTGTCATAAAGTTATTCAGAGATGACAACATGCAGAGCCATCAAGAGTCATAAAGTGACTGTAAAATAATGAATCAACTGTTATACAGTGATGAAAACAATATAACAATGACACTAAAATGAATGATCAAAGATACTACAAATCACAATGAAAAGGCTTCAAGGGGTATCCATTTGAAGATGGGTTATCTCAAAACCCTAGCAACAAAATAGTATCAATAAAATATAGTATTATGCTTTGTCACTACAACAATGAAAAGGAGACCAACAAAGCAGTATTTTTAGGTTTCTTCACACATTTTCATGGTCTTCAACAGAGTTACAGCTTTACATCATTTCCTTCATGATAATAAGCATAAAAGAATGGCAGAAAAGCTTTTCATTCACTCTGTATACACTTCCAAACAAAGAAAGTAGCAGAGACTAAAATTTTCACACAACCAGAACAGCAAGTACAGGTCTTGCTTACCAGAAGGAGTTACAGAAAGTCTTCCAAGAATAACAAAAACCTTCAACCAGAACCTTTCAAACCCTTGACTCCAGAATGGCAACGCCGACACAGAGCAACAAGACTGAAAGGTGAAAAGAATGAGGATAAGAGTGTTTTAGGGTTGAAGAGGTTTTTGTATGGGCTTTTTTTGTGTTTATTTTAGAGAGAATCATTACCTTGCGAATGGAGGTCAAGGTCAATACTTTTTAGTGTTAAAGACCTAATGAAATATGATGGAGCTCGTGAGGAAGCATGTCATGTTTCCCTAAGTTTAAGGTTTTTATAAATCTTAAAGTCAAAACCTAAAATCATTATAAGGGTTGAGGCTGATGACTTAGGGTAATGATGCAAAGGAGTTATAAGGTGCTTAATGTGTAAAGGGTATGCAATACATGATGCATGAGGAGATGATGTATCTACATAGAGGTATAAGGTATTCCATATAGGATAATGCAAATGCATAATGTGTGTTGCATGAGGAGATTACCATATTGCATGGGAGACATAAGGGGGTAAAGGAGGATATTTTTATCTTTTTCATGCATGGAGGCTTGTTTTGAATTTGGCATCATCATTGGATGCATTAGTATGATCATGCAAATCCAAAAGGAGATAAAAGGAATCTAATTTACTTGTTTGCATGAGTTAGAGATAAAATAAGCAAATGTAAAATAAATAATAAAGTAATGAGTTATAAATTACTTTATTATTTAACATAGAAATGCAAAAATGATAAAATTGACAATTCTATAATAAATAATAAAGTAAATCATCTTGAAAATACTTTATTATTTATTTTTACTTTGTTTACACATCCCAAAATCATGCAAACTTGGAGGATGGAGTTAGCTGAGGTTCTTTGGAGTTCTTTGCATGGTTTTTTGGCCAAATTTGGAGAGTTTGGTCCACCTTTTGGTCAAACTATTAGAGAGGAGTAGTTCAGAGCTATTTTAGCTCAATTTGGGATAGTTATAGCCCTTATTTTTAGGGATTTTCTTGCTTGCTCGTGGATCCATTTTGAGAGTTTATTTTTAGAGGCAGTTGACTGCAGTTGACCTTTCTAGGTCTTTGTGAGAGAGCATATTATATATTGTAAGAAAAGCTTAGGTTTTTCAAGTTCTTGCCTTTTTTGCTCTTTACCCTTTGAGAGAGAAGAAGCTTTTGTAACTCATATTTTACAGATTTATAGAGATTATAGCAAGTTACATGTTCTATCCTTTGTCTTTTTATGTAAGTGTTCCTTTATTTTTTAGTTGAGTCAAGTGTTTACCTTTCCATTATTGTTTCTTTTGTGAATGATTTGATGAGATTTTATTGTGTTTGATATCAGAACCTTTAAATCATTGTCTCATTTGTACTTGCATGTATTGAAAAGCATTGAAATCACAGGTCTTAGGTTGTGCAATTAGAATAAATTTTCTTTCATGTTGTGAGAACCCTATTTTCCTCCAAAAATAAAGTCATTTCCAGCCTCCCTTAGAATCATTTTTGTGATCATATTGCTAAAAGTGGATTGTGTGGATAGATTTTTTGAGATCTATTGTGAGTTAGAATTGCAGTTTTCCATCAAATTAGGTGCATCACAACACTTTAAATTTAGTTTTTAGTGCTTTTAGTAGATCCTTTCAACCCTTTTCCTGCAAATACATAAATCCATTGAAAATTACAAGGGAACTAGCCCATAATCTGGAGGTTCAAGCTCACCATAGGTCACCCACAGGCTGAGTTTGATTTCATGTTACACAGGATTGTTGAGCTTCACAGCTTTGCATAAATGGGTGTAATCCTGCTCGTTAATAGTTTTTGGCATGCTCGGTGGGACATTGAACTAATTTTCAGTTCAATAAAGAACTTATTCTTTCTACTATTTTGGTACGAGCAGCAGTAAACAGATCCTTTTAGAGGTTTCGGTACAAGTACCTGGCGACTTAAATTTTTTGGTTTGATAGATCAGATTTTTCTGCCTATGAGAAAGATTCAAACAAGATTAGGTGCTATTTCATTTCAAACAATTATGGTTTTAGTTTGATTTCTAGATTTTAAATGAGTAAGCATGTCTATATTTCATGGGAACATGTCATATCATCTATCATATCATGAAAATGTTGCTAATCCATTATCTTATCAGCCATATCAAATCAACCATGCTACTAATTTTAACCCAAATTATATGGGTTTTCAAGGAAACCAGTATGCTCAATATGCTTACCTCCCACCCACCCTTGCTCAACCTTCATATCAGCAGGGTCATCCCACAATAATGGGTTACACTTTTTTGCCAAACTTAACATTGAAATCAACCTTTTGAACTAAATCTTTACTTTCTGACACCTATAGCCATTAAACCGTTAGGAATTTTAAGATGATGTAAACTAGTGATTTGTGAGATTTTGTTTATAGATTCTAAATATATTTTTTTAAAAAAATTTGGAGCTAAATTGTAAAAAAAATTGCGTCTTCTTTGATAACTGGTTTTTAATAGTAAACAACATTTTTTAAAGTGGTGTGTATTCTGTAGCACATAACTTTTTTTCTACAAAGGATAAAAATTATGATTCTTTGTAATTTAGATTGGTAACACTGATATATAGGGCATGCATTTGGTTTCATAATGTTTTGTTGAATTTTTTTTATTAAGTTTTGAAGTCAAACCAATTATAATTTAGACATAGGTGTATTCCATAAAACATAACTTTTTATGTATGTATCGAAATTCAATTTTATTTTTTTTGTTGAAACAAGGACATCAATACCTAGGACATAGATATTTTTTAGATTTGTTTTTCACTAATTTTCCATGTGTGTAAAACATAGAACGGTGAAATACCTACATTCACAAGAAATAAAAAATAAATATAATAATAAAATTAAATATATTTAAAATTATACTTTTTGGGAAGCTTATAATAAGGACTACATACTTACAAAACATAAATTTTAAATGACTTCATTTGATCCCTCAAAAGGTAAATCAAAACTGGTTTTTTATCAGCATTTTGATAGGTGTAGAGGAGACTCCATTATAAGTATGGTTTAAAACTAGTGGGGTTCTATCCAAGGGAGTTTGAATCTAAGGGGGTTTGATCAAACCCTCTTCAATTAAAATCCTTTAAATGGAACCTTTCAAGGCTTAAATCATTATATTTTCTAAAAATATGTGATTTCAGCAAAAATCGGGTTGTCACAGAAAGTGTAACCCATTATTGTGGTAGCACCCAGCATTCATAGGTCAAAAATTAG
Organism: Cunninghamia lanceolata; assembly: GCA_027924645.1. Classification (NCBI taxonomy): domain Eukaryota; kingdom Viridiplantae; phylum Streptophyta; class Pinopsida; order Cupressales; family Cupressaceae; genus Cunninghamia; species Cunninghamia lanceolata. The sequence goes on along the minus strand of BSBN01001197.1, from coordinate 6,627,062 downwards.
CATTAATAAATTAAGGATATAATGAATAGCATGAATGATAGGAAGGACACATTATTAGACTTCATGAAGTAGATAGAAGAAATCAAGAAGCAACAAGAGTATGATCAGCAACAAGAAGAGATGGCTTATCAGGCCTATATCTATGAGCAAGACTTGTTGATTTAGAGAAGACAATATGAAGATCTTGCAAGGGAGGTTGCAGCCAAAGAGGAACAAATAAAACAATTGCTTGCAAAAGCACAAAGGTATGAGGTCCAGACAGCTACATTCATTCCAGATCAGCCTGTTCAAAATGAGGTTAGTAGGTATCAAATTCCAAGTATTAGAGGTTCTAATTTTTCTCAAGAGATTGTTTGTATTCAAAATCAATCCATTAATCCTCAGTGTCCATCCTATCAAATACCTAAACCAAGTCATCAAAGTTTTGAAGAAACATGGCAGCCTTCTTGGACCAAATATCCTAATTATAAAATGCCAAATCTTGTTAAGACTACCTCTCCCATACCAATCCAAAATCAAGAAAGGGAAGAGGTAGTAAAATCTGAACCAATCAAGATTCCAAGTTTCAACCCAGTAGATGAAGTTTCTTGCAGTCCTTCTTGTCCCATCAAATCAGAAAAATTAGATGTGGAGCAAGAGATTTCTATTGTTTTTGTTGTGTCCCCAGCTGAAAATGAACATAATACATATGTTGAAGAGTCTAACTCATGTTTGACATCGAATCCTTTGCATTTTGATTCATTTGAAAAATTTTCTAATGCTATTTATAAGATGAATGAAAGCAGAGTATAGAGGTCACAAGGTGAAAGTCTTCAATTGCAAAGATAGAGTGCTCAAGTTTCATCGGAGAAAGCACCGCATGAGGAGGAAAGCATGCGCATACCAAAGGTAGAAGTTTCAGAACAGAAAGAAGATCCTCAACAATCTGATGAGTTATTGTTTGATGAAAGTTGAAATAAGGTAAGGAACAATCCTCTTTTATCAGAAATTCAAGAGGAATGTGATGAACTTTCATTCTGGGATGACCTTGATGATTTTGTTGCAAGCTTAGATAATGTTAAGAAGGTTTCAATTAATATCTTTGACGCACTCCCTAGTTTTGTGAATGAGAATGGTTGTAAGAATGATATAAATCATCTAGAAAAATTACTAATTAATGACCAGATCATAGACAACAACCCTGTCTTGAGTAATCAAGATGTTGAGATAAATGCAAATTTTGTGCAAGTACAGCAAGACCAAAAATAAGGTACTGCTTTCCAAGTAAAGGTTGAGTCACGGAATTTAGTTGATTTGTTTGATAAACTTCCAAAGTTTGTAGATGAGGATCAAGATAACACATGCATACTAACATTAGTGCCTAGTTTTGAGAAGCAAAGTGATGAAATTCATCTAGATTCAGTACAAGATTATGAGTTTGATGAGAGAATTTTCTCTAGGATCATAGAAGATTTTTCCTCTAACATTGATGATAATTTGATACCATGTGAACCAACAGTATGTGATCAGCCTATTCAAGTCAAAGAGGCAAGCATTCCTTCATTTCATTCATGTGAGCTAACTTTTTCAAATCAGGTTGAGATTGCAAGAGAAACCAGGATAGCAGATCCTAATCAAGAGAGCAGCAGCATGAGTAGAAAGTTCATCCTTTCAAGAGGGTATCCAATCAGGGATTTAGCTGACAGAGAGCTAAATAAGGAGATACAGATTGTTGTTGTACCCAAAGAGGAGATTGTAGACCTAAAACAACATAACCAGATCATTTATTAACCCCATAACAATAGTATCTATGATCAGATTTAGATGGTGAGTGGTTTTGTTTTCATTCTTTAGAGTGTTCTGCAACATTCTTCAGAGTATATCCTTATGAATCATATCTTATCAGTAACAAATCACCTTGCAGAACATCGTTTCTTAATCAGAAAGGGAAGTTATTTTACAAAACCAGTTAATGGATTTATTTAACCAGCGTCTATGGCTAGTTACTATAGGGTAGAGTAGAATTTTAGTTCAGTATTTTATTTTCTAAGAAGTGCACATGCACATTTTGATGGCCATGTCCAAAATAGGTTAGATTAGTTTGAATTTTAGTTTTGTTTTGCTGTTGTAGTTTTTTATCAGTTTGAGCTGCAGAAATTTTCAAGGTTTCAAGCAAGAAATGGCTCATATGCCCAATGGATTTGCAAGGCTATTGGTACTTGTAGACACCCTAAAATGACCATGTCGTCGCACTACTTGTATTTCGTCTAATCTGAAGCATCACGTGCATTTCAACATTAATTAAATAATCTAATTATTTAATTAAAATCACCAAATTCTTCTAAATCTCCTAAAATTTGACATTAATTAAATAAATTCTATTTATTTAATTAATTAAATTAAATTCTTCTACTATTCTTCCACAATTAAATAATTTTAATTATTTAATTAGATCATTATCCTCTTTCCAAATTTCAAGTCTCAATTAATTAAATAAATCCTATTATTTAATTAATTCATCATAAATTCCCTCTTATCCAAACAATTAAATAATTCCCCAATTATTTAATTAAATCAAATTCATTCTTCCAAATTTGAATAAATCAAATCAAATTTATTTAAATTCTCTCATTCTCCAAAAATAAAATAAATCAAATATTTTATTTATTTTTCCAAATCATGCACAACAATTAAATAAATCTATTTATTTAATCTGCTTTCTTATCTACAAATATCTTTCAAATCTTCTAAAAATAAGTCTTCTTCTCCATGCACACAAAATTAAATAATTTATTATTTAATTTCTCTCAAATCATGCAAAAGCAAATCTAAAGTTGAGTTATCTATTCACTCAACCTTGTTTTTATCAATTTCTCTTAAATTAGAAAAAAGCTTTCTAAATTATGAAAAGCATGTCTTATCAGTGCAAGGGGAATCGATTTAAAGCCCTTAAGATACTCACCATTGGCTCCCTTGAGAAGAGATAGTATTCCCTTGGCCATAAAGCTCTTGTGACCTACTTGAGCTTTCCAAGGGGAGGGTGAGATATCCCTACCTATCGTCCCTCGCAAAGATACAAAATATTCGACACCTTTATGGAATGATATTTTTATCGATGGAGTATTAAGATGTGAGCTGATCTACTGCAATGAAACCTTGTCTTTAGGGATAAAAAGTGCTTGTTATTGATTGCAATTGTCTTATACATGTGGAAACATTGGGCTTTTTCGTGAGCCTCGAACATACACTATCTGTTGTGTCAGCCCTTTTTTGACCACTTATTTGCTGTGTTTTCTCTTGCCAAAGACAAATCTAATCAGAACCATAATCAAATCTGCCAAAATTGCCTTTAAAACCATCAGACACTACTTTAGCGCCTCTGGTATTATAGCAACTCGCCCTTGGTGGTACAGCAGCTCACTTTTGGTCACATTAGCTCGCCTTTGGTATAGCAGTAACTCACCTTTGGTAGCTCAGTCCATCACCTTTGGTATCACAGTAGCATGTTTTTAGTTGCACAGTCCTGCGCCTCTGATCAAACAGTATAGTGCCTTTGGTCCAGTTACTTGTGCATCAGAGTTTGTCTTTTCTCAAAACACAAGCAAAATCTCAGCATTATCTTTTGTCCTAGTGTATTCCATGGTAACCACTAGGCTCTAGCAAACTATGAAGTCCAAGAAAGTTGTCCCTAGGAAGTGCAAATCGCCTCCTCACACACCGCAATCAGGTCGTCCCAACATTACTCCCAAGGTTACTCCTAGAACACCCGCAGAAAGATCTACCAATTCTCCCAACGTGCCGCACCTTGACCACCCTAGCACTCCTCATGAGGGTAGGGTCCCTTTGGTAAGTACACCTCACTATACCACTGGCATGCCTCCAGATTTTGTGCCACAAGGATATACTATTGATCAAGTCACTCCTCAAGAAGGTAGGGTCCCTTTGGTAAGCACACCTCACTATACCACTGGCATGCCTCCAGATTTTGTCCCCCAAGGTTATACTGCAGATCTAGCCCCATCCTAAGAAGAGCGACACTTTGAAATGGGTCAATCCTCTCAAGAAGATGGGCAAGATCTTGATGAAATCATACAAGATCCTAGAGCTATAGCCGCCTTTGACAAAATCCTTAGTGAGAACCAAGATCATTTCTTTCGCTTGCTTGCAAAGCAAGGAGCCAAGTTACCTCAAGATTTTGATTTATCCACTCTCAAGGAGACAAACAACACCCTAAGTGCCATACAGGTGGTCCAAACCATGTCAAAAGTGACCACGCCTTTACCTGAACAAAGCTTACAAGGAAGAACAATTAAGAATCCCCTTTATCAAAACCCAACAGGAAAGAGGGTCGTATCACCGCTTCTGACTCCTATGGAAATCTATAAACACCAACAGGAGACTCTACAACGTCAAGCAAAGCTAGCTAAGCAAGCCACCTTAGCTCGAGCAAATATACAACAAACTCCTAAAGTGTCCACAAATTTTGGTTACTCCTTCACGAATAGGTTTCCCACCCAATTACAATACGGGGAACAACTATGTAGCCACGCAACAAGGGTCTCAACGCATACCACCTCCCATATCATCAAACCTTCATGTCTCTCAACCAATTAGAGTCATGCAATCCCCACCTCAAAATTCTTTTACACTCATCCCCAATCAACCATTACAAATCACTTCTACCTATGTCCCTCCTCCACTACGTTCATCAGCGCTAAATTTCTTTCACACATTGCCTAGCCACCCTCAACTTCCCCAACATCAAGTTTCCCAAAGCTATGTGCCGCCATCGCAACCTAATCCAACGCACTTTAGCTTTCTTCCACCCAATTCTTTTCTTCAACCATCACAAAGCCAACATTCTTACCTAGCGCCACCTCCACCTCTTCCAAATCAAAACATCCAATTCCAACCCAATCTAAATCCAACATACAACGCGTATGACCCCAACCAATCTTACGACCATTATAATACCAACGCTCATGGCTTACACTACAATCTTCCGCATGGGCAGCAACAACCACTTCTAGCACAACAAGAGATGTTTCCAACCCTTCCCACAGTGATGGAGCTAAAAATCGCGGAAGTTCAACAACAACTATCTGATCTTATGTTTGGCCACACCAAGAAGACCTTCTCTTTAGAAGAAGTATGTCCTTATCCTTTTGATCGGTCATTACCTATGATCTCTTGTCCTCAAAATTTTACTATTCCTAAGTTTGATAAATACAAAGGAAAAGGTGACCAAAAAGACCATCTTAGGGAATTCTATCTTGCTCGCTTCGAGGTTTCACATAACGACACATACCTTATGCGTCTCTTTCCTCACAGTCTTGGAGGTCAAGCAATAGAATGGTTCTCACACTTGCCTATGGGAATCAAATCTTTTAACGAGCTAGCAGAGAAATTTGCCACCCATTTCTCCTACAATGCAGAGCATGAAATCTCCATGACTGATCTATGCAACAATAAACAAAAAAAATAGTGAAACTTTCATTTCTTTCCTTCAATGATGGAGACAAATGGCTAGCAAATTCCCTTTCAAGATTCCTGAGAAATAGCTTGTTAGCATATTTGTGCAAAACCTCAACCAAGAGTTAGGTTTTCATTTGCAAATTCTTAGTGCTACAACCTTCGATGAAATTACATACAAGGGAATCAACATTGAAAAGGCCCTCATTGCTAAAGGTGTGGTCAAAATCTTCAAAGAAACAAAAGACAATACTCCTCATCAATAATTGAGTGATAAACCCAAATATTGGAACAAAAACAAAAACGTAGTCAACGATGGGGTGGTTGATTCTAAACATGTCCAAACTTTGCAAACGCCGCTACAGCTTTCCAAACCAAGTCAAGCTCCACCTCAACAACAGCAACAACAAAGGCAACCTTATCAAAACCAACAGCAATGACAACAAGAGCGGCCTCAACAAGATTACCCTCCGCGGCGTCAATTCACTCCCTTGGGAGAGCCCATAGAATCTGTCCTACAAAAGATTTTACACAAAGGCCTCATCACCTTACCCAATGCTCCCCCGTATGGTGAACCTGTTTACAAAACTGCACGGTACAGAGAAAATGAATACTGTGAATTCCATAGGAGCAAAGGGCATAGAACCGCATCGTGCATGAAACTCAAGTACCTAATCCAAAATCTCATTGAAGGCAATCAAATATCTCTACAAGATGATCCACCAGCTCAGCACACGAACAAAGATCTCGATATGTGCAAGGAACCATTCCCTCATCATGGTCCACCTCCTCCTTAGGATAGAGGTAAAGGTATCAATCATGCTTCCACTTCCTTTGATTCCATTGTAGGTTGTTTTGAAGAGAGTCAAGTGTCTACCCTCACAATCAAAGGCAAATCTATGGATTGCACTGTTACAACTCGTCGTGGTCGTGTCACCATTCATGGTCCTGCACCTAGTCTTCTGGCTCAATTTGATTATAATCTTGTTGAACATCTTGGGAAAATGCCAGCACAGATCTCTATCTTGGACCTTCTACAATCATCACCTGCACATAGAGTAGTGCTAGAAAAAGCCCTCCAAGAGTCTTTAGTTCCTAACAACATAGCGGTCGCAGATTTCCAAGCTATAGTAGGTAACATTGCTTCACCCTACAATGTGGTCTTCTCTGAGAAAGATCTCCCATCCCATGATCCTTGTCACAATGATGCCCTTCATATTGAGGTTCTCATCCATAAGCACAAAATCAAACGTATACTCATAGATGGTGGTGCTGGTCTCAACATCTATTCTTTAAAGTTACTTAAGCAATTGGGATACTCTGAGGATCATGTCAACACTGATCAAAGTATTACAATCAAGGGATATGATGATGCTGAACGCCATTCAAAAGGTATTATCCACTTGCCTATACAATTGGGCCATGTCATGCTTGAAACTAGATGTCAAGTCCTTGATATTGAGCTACCTTACAACATTATCCTAGGCCACCCATGGATCCATGCAATGAAAGTTGTTCCCTCCACGTACCATCAGTCTCTAAAGTTCCCATACAATGGTACGGAGATCACTATCCCAGGAGACCCCAATCCTTTTGAATTATGTCGTGTCTTGCAAGGTAGTTATAAGAATTGCAACCAAGTGCCTAACAATGCAAAGGCCCTTGAATCCCCACTATATGTTGATCTTGCAACTCTGACTCAAGCCTCTACAAGTGAACCTAATCCTATTCCTAAAATCAAAGTGCACATCCGTGATATAGGCTTTGGAACTTAAGATATCTCAAAATCTTGTTGTGTAGGGCAGATGCCTTTATCCCCTAAATCTTACGGCCAACCACCCATTGCCAAAGTAACCAAAAAAGTAGCTATTCCTCCCCCAGTATTTCTAACCCAATTCCAACAGGGATGGTTATTGGAGGAAGAAACTATTGAGGACATTTCTTCTTGGCTCTATAAAGAGAAAGAACCGGTCACAATACTAGTCAAGCAATATGGCAATGGCTTAAGGATAGTAAAAAACATGGGCTATAAAGGCAAAGATGGCCTTGGGAAACATAATCAAGGAACTATGGAACCCATTGTTGTGACAAAGAAACTAGACAAGAAGGGTTTAGGATTTGGTAAGAAGGTACCGTGTGCCTTGGACATTGAGTATATCCTCGACGAGGTGGCTGAAACTTTTCCCGCTGATTCGACATCTACTGAGGATATCATCGATGACCCTTCCCTCCATATGACCAACCTATTTGTAGAATCCTCCATTTTTACACTATCCTCCATAACCTTAACCTCCACCACAAACACCCAGAATGTCACACTTGTCTACCCTGAACTTATCGATTGGGACCAACAAGGGTCCCCTGTTATAGATGTATTTCAGAATGACGAAGCTTTAGCTGAGTTCATGGGACTTCGAGAAGGTATCCCTCTTGGTGATCATAAAGCAGGTTTTGTAATGGAACTAGAGCCAACAGCTTATTTTGGTGAGAATGACAAATCCTCCAGTCGCAAAAGTAAAAATAAAGAAAGATCTCTAGGTGAAAATCACACTGTGGCACCTCTCGATCACAAAATAGTCAAAACAAAGGACATATCCAAAGGTGAAAACCCAACTGTGGCACCTGAGGATGGAGGATTTGACCTTCCCCTACCATCTAAGTATCAAGAGAAGTCAGCTCTCCTAGTGGAAGATTCTACAGAGATAAACCTTGGCACAAGACCACATTCCTGGCAGCATCATTATCAAAAATAGAGCACAGGAATCTTAACACATTCTTCTTATAGAGAACCATCAATTTTGCGTGGACCTATGCTGATATGCCAAGGCTAGACCCTAAGCTAGTGGTTCACTATCTCACAGTTGATCCAAAAGTTAAACCAGTCAAGCAAAAGCTGAGAAAGATGCACCCATAGATAGTTCTCTTAGTAAAAGTGGAAGTAGAGAAGTTGTTAGATGCAAAGTTCATCCGACCTATTGATTATTCAGACTAGGTATCAAACATTGCACCTATGTCTAAACCCAATGGGCGCATCCGCATGTGTAATGATTTTAGAAATCTCAACAAAGCATGTCCCAAAGATGACTTTCCATTACCAAACATTGATATTATAGTAGACTTGACAGCAGGTCACGAAATGCTTTCTCTCATGGACAGATTCTCAGGCTACAATCAGATAAGGATAGCAGAAGAAGATCAACATAAAACAACCTTGGGGTAACTATTGTTGGTGCATCATGTCGTTTGGTCTAAAGAATGTAGGAGCAACCTATCAGAGAGCAATGACAGTGATATTCCATGATCTATTTCATCATATCATAGAGGACTATGTGTTGGCAAGAGACACTATATGGATTCATGGTTGTTGTCATTGATGGCAACAAAGGTCATCCCACATATCCGCAAGTCATGATATGTCTCTACCGGAAGTCAGATTGAAGATTGTGGTGGTCCGGTGAACAAGAACAGAGCATGTGGCAAGGTCCGACAGATTGGTCCGGATCTCTCAGAGGAAGTGTCTTGGTGCAGTGCGGATCTGGGGAAGTCAAGAGGACTATCTTGAGTAGTATATTCCAAGGATTTAGCCTCCGGAGATGGACAAGGAAAAAGATATGAATAGTTGAGTACCGGATTCCTGAGAGACAGTGAAAACAGAGGAAGAACTGACTGACTGAGTATCAAACTACTTTCCGGATGTGTTACAGATGATGATAAAGGTTGCGGAGGCATGAATCATGTTTGGCCGACATAATTGATGATATCTACAAGTATATGCTTGATCCGCATTGCTTGGTGAGCAAGGATTCAGCCGACAGAACTAAGTTTGTAAGAAACTAGACTGTTCCGGATGCCGACTAAAAAGATGATGAAAGTACTTGTGCGGATATATATAGAGGATGGATTTAGTGGTAAAAGGTGTGAATGAATGTGAGGATATGCGAACAAGTCCAGAGTAGAGCAGAAGTAACAAGAAAGATCCGGTATGTGAAAGGACAGCAGACTAAAGAACAGAGGAAAGATGAAGTGCAGCAGATCAGTATACTGAACCTAACCGGAACTGAACTCCAGCATATGCAGATGCTTCCAATCAGTTCAAGACTGTGATTCTAATCACTTTGTAAGACAGTGTGTCTTCTTGTAGGCAGTGAGCCTCTTGTGAGCAGTGTGCTCGGGCAGTGAGCCCTAATTGGCAAGTGCCATTTTTGTAATTTCCTATTCTTCTAACAGAGAATAATTCTTGGGTTAATCACCCCGTGGTTTTCTCCCTTAACAGGGTTTCCACGTCAAAAATACTGTGTCATGTGTTTCTTATTTCATGGTTTATGTTTTGTGTTTGATTTTATGCTGCTTCAATTAAAAGGAAAGTTTAATAAGGGAAATAATTAGGATAACTGATTCACCCCCCCCCCCTCTCAGTTATCAACAATTGGTATCAGAGCCAAGTTCCTCCTAATAGAGCCTAACAGCTAGAGGAAGATCTGGGATTTCAAATGGATGCATATGGTTTAAGGGAGCAACTCAAGACTGCCCTTGAGGATCTTGAACAGTCAAATTCTGAAGTCAGTGAATTAAAGGAAAGACTCAAACAGGCTGATGAATTCATGAGAGAATTAAAAGACAAATTAAGTCTCTCTATGAAAAAGAGAAAGGAGCTGCTTCAACAGTTGGCAAGACAAAGTGAAGAAAGCAATACAAGTGAGGAATTGACTGAGCAAACCAAGTTATGTGAAAAGTTATCAAAAGAAGTCATTATGTTAAGACATGAAATGGAATCAGGAACTATAAAGTTTACTCAAGAGATTGAAGAAAAAAGAAAGGCTGAAGACAATCTAAGACAATCTCTTAAAGAAAAATCAGAAGAATGCCACCAGATGGACAGGATTATCAGACACCTTGAATCTGATCTTGAAGATTCCAAAGATAATGAAGGAAAACTTGAGGATCAAATTGCCTCTCTCAAAAGAGACCTTCAAACAGCAAATGAATATAAAGAGAAATTCAAGATAAGTTCTGCTCAACTTGAAGTTCTTCTTGGAAGTCAAAAGAGGACAGATGACAAGTATGGCTTGGGATATGAGAAAGGAGAAAGCTCCGGATCCGGTCAGAAGAATCTTGGATCAGAAAATCCAAGAAGCAGGCCTAGAAGACCTCCGGTAAGACAGCCAAATGCTCAAAAATATCCATCCTTCAATGGATACTGCCACAGCTGCAACCATTTTGGTCACAAAGCTAATCAGTGCAGAATGAGAATGAATCAGATTAATTCATCCTTCTCCGGACAGTGCTTCAACTGCAAAAGGTATGGACACAAATCCCATGAATGCAGAATTATGCAAGTAAACAAATCATTCAAAGGTAGATGCTTTACATGCAATAGAGTAGGTCATATGGCTAATCAATGCAGATCAAGGGGATATCAGTTAAATATGCAAAGAAATGTTATTTGTCAAATCTGCAATAGGTCCGGTCATAATGCTAAAGTCTGCAGAAACAAGAATCAGGACAAAAGAGGTCCGGTGTATAATCAGAATCAAGACAAGGGTAAACAAAAGATGAATGCGGATGAAGTTAGGAATCAGATGAGCAAGATTTGGGTGAAGAAAAGCTCAGAGAATGTAGAGGTTGGATCCGCACCAGATTCTGGTGCTGATATTTCTTCCGGAAATTAAAAAGTGAGCTCAGGCTCAGGGGGAGACTCAAAGAAGATTCTGTTCCCCCAGCCAAACAAGTTGTGCCGGATGTGGCACAAGATGCGGATTAAAGGGTTTGTAGATATAAGTCCTGAGATGCTTCAGTCAAGTTTTTAGAGGTCCGCATGGAGTTATGAAGAATCTGTGTTCGATTAAGTGAGACCTGTTCAGGGAGGTGCTCCGGTATGATAAAGGATTACAAAAGGTCCGGAGAGATCCGGAAGTGCACGATCTTGTCTTGCGGATTGGACAGAGTATTTGGGATGTTCTTGTAATATGTTACCTAGATTTATTCATGATTTAAAGATCCGGATGATATTCAGTGATCAGGACTAATCCGGGATACTCCAAGCTGTCCAGACATGGTAAACCGGAATAATGCAGGTGAAGCATTTATTGCAGACAGATATTAGGGTTTGCGGAGCAATATAAGGGATTTCTCAAAAGTTATCTGCTCATTCTACACTTGAGAAGAAGCGAATAGTGGAGCTCTGCAACAAGGTTCATCAAGCACACCAAGGATCTCCTGCCGAAGCTATTGCATAAAGAAATCAATCCAACCACTCCGTGCAAACCGAAGGCGCATAAGGTATTCTTCGTTTTTCATTGCCTCACTGCAAATCTTTGAAGAATGGCTACTCCAAACATAGTTAAGATCTCTGATAGACCTCGCCCCTCATTCAAGAAACATCCCTACAAATCGTTGGAGGTAGATCCACTAGGAGCCTTCTCTAGTGTTCCCCACGGAGTCTTACATACTGAAGATATTAGGGTTTACATACACGCAAACATTGAGGAATTTGGGGAATTCAAATTAAGAGACCTCTATCACAAGCAACTGATAGACAATGCTTTTGAGCTCAAACCAGAGTATAAGGGTATCCAGAAGAAACAATTTGAGCAATTCATTCATTTCCCTAGCTTTGAAGAAGATGAATGGGTCCGGTATGTACTGAGCAGGATGCATGACAACTTCCTTTGGCTAGATAGACCCTGCAAGATCACAAAAGAAGCAATTAGAGCAGTAACTGGTCTATACTCTTCCGGGGGGGTACCTATCCTCAAATCTGTCAAGAACAACGTTGTAACTGAGGCCACCGGATCAAAATATGATAAGAGAGCAATGACCATTGAAGATATTTCGGATCCGGATATCAAATATGCATCAATGATAATAGGATACAAGATCTATCACTCCAGCAGGGAGAATTCTGTATCCGGAACTGCAATATACACAGCATATGAAATGCTAAGAAAGAATGCAGATTATGATCTTTGTGAACTACTACTAAGCCAATTGATGGAAAATGTACAGAAAATCAAGAAAGACAAGAAGAACTCCTTTAAGTATGGTACTCTCATTGTATGTCTATTCTTTTACTTCATGAATGAGCTACCCGGAACAAGTGGATGGATATGGCAGAATGACAAACCTGTTGCAGTCCAGATAAGAGACTATTTGCATGGACTTGGGGATGCAAAAGCGAGAAATACAGCTCTATGGGGATACTTCAAAAACTTTCAGAGCATGATGCAAGCAAGAGAGAGAATTCCCCAGTCTCTCATTGAGAAATACAAGGACTCAGTATGTTTTATGGTTGACACTGATCAGTGCCTAATGGAGGCAGTGGAGCCAAGGACTGTCTGGATCATGCCCATGGGGTATGAAGTTGATGAACAGATAGTAGAGCTGCATGTTCAACACATGCTAAGTCAGCCCAAAGATCCTAAGGCAGAAAGGTTTGGAACCTTTGAGGAGCTGAGCGTGAAATTACATGTAGAACTCAGGGAACCTGAGATTAAGAGAAAAGTGAGAAAAGAAGTAGAGCACATTGCTCAAGGCCTAGGCATCTCAAAAGAGGCACTTGATGCCAGCCGGGAAAAGAGGAGAAAGGCTGAGGAAGAAGAGAAAAGCACAGAAAGTGTTCCGGTTGAAACCCCCACCCGGACCAGATCATCAAAGAGATCTGCACCTTCCACAACCAAAAGCTCAAAACCGGAAGTCCAGGCATCTGGTAAAAGATCCAAGACAAAAGCATCAAGGGCTTATGAAAGCCAAAAGGATGAAGAGGAGACAGAATCAGATGAAGGAGTAAGAGAAGTAAAGAAACAGAAAAAGAAAGGATCCGGTAAGCCCTCCACAGGCCAAGACAAGGAGGAAATGGCAGAGGTAACTGTTGAAAAGCCCACTCTGTCACTAGAGAGCATAATCAAGTCGGTCACGGTGGATGGAAACCTTCAACCAATGACTGAATCCTATGATGACTTCAGTAAGGCAGACCAAAAGACTCTGCAGGAAGCCACAGTTAAATATCTGAACACATACAATAAGGCTTTCATTGAGATCATATCTCTCATTCCTAAAAGCCTAGAGAAGGAAATGGAAGTAAGAAAGAATAATGCGCATGCCAAAGATCTTGAGATCCGGGAGCAGATAGCTATTCAGCTATATCCTCAAATTGATCCCAAGACAATGAACATGATCTTCAAGGACTGCAGAGATGAGTTCAGAAGTAAAGCCAGGATGAATCAGCTCATGCTTGGTGAGACTGACAAAGTGGCACAAGAGACAGAAGAGATCCTCCGGAAGGCCTTCAAAAGGTTCAATCTTCCTGTTGTAGAGGACTTAGGTGCAGAAACAGCTGCTGACTTGGAATCTTCTGTTCCGGAAGAAGTGAGCCCTGAACAGACAAGTGAGGACTTGGGACCCTCTGCTCCAGAAGAAGTGACCCATGAACAAGCAAGCATCTCTCCTCCGGTTTCCCCTACAGTCTCCGGATCCAAAGAAGAAGAGCAATTGCAGGAGAAGGAAGCAGTGGTGACAGACAAAGAGGTTGACAGTTCTAAGACTGCAGAAGAAAAGAAACATCTGTCTCCGGCAAGAGACACTGCACAAACTGTTCAACAATTTTTGAGCAAAGAAACTCTAGAGATTGATGAACCGGAGCTTCTAAAAGGTCCATTTGATTTTGACTCTCTCTCTCCGGTACAAACAATGAAGATAGCTTCATTTGCAAATGCCAAGGCAAATGAAAAGCTCCTAAAGTCTCATATGGAGGACTGTGAGTTGATAGAGGCTGCTTCCGGAGTACTTGTAAAGATCATGCCATCAATCCAAATAGATCCGACTGCCTCCACTTCCGGTAATCTAAAAACCTTAGTCAGCAGTATTGATACACATTTTAATTCTCTAGAAAAATCAGCTGAAGACAAGGTCCGGAAGGAATTTTTGGATAAGAGATTTTCTGAAATATTAGAATTAATCTCTAAGGATAGGAAGATTGTAAGCATTGGAATAAAGAGCTTAGAAAATGCTCTTAAGGATGGCGGTGACATCTACAAATTTTGTATATCTTGGTCAAAGGCAACAACAGCAATTGACAAGAAAATAAAAGAAGAACAGGACAAGCTTCAAAGCTTATCTCAAAGTTTTGATCCTCTCTCTTCCTCTATAATAAATCAAGAATGTCAGACTATTGCAGTCTTGAATGCAATAAAGAATCTTGAGAAGGAGAGGAAGAACATTACCAACCGGATGGGAGAACTTAGAAGGATTATAGTCCCTAAGTTGGAAACGATGCATGAGGCCATCAGTGATGCCCAGACCACCGCCCATACAAAAGATCCGACAGATCTCAGGCGGGCAGAAGCTTTTGCATTTTTGCTGAGTGGTCACATTTCAATCCTGGATAGAATGAAGCTTAGTTGGGCTACTGAAATGGTTCAACTGCAGACATCCTTTGCAGACATTCTGCAGTATATGTGAGTATGTAAATATGCGGCTATATATAGAAAATTTTTGAAAATTTTGGTGTGCGGACCCTACCCTTTGCCATTGATGTCAAAGGGGGAGTGAGGAGCAGTGAAAAATGAGGAATCCAACTCAGGGGGAGTTCCGGAAATTGTATATAAAGACAGAGCATCAGCAAAGGGGGAGCATAGTGTAAACACTTAGTCATTTTTCACTAAGTGTTGCCATCAATGCCAAAGGGGGAGATTGTTGGCAAGAGACACTATATGGATTCATGGTTGTTGTCATTGATGGCAACAAAGGTCATCCCACATATCCGCAAGTCATGATATGTCTCTACCGGAAGTCAGATTGAAGATTGTGGTGGTCCGGTGAACAAGAACAGAGCATGTGGCAAGGTCCGACAGATTGGTCCGGATCTCTCAGAGGAAGTGTCTTGGTGCAGTGCGGATCTGGGGAAGTCAAGAGGACTATCTTGAGTAGTATATTCCAAGGATTTAGCCTCCGGAGATGGACAAGGAAAAAGATATGAATAGTTGAGTACCGGATTCCTGAGAGACAGTGAAAACAGAGGAAGAACTGACTGACTGAGTATCAAACTACTTTCCGGATGTGTTACAGATGATGATAAAGGTTGCGGAGGCATGAATCATGTTTGGCCGACATAATTGATGATATCTACAAGTATATGCTTGATCCGCATTGCTTGGTGAGCAAGGATTCAGCCGACAGAACTAAGTTTGTAAGAAACTAGACTGTTCCGGATGCCGACTAAAAAGATGATGAAAGTACTTGTGCGGATATATATAGAGGATGGATTTAGTGGTAAAAGGTGTGAATGAATGTGAGGATATGCGAACAAGTCCAGAGTAGAGCAGAAGTAACAAGAAAGATCCGGTATGTGAAAGGACAGCAGACTAAAGAACAGAGGAAAGATGAAGTGCAGCAGATCAGTATACTGAACCTAACCGGAACTGAACTCCAGCATATGCAGATGCTTCCAATCAGTTCAAGACTGTGATTCTAATCACTTTGTAAGACAGTGTGTCTTCTTGTAGGCAGTGAGCCTCTTGTGAGCAGTGTGCTCGGGCAGTGAGCCCTAATTGGCAAGTGCCATTTTTGTAATTTCCTATTCTTCTAACAGAGAATAATTCTTGGGTTAATCACCCCGTGGTTTTCTCCCTTAACAGGGTTTCCACGTCAAAAATACTGTGTCATGTGTTTCTTATTTCATGGTTTATGTTTTGTGTTTGATTTTATGCTGCTTCAATTAAAAGGAAAGTTTAATAAGGGAAATAATTAGGATAACTGATTCACCCCCCCCCCTCTCAGTTATCAACACTATGTTGATGACATACTAGCTAAATCTTCTAGGGCAGATCACATACAAGTTCTAGGACAGATCTTTGATAGGCTTGAGAAATACCAAGTAAGACTCAATCCAAAGAAGTGTGTCTTTGGTTTAACATCAGGGAAGTTGTTAGGATACATTATATCTCATAGAGACATCAAAGTAGACCCAGCAAAGGTCAAGGCTATCATGGAGATGCCTCCACCAAAGAAACTCAAATCATTAAGGAGCCTTTAGGGAAGGTTGCAATCCATTAGGCATTTCATCTCACAGCTAGCAAATAAATGTCAACCATTTCAACACTTACTTCGAAAGGATGTCTCATTTCAATGGGATGATAAGTGTCAAGCAGCATTAATTAACTCAAAGAGTATCTAGCTACACCTCCTATGTTGCTCCACCAGTTGCTGATAAACCTTTGATATTATACTTCTCAACTACAACTTCGGCCCTAGGGGCCTTGCTAGCACAACATGATGAAACAGGAAAAGAGCATGTAATTTATTATATCAGTAGGACCTTGGTGGGATATGAACTCAATTATTCACTGATGGAAAGGGCTTGTTTACCAGTAGTATTCACTTCCCAAAAATTGCGGCATTACATGTTGAACCAACACATAAATCGTATAGCCAAAATTTATCCCTTGAAGTATCTACTAGCAAAAGCAGCTCTTACAGGTAGACTAGCTAAATGGGTCATGATCCTTAGTGAGTTTGACATTGAGTATATGGATCGTAAAGCAATCAAAGGGCAAGCCCTAGCAGATCAACTAGTAGAAGCACCTATGACAGATAAACACCCTATGGTAGGAGACTTTTCGGACGAGAATCTATTCACTCTTTCTAACTCAATAATGTGGAAGTTATACTTTAATGGTTCCTACACACAGCATGGATCAGGGGCCGGCATCTTATGCATTACACCTTAGAATGACTATATTCCAAAGTCATATCAGCTTGCATTCCCTTGCACCAACAACATTGCCGAGTAAGTAGCACTCCTCATAGGTCTCAATACAGCAGTTCAATGCGACATCACAGAATTACAAGTATATGGAGACTCACAACTAGTCATTAGCCAAGTCACAGATGAGTACCAAACAAAAGATGAAAAGTTGGTCCCCTACAAGCAACTAGTGGATGCCTACAAACCACATTTTTCTAGCATCACATTTGAGCAAATTCCAAGAGAGCATAACAAAGTTGCAGATTCTATGGCTTTTGTCGGGTCACTGATTGACATGCCTGCTAATACATAGAAATGCGAGTTCTTGATCGAGCAATTATTGATACCAGCCGTAAATGTTCCCATTATTGAAATCATCTACAAACTTGTTGGTCCCAATTCCCCATGGTATGAAGACATCTATAAATACCTTAAACACAGTACCTTCCCCCCTGACCTATCATCCACCCAACGCAAAACCTTTAAATATCGATCCTCCCATTACACCATTCTGGATGATACACTATATCGCCAGAGTCTCGATGGTATCCTCTTACGATGTCTTAATGTGGAAGAAGCCAAAGCTACCTTACGAGACATATATGAAGGTGTCTGTGGCGCACATTCTACGGTCCTAATCTCGCTAAGAAGATACTGAGAACAGGTTACTACTGGCCTACAATAGAGCAAGATGCTGCACAGTTTGCTAAGAAGTGTCTACAATGCCAGCAGCATGGAGATTTGATTCACACACCAGCTCATGAACTACAGCCTGTGACTACTCCATGGCCTTTTTCTCAATGGGGTCTTGACCTCTTAGGACAAATCCACCCATCCTCATCCAATGGCCATAAGTTCATCATTACGGCCACTGAGTATTTCACGAAGTGGGTTGAAGCCATTCCCATGACCTATATCACTGGTAAGCAAATAGCCAAGTTTATCCTTAACTACCTCATATGCCGGTATGGTATTCCCCAAGCCATTGTCACTGATAATGGGAGACCATTCAAGAATCAAGATGTCTGTGCCTTATGCACACAATACAATATCCAACATCACTTTTCAACTCCCTACTATCCGCAAAGTAACGGCCAACCTGAGGCCTCTAATAAAACCATTCTCAAAATCCTCAAGAAATGGTCAATGAAGCTGGTCATGATTGGCACTTGCAACTCAATCCTGCCCTATGGGCCCACTGCACTAGTATCAGATTACCAACTGGTGCCACACCATATGCCTTAGTCTATGGCTCTGAAGCCATCCTACCTATAGAGGTCAAGATCCCATCCCTCAGAGTATCCACGCAGGACCTGATCGGCAGAGAGGAGTATCACACTTCCAAATTAGCTAAGCTCAAACTACTAGATGAGAGGCACCTTGCAGTGCTTAATCATCTCCATGTCTATCAAAATCGCCTTCGGCGTAATTACAACAAAAAGATCAAAGAAAGACAGTTTCAAGTTGGTGATCTTGTACTCAAAGAGAATCAGAGAAATCAAGCAGATCGAGAAAAGAAGGGCAAGTTTGAGCCTAATTGGTTAGGTCCCTTTATTGTCACAGCAGCATATGGATCAGGAGCTTATACTTTAGCTACACCTGACGGCATTCCTCTAGATGTGCCACTTAACAGTGTCCATCTCAAGAAGTTCTATGCCTGATCCTCAGAGTATTCCAAAAAAAAGAAAAAAATCTAAAAAATCCAAAAAAAATCCGTCCTCTGGTGAAAACCTGGCAAACAGGCGCCTTGGATAAGTACCATAGTGAAAACCTGGCAAACA
Organism: Cunninghamia lanceolata; assembly: GCA_027924645.1. Taxonomy (NCBI): domain Eukaryota; kingdom Viridiplantae; phylum Streptophyta; class Pinopsida; order Cupressales; family Cupressaceae; genus Cunninghamia; species Cunninghamia lanceolata. The sequence goes on along the minus strand of BSBN01001197.1, from coordinate 6,608,090 downwards.
GGCGCTATGTGTAGAGTCAGCACCCATCGTCTATGGAGTCTTGTCCATTTCCCATTATCACAACGCACTTTCCATCCATCCATAATAAAACCATTGACCTTGTTTGCATTTCCATCTCCCTACCTAGTATAGCTTGGAAATTTTTTAATGTCCATCATCGTCACCCCACGTCTTGATCTATGTCTACAGTTAACATTGTCTTGTCCTAGGTCAAATCTTTCTGTGTCGTCTTCGGCAGTCACCCATGCAAATTCCTCTACCGGAATGGGGGCAACTCTTTCCTTAACTTAGGTCTAGGATTGGTTCCTTGTTCGTGGTTCACAACAATCTTTTCTCCTTTCCGCAGATAGCATCCTTTAACGGACACATCGCTCCTACGATAAGGCTGTTATCTTCTCAACGCTTTTTCTTACATCATCACACCAACCAGAACTACATATTATCATCTTCTTAATCTTAAGGTACCTTGATCCCATGGATATGGGTATGCAGGTAGTCTAGAATACGAAGGAAGTTTCCAGTACTCAGGTACATAAGATCTCCCCCTCACCACCTTGACCCATCTCATCACTCTATCCAGAACTACATATTTATCATTTTCATCTTTCATCATAATGTGCCTTGATCCTGTGGATATAGGGTATGTAGGCAGTCTAGAATACAAAGGATGTATCCAGTACTCAGGCACACATGATCCATCATTCTCCACCCACCCCAACCATTAGCACTGTCACCTTTCTTATCTTCCATTTTTTAAAATCCATTTGCCTCGACTTGACTAACTCAAGCAACAAGCTAGTGCATCCTTTCAAAGCAAAATTCCTTAACAAACCTGAAGCAAAGAGGCCTACTTCCAGAGTCATCTACTGTCCTGCATGTCGATTGCCAACACCAGCTAAGTATCGCTTAACCCAAGCCCTAGATCAACAAGCTTGTCTTCTGTGAAGTGTTCCATTGTCGAGACCAACACACACGTCTCCTGCGACATGTGGTATTTCCTACAGCAAGACATTGTATTTTTAGGTAGATAGCCCCCTTTAACAGACACAGAGTTCCTACGATAAGGCTGTTATCTTTCCTATCCAATCTATCCTGAGCAACCTCTTTGGCAAGAGAATATGTTGGTTGTATGTTTACTTTGTAAGTCAATCAATTTGTGTTATGGTTTATCTTTTGTTCCTTTATCCATTACCTATTCAAGGCTACCTTGATTTATCTATCATCTTGGTATGTTGTGATGCAGTACGAATTGGGGGCATAGTCATTGTTTTTGTGTGCCGTGTTTGAGGAATGATCTTTAGCATCTTTCTTAGCGTTCTATTTATCTTGTGTGTGTTACGACCTAGCATCTTACATATTAATAATTCTTCTTGCATTTACATTTATTGAAGTTTATTTTATGTTCAAGACTATGGCTTATTCACATGTTCCAACAAGGTCATATTATGTCTAAAGGATCTAAGTTCAAACTGCTTGCTTGCAGAGTCAACGTCCATGCACTCGGATATTACTGCACCTTGGTCTTTTATACCTTGGTGGTGAACTATCCACATGCTATATCAAAAATAAGGATTGCTCTTTATATATAATTGTGAAACCAATGCAAGAAGCTCATCATTCATCCATTCACAACCCTTATATCATTTTCATTGCAAGGATCGATCAACAGTCTCTGTCTTCTGTCTCCTTTGCTTCTCTCTGGTGCTATCTGCAAAACCCACATGTTAGATATCACTAGTTATCGCATCTATATCATCATAATTCTCTATCATCATACATCTATAAGCATCATATACGCAATATACATCATCACATAAATCCATAATCCTACATACATATCATCACATCCATGACATCACGAAGTGCATATACACAAAAGCATGAACAACAGTGAGCAGAATCAATCATCATATATCTCATGTAAAGGTCATCATAAAATACAAAGTGTATGTGTCTACATCAATAGTCCATATATACATCAATATAGTACATCAAGGCTATCAAGAGCCCACAAAATATACAATAGGATGCATGTAGGCATCTATCCAAAATGATACAATATACAAATATACATGCTCTAGTGGGTAGAGCTACCCTCCTGCTGTGGCCCTTGTCCTCCACCTGTACTCGGTGCAGGTCCCCCAGATGGTCCCCCTACTGGTCCTCCTCCTCTTGGTGGCACAAATGGTCCTCTCACTAAGGACAATGACTGCCCTGTCTGGTGAGAACCTGACACTCCGGACCTACTCCTATCTCTGTAGCTCGGCTCTCGCTACACCGCTGGCACCGCACCTGCATAGAGCGCCCTGTAGTACTCTACCTCTTTGCCTGTTGATACTAACTCTCCCTGCACCCGGACGAGCTCACTGTATTGGGTCCTCTGATCTGCACCCAGTACACAGCGTGCCTCCTCTCTCTCCCTCATAGAGTGACCTCTGCAGTCAGCCGTCGCTGTACCTCTACATCTCTCTCCCTCATCACCTGGGCTAGCTGCCTGTCATCTGCTGTTGGTGCGGCTGGCGGCTGTATGTGTACCTGTAGCTATGCCTATGCCTGGACCTGTAGCTATGCCTGTGCGTGTGCCAGGGTTGTCTGTGCTGCTGCTACTACCTGTGTTTGCACCTGGGCTAAGGCCTCGACCTGTCTTGCCTAGACCCTCACGGCATCCCTGTCTCTCCTCAATCGTACCATCCAGAGCTCTAGTCGAGTCCTCCAGGCTATCTCCTCCTGTAGCAACCGCTCAGCCCTCTCCAAATCAGTCTCCACGGCTGGCTCCCCCTCCTCCGTCATCTCCACATCTGCCTGCTAGCCTCTGGCCTCTCTAACTACCTACTGTCTTGCCGCTCTAGCCTATCATCTGATCCTGGCCTCTACACCTGGGACTAGTACCTCCCCCACTGCCCCTGCCACACTGGGTGTAGTCAATCTCACCGGCCTATATGTCTGCCAGTACCTGTCATACTCTGGCAGTGTACCTGGATCCACCAGTCATGTATCCCAATCCCATCTCACGAGGACAAGTCCCCGTACCTCTGCCAAAGTTGTAGCTACTGGAATCTCTACATCCCAGTCCCCAACCTCCCGCTGTGTCTTGGCATGTGTCGCCTCCCCCACTGGTAGCCCCTGTGGTAACCCAAACTGTCTAAGTACCCGCTCTGGCAGGTATCTCTCAATCATGTATGTCTGTCTCCCAAATAGATACCGAGCCTATTTGCAGTACATCAGCTGCTCATACTCGTCCTCCCACTCCTCACATAGTAACCATGGCCTCCAAACAAATAGGTCCATCTCATCGATCTGCCGCCTCTAGTGGCTAACAGATCCCAGCCTCCAATGTGTAATCACTCCCTCATATAGGAATGCGTATGGCTCTCCCCTATCCCAGTGGCGCTATGTCATGGGTTGGATCACTGGGATATGCTCCCACGCCCACACCTATAGAAGAGTCACCCCTACTGAGAGACTCCTACCTCTCCTATACATGTAGTGATGCATATCGTGGTACAACTGTCCTAGCACACATGGGCCCCATGCATACTGAATACCATGTGTGAACATCCCAGATAGTATAGTACCCCAGCCAACTGATAATCCTCTAGATCTCCTGTCTGGGCAGAGGAAGCCGCCAATTAATGAAGATACTATCCACCTGATCCTATCGCAGAGTCTTGGGACATCTGCCCACCGAATCTCTCCGTTGTCTATCTGTAAGTCATCTGTGCAAAATACCTCTACCATGCCTGCCTTTCCCCATGCCGGGTCAAAGTCCACTCTCTCCCCATCAATCTGAATCCTCAAGATGTGATACACATCCTCCAAAGTCACTGTCGCCTCCCCTGTCAGAAAGTGAAACGAGTCTGTCTCACTGTGAAACCTCTCTACCACTGCTGTCAATAGGGCGAGATTCGCCCTAATGTGAGTTAAGTGTGCAATGTGCCATAATCCCGCGTGCTCTAGGAACGCGTCCTCCTCCCATGTCAGCTATACTACCTCATGTGCTATAGGGTGGTGCCGCTCTCTTGACATCAATGGCGGCATGATCCTCTGCATTCACAGCAAACCACTTGTCAGTTAGTTTAAATATTCCTCTATAGTCCTACCGACTTCTACCCTATAACGCAAAGCGCTAAGACCAGCTCTTCCCTTGCTCCAACCTAACTAGTCAACCCTTCGGTCAACCCTACCCATTGCATTCTTCTACCCAAACCAAAGGCGCCTTGCTTTCCACAAGAGCGCCCCACTGTGTTACCATAAGTGCCTCACTGTGCCTACAAATGCGCTTTGTTTTACTATACCAAGTGCGACTTGTTTTCACCAAGTGTGCTTCTCCATGCTGCCAACCGCACCGCTCTATGCTACCAAAGGCGACGCAATTTTTTGCTAACCCTTCCAACCACGCCTTACTTCCTCGCCAACTGCGCTGCTTTGTGCTACCAAAAGCACTGCGAATTTATACCAATCGCGTTGCGGCGCAGGGCCCTAAAACCAAAAGTGCTTTGATTTTACCAAACGCGATGTACCTACCTACCAGACGCGCTGTGGCGCACCAAAAGTGCCTTAACCGAATACCAATAGCACTAACCTAGCCTACATCGCTTTTGGCTAACTAAACCCTAGCCCTAAAACCTGACCAAAAATGACAAATTAAAATGGGGTTTTTAGACACTTACCACCGCCAGAGCTCTCGTTGGCCTCCTGTATGTTCGCACTAACTCCGCCCGATGCCTGTGCGCTGGAATCGGCATCTCTCCTCGCTGTCAGCTCCTTCCACTCAACTCTCTCACCCTAAGTTTGGAGGCTCTACTCTCTAAATTTTGAAGCTCCTAGTGTGCAAATGAGGATTGTGGTCCCCATGGGACCTATTTATAGCATCCCTCCCTCTTTCTTCTGTCTTCCCAAACCCTGCTGCTTTTCCTTCTAACCTGCTCGTGCACTCGTCTAGTCGAGCATCCACCTAGTCCTTCTGTCGCTTCCCCGTCTTTCCGCTCAAGGGGGCATATGCTGGGGCAACTACCAACACTGGGGCATCAAAAATTGTATCATGTCTTCAACAATCATTTTCTTTGATGCAACGCTGTAAACTACATTGCACCAAAGAGGGGCAAAATGTAGACACCCTAAAATGACCATGTCGTCGCACTACTTGCATTTCGTCTAATCTGGAGCATCACCTGCATTTCAACATTAATTAAATAATCTAATTATTTAATTAAAATCACCAAATTGTTCTAAATCTCCTAAAATTTGACATTAATTAAATAAATTCTATTTATTTAATTAATTAAATTAAATTCTTCTACTATTCTTCCACAATTAAATAATTTTAATTATTTAATTAGATCATTATCCTCTTTCCAAATTTCAAGTCTCAATTAATTAAATAAATCCCATTATTTAATTAATTCATCATAAATTCCCTCTTATCCAAACAATTAAATAATTCTCCAATTATTTAATTAAATCAAATTCATTCTTCCAAATTTGAATAAATCAAATCAAAATTATTTAAATTCTCTCGTTCTCCAAAAATAAAATAAATCAAATATTTTATTTATTCTTCCAAATCATGCACAACAATTAAATAAATCTATTTATTTAATTTGCTTTCTTATCTACAAATATCTTTCAAATCTTCTAAAAATAAGTCTTCTTCTCCATGCACACAAAATTAAATAATTTATTATTTAATTTCTCTCAATTCATGCAAAAGCAAATCTAAAGTTGAATTATCTATTCACTCAACCTTGTTTTTATCAATTTCTCTTAAATTAGAAAAAAGCTTTCTAATTTATGAAAAGCATGTCTTATCTTTAGAAAAGAAAGTGATTAATTCAAATAAAATAGTTTTTGTGTGACACTTGTCTGTTTCTTATTCGTTGTACATTCCTCAACTGTTATCCTCCGTTGATTCTTCTGAATTATCTGGACCGTTGATCGATCTTCCTTGAAATCTATATAAACCCCCCTCATCTTCTTCATTAAGCCTCTTTGATCACTTATTCTCAAGCATACTTAACAGCGCTTTGAGCATACATCGCATCGATTGAGCAACTTTACGATCTCTTAACATTGATCTTTGAGCACTCTACTTTCTTTTTGCAACCATGGTTTCGCAGCACTATTGAGCAATCCACATTCATCCAAAGGGAACAATACAAATCTCAGTAAAAGCTTGTATATTTCACTGATTTATTAGTAATGGCTTTTATTTAGATTCGTTCTCTTTATGTTATTGGTTTTTGATTTTGATAGTTTATCATAGTCAATTTTCCTCATACATAGTACTATTTTCTTTAGCAGGCAAACACCCCTTAGAGGTCACCAAAAATGTTACTAAATTATGCTCACACCTAATTTAGCAAGGCCTAAACATCAGTTGCTTAGAGAGGGTACAAATGTTTTGCTTATGCAGGAATACCCAGTCAATGCATGTTGTCTTAACAGAAGACAAATGTAAAATCACTTATCAGAATCATATGACAGCTCAAGTTGGGCTATCAAACCATCCTGATAAGTGAAATGATTTACAGTCAAGAAAATAGACATTCAAAGAATGACGAGAATAATGGATTTCATGTTTCAGTTGCTGATTATTCATTATTTTTCAGTGCAAGTAAAAGAGATATTTATAACTGTCATTTCATTATCATGTTTTAAACATGTGTTTTAAAGTAGCTTCAGTTGTTTTATGCTATGCATTTGATTCAGAAAGCAAAACATGCATAAATCATTGCATAAAATAAAATAACTGATTATATTCAAGAGAATGTTTAAATATGTCCCACACAAGTCGTGGGAATGACTAAACTGAGCCAATGCAACAAAGCATGCAACCTATACATCTAAAGATAAAGTAAAGAAAAGGAATATATGAGGAGAGTGATATCCATCATTGCCTTTAAATGTCGATGTCGGTCCTTCTATCTGCAGCTTGATCTTCATGTTTTCAGCTTCGTGTTCCTGATCAAAGTGATGAACCTGCAACATTTGAAAGGTTTGATTAGAGCTTCGGACATACAAATTCATCATATGCCTTATCAACAGATATATAAACTTGCAAACATGATGCTGGAATTCGATCATCATAAGACATATGCAAAAATTAGATCATCAGATGAAGGCCAAATCATCATGAGAAAAGAGCTTTGAACCTTCAAAGGTATGTTTTTAAGATAACCTGTTTGTTCAATCTGCAGGTATAGGAGAAATCATGATGTTGATTCAATTCTTATAAGATAAGCATGTGGAGAAAATGGGCCCCCATAAGGGTTCAGCCCAGCATGCTCAAAGTAATAACATTAATGTAGAGATTTTCAATTAAACAAGCATCATGGTATCACATCATATATAGGTTTCTGCTACATCAAATGTATCAAGTGTAAGAAAAGGGGCCTCCATGCTAGGTGACTGTCATAAGAGATCAAGAGCTTACACATATAAATGAATATATGTGTTGAAGGGATTCATTGAATGAGAACAACAGTCACATTCAAGATCAACATTCTTGATAAATAGTCAGCAGAGCAACAAAAGAGTATAAAAAGAAATCAATATGAGAAAGATATAGAGGTCAAGACAGTCATAAGTCTATAACCATCACAAGGTCAGTCCATAGCTGACGAGAGTGAGAATCGTGTCAACTCATTCAGGCTGCACAAGTTAGTCAATGATCTTTGAGATCAAGACGCTCATAGAAGAGATAACCTTGCAGAGGTATACAGGATCCATGATGTTCCACACAAGTTTGTATAAAACTGAGAAGCATTGAGAAGATAATAACATTGCACTGTGAAAAGGTTGTGATGGCAGTCTTTTGTGACTTTTTTAAGATTGTCAAGGAACAGTCTTAGGTGACTGTAAGGAGGACTACCTTGATAACTAGAAATACAATCATCTTGGGTGATTGTCTTAGCAGTTTAGGGATAGTCATGTAGACTGATAAAATAAGCATCCAAGTGACTATATTTCAGTCATAAAGCTTGCAGGAGAAATCAATGATGGCATGAGCTTCATATGGTCAGTGACATAGGACTAAAAAGAAAGGAGCATGATGCAACTTGTAATTAAAAAAAAGCACAAGGTCTATAGTG